>OX451738.1:1031024581-1031533478 GCA_948472305.1 Vicia faba
CAATCTTCAAATTACTGAAGAAAGATCAAGTAGTCAAATGGAATGATGAGTTCCAAACTGCCTTCGACAAGATCAAAGAATACCTGCAAGAGCCTCCGGTTTTGATGCCACCAGTCGAGGGAAGACCTTTGATCATGTATCTAACTGTTTTGGAAAATTCAATGGGGTGTGTGCTGGGGCAGCATGACGAGTCTGGCCGAAAAGAGCATGCTATTTATTACCTGAGCAAAAATTTATCGACTGTGAAACAAGATATTCACTGCTCGAGAAAACTTGTTGCGCTCTGGCATGGGCTGCTCGCCAGCTAAGATAGTATATGCTGACCCATACTACTTTATTGATTTCTAAAATGGATCCAGTAAAATACATCTTCGAGAAACCTGCCCTCTCTGGGAGAATAGCGAGGTGGCAGATGATCCTGACAGAATATGACATCCAGTATACTACCCAGAAAGCAATAAAGGGTAGTGTACTAGCTGATCACCTTGCTCATCAAGTTATGGATGACTACCGGTCCATGAAGTTCGAATTCCCAGATGAAGACACCATGATGGTAAACAACTGTGAAGAATTCAGATCATACGACGAACCTGAACAAGGATCCTGATGGAACCTGGTTTTTGATGGGGCGTCCAACGCACTCGGCAATGGTATAGGTGTTGTACTCATATCTCCTGAAGGATTTCATACTCCCTTTACTGCAAGACTCTGCTTCAATTGTACAAACAACATGGCAGAATATAAAGCGTGCATTTTTGGTCTCAAAGCTGCCATAGATTTGGGGATCAAATCCTTAAATGTATTCGGAGATTCAACTTTGGTCATCATCCAGATCAAAGGATAATGAGACACCAAACACCTAACCTTATCCCCTACAAAGAACATGTGCTGACATTGATCCCACATTTTGAGAAGATTACCTTCGAGCATTTCCCGTGAGAAGAAAATCATCTAGCAGACGCACTAGCCATAATGTCATCCATGTTTAAACTTAAATGGGATGACAAGGCTCCCCAAATCACCATTGAACGAATGGATGAACCAGCTCACTATCACGAGATTAATACTGAAGAAGTAGTGGACCATCCTTGGTTTCACGAAGTCAAGAGGTATCCCAAGGATCAAGAATATCCAGAAGGAGCTTCACTCAATGATAAGAAGTTCTTAAGGATATTCTCTACTATGTTCTTCCTTAGTAGTGGCATTCTCTACAAACGCAACCATGACTCTGTGTTAATTCGATGCATAGACAAGGTTGAAGCAGAAAAGATCATGGATGATTTACATGAAGGCACTTTTGGCACCCATTCCAGTGGGCATACGATGGCAAAGAAGATCCTACGGTCAGGCTATTACTAGTCTACCATGGAAGCAGATTGCTCTCAACACTCTCGAACCTGCCACAAGTGTCAGATCTATGCTGACAAGGTACACGTACCTCCAGTTCCTTTGAATGTATTAACGGCTCCTTGGCCCTTTGCTATGCGGGGCATCGATATGATTGGGGAAATCAAGCCAATAGCCTCTAATGGATACCGCTTCATCTTGGTGGCTATTGACTATTTTACAAAGTGGGTTGAGGCAGCCTCTTTCACTTTTGTTACCAAAAATGTTGTAGCCCAGTTCATTAAACAAAATCTCGTTTGTCGGTATGGTATCCCAGAGAGGATCATCACAGACAACAATATGAATCTAAACAATACTATGATCATCTCCCTGTGCGAGCAATTCAAGGTCCAGCATCACAATTCTTCCCCTTACCGGCCAAAGATGAATGGTGATGTCAAAGCCGCAAATGAGAACATCAAAAAGATCATACAGAACATGATAGTCACGTACAAAGATTGGCATGAGATGCTACCATTCACTCTCCACGGGTATCGTACCACAACACACACATCAATCGGGGCAACACCCTACTCTCTGGTATACGGCATGGAGGTTGTCTTGCCTACTGAGGTCCAGATCCCCTCTCTGAGAATTATGAAGGATGCAGGGCTGAATGAAGATGACTGGATCCAAACTCGACTTGATCATCTAAACTTGATTGATGAGAAAAGGCTTACTGCTGTCTGTCATGGTCAAATGTATCAAATACTGATGATCAAAGCTTTCAACAAAAAGGTTAGATGCCAAGTGTATCAAGTCGGGGACCTGGTGATCAAACGTATCATACTACCGCAGGGTGATCCCAGGGGCAAATAGACTCCTACATACGAAGGACCGTTTATGATCAAAAGCATATTCTATGGTGGAGCAATGATCTTAACCACCATGGATGGCGACGACCTGCCGCACCCCGTGAACATGGACATAGTCAAAAGATACTACGCATAAGAGACCTGCTAGGTTGACACACCTAGGAAAAATAAGGGCATCCCGACAAACCAAAAAGGTTCGGGCAAAAATTAGGGATAAAACAAAAAAATCTGTACACCTGGCAAGCTGAAAACCTGAAAGGGCGGCTTGGGCAAAAAAGGGTATCCTGATGGACTGAAAACCCGAAAGGGCGGTCCAGGCAAAAGTTAGGGATTTAAAGCGTATAAATATGTCCCATTGGATCACCTTACGGACAACCTGTAAACTCGACAGTTTTGATTAATTCAATCAGCTTCAGACAAGGCAACAAATAGATAAGATGCTCAGAGACACGAAAGCTATAGCAGAATGGGAACCCCATGGGATTATTTCACATAGATATCTTTTCTTTGTATCAAATTTTCATTTTTTTACGACGACATTCTCTTACTAGAATGTTTGTCTCATTGTACAAAAATACTTACTCAAAGTCAATACAAAGATATCCCTTTGAAAATACAAAACTATCTATTTTTCTTTACTCTTGTGTTTTGTTTACAAAAACCTCCAATGATTTATTTTTGAACATATGCATTTGAACGTAACTACCGTTTATAAATAAACAAAATAGAAAGACAATAAATAATGGATTTAAGAAATAGGGAAATCTCTCTAAGATATTTCCATAAAGTCCCCCACAGTGTGCAGTTTAGTCCCCAGCGGAATAAAACTTCCAGTTATCACTCCCCATTAGAAGTCGCCAAATTTCTCAGGATTCCTCAACGGGATTTCTCAAGCAGTACACGATGTTTCCCTTACAACAGAGTTTATTTCTCTAAGCAGAAACTCATCAACACTTCAACTTCACAACATGAAGACTTACACCCATATCCTCAGCAGCAGTTAGTGATTTATTTTCCCTAATCCAACAAACAGTGCAGTAGATTAGCTCACATACGCATACATCGCATCCATATATCATAAACATCGATAACACGAATGCGTATATCACAATCTCATTATACCATGCATTTCATACAACATGACATTGCATATTAGCTAACATTTTACCCTTTTCAGGATAAGGTTAATCAACATCTACCATTAACAATGTTCAAAGGCTTTTCAGATACAGTTCAGATACGCTCCAGACACGAATGCCATCCTGATACTCATTCAGATTTAATTTTCAGATACAGTTCAGATATGCTCTAGACACGGATTCCATCCTGATACTCATTCAGTTTCAGCTCTCAGATACAGTTCAGATACACTCCAGACACGGATGCCATCCTGATACTCATTCAGATTCAACTTTCAGATACAGTTCAGATACACTCCAGACACGGATGCCATCCTGATACTCATTCAGATTCGACTTTTCAGATACAGTTCAGATATGCTCCAGACACGGATGCCATCTTGATACTCATTCAGATTCAACTTTTAGATACAGTTCAGATACGCTCCATACGCGAATGCCATCCTGATACTCATTCAGATTCAGCTCTCAGATACAATTCAGATACGCTCCAAACATGGATGCCATCCTGATACTCATTCAGATTCAGCTTTCAGATACAGTTAAGATACTCTCCAGACATGGATGCCATCCTGATACTCATTCAGATTCAACTTTCAGATACAGTTCAGATACGCTCCGGACACAGATGCTATCCTGATGCTCATTCAGATTCAGCTCTCAGATACAGTTCAGATACGCTCCAAATGCGGATGCCATCTTGATACACATTCAGATTCTCTCTCAGATACGGTTCAGATGCGCTCCAGACACCGATGCCATTCTGATACTCATTCAGATTCAACTTTTAGATACAGTTCAGGTACGCTCCAGACACGGACGCTATTCTGATATTCATTCAGTTTCGGCTTACATATACGGTTCAACAATCATTTATGGATGGAATCTACAAGCCCATCTCCAACAACTTTCCATCATCCCTCCAAATGGAATCTTTAAGCCCATTCCCTATACCATCAACCATCACATCACCGAGTACAAATTTCTGGGCACTCTAATGTCCAATCATCTTCCACCTTCGAGTCATGAATGGCAAGACTCGCCAATCTAACTCTTCAGGCTTAAGAAGATTGAACAGGGGAAGCTGTTGTACCCCAAAATTTTCCCTCTCATTTATCAAGAATTTTCTCACAAGATTTCCTTTGGCTCAAGACTGGACTAGGGTTGATCAGCTCAAGACACCTCCTTAAGCACTGATGAGAAAAATTAGGGTTTGAGTTTGCACAAGTATGTTTGAACTTTAAATGCCCCATGTGACTTTCATAGATACTTATGGACCCTCAAGATTACTCATGTCAAGTTTCAAGCTCTGGATCACACTTTTGCTCAGTCAATTGAGCAGTTGACCTAAAATCAGCTATATTGGGGAAAATGTTAACTATGGCCAATTTACAGTCAAACTTCATAATTTTTGATCCACATCAACATTTTAAACTCATATGTATCATTTGATCAAATTTGTACCACAATTCCTCAAGAAATTTGATCAAATTTTCAAAAGGGGAAAATGGTCAAAATTAGGGTTTTGACTAGAAAGGGGCAATTTCTGATTTTTGACCTAGCAAATGATCAATTAGTTTAAGACATGATCTCAAGAGTACAAATGCATCATTTTTACCTAATGACATGGCTCAAAAACATTTCTCAAGTCCAATGGATTGACAAATGAATTTTCAGTCAACTGATCAAAAGTCAAGTGTATACTGAAAAGTCAAACTTTGACTTTTTGGTCAAAATCAAATGTCAAAGATCAAAATTCATCAAAGCATGTCAAAATATGAAACTTATTCATCAAGAAATAAAAAATTCAAGATTTCATTTTGAAAAGTTAAAATTTCTAAACTTAGAAATTTTTCTAAGTGTTGGAAATTTCTTATTTTTTCACAACTTTGAGCAAACTTTTCACCATGATGCAAGCTGATTCAAAAGAAACTTCCAACATGAAAGTTGTAGATCTCCATGGAATCTACAACTTTGATTTACACAACTCCTTCCAAAAGTGCTTGTATCTCAAGTTAGGATTTTAAGAACACATGGTCATGAAACAAAACACTTAGTGAAATTTTGCCCTAATTTGGTCAGGATTTTGACCTAACTTCATGGCACTTTTTCATATAGTTTCAAGGGGAATTTTCAAAAGTGATTTAAAGAGGGGTTGTAGAGCACATTACAATATTTCCAAAATGTCCAAGAAATCCTTGAGATCATTTTTGAGTAGGGAGAATCGAAGAGAGGAAGTTAGGGTTTTCACACTTAAATTACAAGTCATTTTGTGATGAACAACATTCAAAATTCAAACTTATGCTGCATAACCTCTACTTTTCAGGCCTCAAACTTGTTATACATTCCATAATTAATTGCTTTCACAACTGTTAGACGTCTTAATTCAAGCATTCAATGCAAAGCCATGCTTTATATCCATTTTGGGAAGAATCTGCACAATGCCATTTTGATAAAGTAGCTTTTTGCATAAAACTTGTTCTTGAGCCTTGCACTTGTTCTCTTCTGATCATACATGTCTTATAACTCAAGAGAAACTTGTTTAGACACTTACAATCACTCAGCCCATGCTTGTACTTCCTCTTGAAACTTGTTTTCCCACTTTTCTTGAAAATCAAGTAACATAGCCATTAGCTTGTAACTTGTACTTCTAACTCTCCAAAATCACTCAAAACCTTTTGCTTATACATACACAAGTGATTTTCCATAAATCCCACACATACTTGAGCGCTGAAAACACCAAGAACACATAATCACCAAAAAAACTTTCCGTTTCTGAGTTTTGAATCCAATCTCCAAATTTACTCGTGCGTTTCTTGGCCTTTTACTTTCCAAAGCTTCTAAATAACATATACAAACAATTCCAACACCTGCAACACCACTGTAACACCTCCATCATCATCCACCATTTTCAAAAACAGCACCTTGCACCTTGACTTCTCCAGAACTCCTCAGGCACTTTTAGCTCAAGCTAAGCATCACATTAGCTTCCTGGGAACTTGAGGAAGCTAATCCAATCATTGGAACTGACTAAAAGCTACTCAAACTCCAAACACGATACCCTCTTGAAATGTAAGTTTTATGACTTTTGAAATCTTCATACAGGCATCATTAATGGTTTATTTGTGAATGAAAAATGTAGATATCATTGCCTTAAAGCTAACCATGTCCATAGTTTTCGTTTATATTACTTGAGCTTAGAGAATTTTAGGATTGAAGTTTATGAAATTTTTAGGGTCCAGATTAGGTCCATTAAAATTCATGCTTGTCTTTGATCTATAATTTTATTGCTTTGCATTTTTGAAATCGTGAGGAAATTTGCTACAAGTTTCCTATTTACATTTTTCATTTTTGTTGAGAATTGAATAAGATATAGAGGTTCTGTCTGGGCGTGAGGTTGAAGATGAAGTTGGCCTCAGGAACGTGTTCACCATATATATTTATGGTTTGATTTATATAAACAGATGTATAGCCACCCCAGTGGTAGAAGCGCGCGCCTCTGACTAGAGGGACCTGGGTTCGAGCCCCAGTGTTACCGTTTTGGATTTTTTTCCATATCTTTTTTCATATTCTGATCCCCTTTTTGGCAGCGCTGGGCTTCATCTTTGGGCCTTATGTTTTTTTTGTTCCTTCTAACCCCCTTGCTGGTTGTTCACACCTTGGCCCATTTTATTTTCTTTTTTCTTTTACTTGTTTATTTATTTTCTTAAATATTTTATCTAATACTAAAAAAATCAGAAAAAATATAAAAAACATTAGATTTATATTTTGATATAGTTTATTTATTTTTTACACAAAAAATATTTTATTTAATCATACCTTAGTTATTTTACTAATTTGATTTGTAAATTTGATTAAAAAATTAGGGTTTTAGTTATTTTTTTTTACACCTTTAAAATATATTATTCTAAAACCAAAGCAGACCAAAAATATTTTATAATACTATAAATTATTTTTAAGACAAAAATACCAAAAATATCCTTCTTATAAACTTAATTTATTTTTTAATCAATTATTAGATTAGGGTTTTATTTGAATTCTTTTCCTAGTAAATTTAGGTTTCACTTTTTACTAATTTACTTAATTATTTTTTCTTTTAGTTAATTAGGTTAAAACAAAAAAAACCCTTTTCCTAAAAAATCCGAACAAAATATCCATTTTCTTTACATTTACATTCTTGTATATTTATTCATTTTTGTACATTATTTATCCAAATTCAATATGGTTGTAATAGATAATTAGGCTTTATTTTCTTGCAATCCCCTTTTGTAATTTGTACACCCCCTCCCACAAGTATTGTAATAGCGTAGTAATTTTAAATTCCTCAATTTATCATTTTATATACAAATGCTAGTAATTAGGGTTTGTATGGTAATACTAAAACCAATCAATTAGAAAACCCTAATCAAGGACAAGACTAAGCATGAAAACAATACACTTGCACACAAGCACCCCTAGGGTAAATCCACTTGGTTGCCTTACAAAATGGCCATATTACGCATGTGAGGTATCTTAGAAAAAACAAGCAAAATACAAAAGATCATAGTCCATCGATGACGCTATCTATGTTGCCTTTCAAATGATCTTAGTCCTTAAAGAAAATGCTAAGGTACCTTGTAACATTGCTAACCATGGTTATACAATGACCCACGCCCGTTCCGTTTACATCCAAAGATAGGGTTGCTTACCAAATCAATGGTAAGATAACAATGTCAAAGGAAAGAGGAAATGAACATGAAAGAATTTTGAGTAGGTAGAATTCCCCTAGTTACTTGCTCACTTTCAAAATAAAACTTCTTTTCTATTTTCAAAACAAACACCTACACTTTCAAAATATCTTACAAACTTGAAAACATTTCCAAAAGATCAACATCTTTGTATACATTCTTACGAACGAGAATCATTACAAAGTTTGCCTAAACAATGGCCTCTTTACAAAATACTTTCAAAAACTACACAACGCACAATTTCAAACAAAAGAAAGTGATCTAGCAAGTAACTAAGAGCCCATGGAAAACCATGGATGAAAAGGGTGCTAATACCTCCCCTTTTCATAATCTACCCCCCGAACTCAAGAAATAATCTCAAAGGTCTTTCCTGTGCTTTTTCACCTTTCCTTTTGGATAAAAAAAAGTCGGTGGCGACTCTTGCTAACCGCAAGATTTGCGATCAAACACAAAACACCCAAGTCAATTCTCCCACCGTATCACGCCCTCTAATTTGCGGATGACACTTTATTGGTAAGAGAAGGGACTTGGAAGCACATGAGGGCGATCAAGACGATGTTGAGGGCTTTTGAACTTTTTTCGGGCATTGGAATTAATTTTCACAAAAGCAAGTTAATCAGAATTAATATTTCGAACAATTTCTTGGAAGTCGTCGCTTTCTTTCTCTCATGCAAGATGGAAGATATAAATTTATCCTTTCTTGGTATTCCCATTGGTTACAATCCAAGGAAGGTTTTGACTTGGAATCCTCTCTTGAACAAGATGAAGAACCAATTATCGGGTTGGAAGAACATCTTTCTCAATCTCGGAGGTAGGATTAATCTCTTGAAATCTATTTTGAGTTATCTCACCATCTTTACCATGTCTTTCTATAAAATACCGACGAAGGTTTCAAAGAATTTACTAGACTTCAAAGTAATTTCTTATAGGGGAGTGGAGGAGAAGAGGAAGATACATTGAGTAAGTTGGAAAGTGGTTAATCTAGCCCTCCTTAACAAGTGGAGATGTAGAATTCTTCAAGGTCATGATTCCCTTTAGTATAACATTTTGAAAGCCCGTTATGGTGATCTATCTATTCTAGTTTTTTGTGGAGGAAATTTTAGCTCTATTTCTTCATTTTGGTGGAGGGATATTAAAAGGATCGGGAACGAATATATTGTGGATCCTATTGTTTTAAATGGGGCAATGGCTTAAATACACCTTTTGGGAAGCTAATTGGTTAGAGGATATAATCTTGAAGGAGGCTTATTCAAAATTATTTTTGGCTTCTTGTTTAAAAAGAGTCTCGGCGGAGGGCATGAAGGGGTGGTGTGATGGTGTGTGGAAGTAGGGTGACTTGGGATTATCCGTGGTGGTGGTGGGAGACCCGAATCTCTTGTCCATTTTCTTGTCATTGCAGGCTCGGTTGGAGAACTTTGGAGGGGTTGTAGCGGTAAAATCAATGAAGTCTCCATCAAACATTTTTTATCCCATAGGAAGGGAAAGGTAAATATCGAGTAAAACCGAGAAGGGTGAAATCAATATCAAACAAGAGAGATCAGGTAAGGGAGTCTGTTACGCGAGGGAAATGTATTAGCACCCCATACGCTCGTAATACTCTACTGTATCTGTTGTTCCCCAATTTTTGCCCCTAAGATTCTCCTACCATCTCATATCAACTCAATCATATCAAGATTACACTTGGGCTTGGTTCTTCTCCCTATCTCTAGGTTTGCTCATGGGGGATCACCAAACACTTTGATTTGTATATTATGGTCATATTTGTCTTGATTAATTTTTAACTAACAAATACAATGAATGTTTGCTCTAAATGATGATACTATAGGTGAGTGAAAAAGACATTTAATCAAGTTGATTTATAGGTTCATGAGTTTATTTCCATGCCTTCTTCAATAAAGCTTCATTGAGATTCAAGATTCATCATTGAAAGTGCTTTAAAGTAATATCATGACAAGGTCTACTATGATTCATCATGCCTAAATTTGTCAAAGGAAATCAAAAGATGTAAGAATTGATTGAAGTGGTTTGACCTAATTGGACAAGTTCTTGATTCCTTGATCACAAGTGCATAACTCTCTCAATTCTTAATATTTGGAAGTTGTTATTTTTGCTATGAATTCTTATTATCATCCAGAACAACTTCTATTCACATGGAAAAAGTGATTGATGATAACACTAAAACACACATCGTATTTGACTCAGATTGCACATGTTTGTTAGGGTTTTTATTGTCATTTTCTTATGTTATGCTTGTTTTTGTTTTGTTTTCAGTTTCTTTGATTATCTAGAGCCCCTCTTGAAGAAATGAAGAAAAAAAGCAAGAAAATAAGTTTTTGAACAAATTGTACACATGGCATCCAGCATGGCGCACGCCATAGGGTAGGCCATGACATGGATTGGTTTCAACTGCCTTCAACTGCCATGTTCTCCTCAACTTCCCACTCTTGTACACATGGCGGGCGCCATAAGGGGCATGGTGGGAGCCACCCTTGTTAAATGGTGTCCCGCCCAAAAGGAGTTGGGGGACACCTTGGTAATTCCATGGAGTATGGTTATTCTATAAATAGGAGGTTCTAGTTTCTTTTTCTTTTCATCCAAGCTTAGTTACAAACTTAAGCCATATATTGTCAGATTTTGTAAGTGATAATCCCTTCACATCGGAGATTTATCACACCATTGATAGAGTCTGTAATCGAGTTTGGAGCACTTTGGTAGAAGTTAATCCTACTTTCATTTTCATTTCCAGTCACATTTATTTCCAGTCACATTTATTTCCAGTTGTACCTGATTTAAAGCCTCTGATTTGGAGAAGGTTTTTATTTACAAGTCTAGCTTTACTTTATTTATTTCATCTCATTCACTTTACTTTATTTATTTCATCACACTCACTTTACTTTGTTTATTTCCTTGTCTTGCACTTATTTACTTGCTTTATTTACTTTTCTTTTAAAGCCTTTTTTACTTTAAGAATCTACTTTAACATGAACTATTTTAACATGTCTGTTTACATTTCCATGCCTGGCTAAATTTTAAAGGTTAGAATGTAAGGATCATAGTTAAAGTAATGTTCCATATAATGTGTCTGTAGAAATACTTAAGGGTTGTTTTGGTTTTTAACATAAGTTTTCTGCACTTTATTTTTGTTGGGTAATATCGAAAGCCGTCCAACCTTCAGTTAAACTTAGGTAGTGTTAGGTGTTCAAAGGAAGGGAAAGCGCTTTGTTCAATTAAGTAGGAATCTTTTAACACTTTTATAAAAATGATTTCAAAACTCTTTTCGAACGCATTTATGGGTTTAAAGGTCTAGTCCTCTTTTGGTTAGAAGTTCCAAGTCAAAATTACTTTTCAACTAAGTCAAGAAACTATATTTCTTAAAAATAGGTTTATTGCTTTATTGCAATGCGCGCTTTTCTATAAGTGACAATAAGAGGGATTGGTTAAAGAATAAACTCGTTTCTGAATACGCGAAAGCGATAGTTCCTGTTAAATTAGTCCTTTTCATGAGTAGAAAATATTGCCCAAAAAGTAGTTCTATTTAGAAGCATTTGGAATATTATCAGACTGTGTTAATTACATTCAAGCCTGTTGTTTTTATCTGAACTTATATCTTCGTACTTTACTTTCACTGTGTACTCATAAACCCCTGAATTGTTTTACCTTAGATAAACATTGTAACACTAATATGACCATCGACGCTGCCGCTGGCGGTGCATTGATGAACAAACCCTACCCTGAAGCTTGCACTCTCATCGAAGATATGGCCCAAAACCATTATCAACGGGGAATTGAACGAGCATCAGTAGAGAACAAAGAGACCCAAGGAGGAATACATGAGATAAGTTCTATAGATATTATGCAAGCCAAAATGGACACTTTAGCCCTTAAAGTGGAACATATGTCTTCAAACCCAACTACTGTAACATCAGTCCACCCAAAATGTGAAATATGTGGAACCAAAGGGCACCAATCAGCTGAATGCAACCTGTTGAATGAAACAAGCACAAACCAAGTCAGCTATGCCCAAGGAAACCCATTTTCAAATACTTACAACCCTGGATGGAGGAATCACCTAGACTTCTCCTATAAAAACAATAATCCTATCCAAAATTCATCACCTCCGAGACCATCAGGTTTTCAAGCCCAAAGACAAAACCAACCTATGCAACTTGTACCCCTAAAGCCGAACCTAGAGAAAATTATGGAAAATTCATTTCGGCCCAAACCCAGCAAAACAAAGAATTCCTAAACCAAAACATTCATGTAAATGAATTAATCACACAATTAGGAACCAAGGTTGACCAAATCGTCACCCACAATAAAATGCTTGAAACCCAAATCTCTCAGGTAGCTCTCGAACAAGCCCCCCCAAACTATGCCTGGAGGGCAATTCCATGGACAACCTCAACCAAAACCTCAAGGACAAGCCAATGCCATTACCTTACAAAGTGGGACTGCTTACGATGAACCTGTCAACCCAACAATGAATGAATCCAAAACTTCTAAGAAATGTGATGTGCCTACGGACGAAGTAGAAGAACCAGTTAAATATGAAAAACAGAAAGATAAAGATAAAGGAGAAGCCATGGATAAAACTTATGTACCACCCCCACTATACAAACCACCAATACCATATCCGCAAAGACTTAAGCAAACTAAAATTAACAACCAATATAAAAAATTCATAAAAATAATAGAGAAACTCCATGTAGAGATTCCTTTTACCGAATCCATCACCCATATACCATCATATGCTAAATTCCTCAAAGACATTCTAAACAACAAACGCAGGCTTGACAATCCCAAACCCTTGGAATGCAATTCTATTTCTGAAAATAAACTTGCTAAGAAAGAGAAAGTCTCTGGAAACTTTTCCATACCTTGTATTTTAGGAAATCACATGGTCGACAAAGTAGTCCTGGACTTAGGAGCTAATGTGAGCTTAATGCCTCTGGAAATTTGCGAGAGATTCAACTTAGGAGAATTACAACCTACTAAGATGTCTCTTCAATTAGCCGATAGATCTGTTAAATATCCAATTGGCATATCAAAAGACGTCTCGGTTAGCATCGACAAATTGTATATCCCTACTGATTTTGTTGTCATGGACATAAAAGAATATGACGATATCCTAATACTCTTAGGTAAACCGTTCTTATCAACTGCAGGAGCCATAATAGATGTCAAGAGAGGAAAGTTGAATTTTGAAGTAGGTGATGAAAAGATAGAATTTATTCTTTTGAAATTTCTTATGGCACCAGTAATAGGAGGTGCATGTTATGCCATAGACATCATTGATGAATGCGTTAGGGAACTAGATCAAGAAGAACCCACAGAAACAATCAATCTACCTTAAACGCTCATAAGGGGAGATCATGAATTTGAAAATATGGAACCCTACATTGATGGTAACCTTCCCGAATGTTTAGCCTTTACTCCAGATCCTATACCATGCCCTAAAAAACCAACTTTAGAACTTAAAGAACTACCCAAGAATCTAAGATATGAGTTTCTAGATGAAGGAATGAGATGTCCAGTTATAGTCAATGCTGTTAGAACATAGTTTGATTCTACAACCCTTGTAAGAGTTTTGATGATAAAAAACACTCAAAGAACAATTATGCTCCCTAAATAAGTATTCTATTTTGCAGAGAAGTTCTAATGGAAGAAGCACAAAAGACGAGTTAGATAGCTGTTTCAACTCTAATTTTATACATCTCTTAAAGAAGTTCTAACGCTGCAAACAGGAACTCCGTGTTTCTGATCGATAATGTTCTGGAAAGAAGCAACGGTAACCTTCATCTTCTGAAGAAGCATGTTCTGAAGCATTACAATTCACTTAATGCTATTCAAAAGTAACGACTGAAAGGGGTCAAGGATCTCTATTTTTGGAAAGCTCTTCAATTATCATTTATCAACATTCCAAAAGCTTTCCCATGAGTTACCTATTTAAACAAAGCTTGAAGGAGAAATTGTTTAGGATTTTGCGTACAACAAATGAGTCATCTTCATCACCTTCAAACGTATTGAATCTCAATTGTGTAAAACATCACTTGTATGATACTATTTTATTAGAAAACACTTTTTGTACACTCTCTTAAATATTGTTTAGTGTATTTCCTTGAGAAAACTGGATTGTGGTTTAAACTCAAGAAGACTTTGACGGTTGTCATAGTAGCTGCGTAATAAAGTTTGATTAGTGGATTAAGACCTTGTTGAGAGAGGCGAAATCACCTTGGCGAGTAGACTGGAGTAGTTTGAGTTCAAACAAACCAGGATAAGCAACGTGTTCTTTTCTTTAAGTTTTAAAAACCCCAATTCAAACCCCCTTCTTGTGTTTTTTCATTCTTCAATTGGCATCAGAGCGCCTAGTTCTGAGTACAAGCACTTAACCGTGTCAGAAAAAGATCCAAGCAAGAAAAATACTATGGTGGGACCAAGTCAGAACATCAGCAACGACTACCATGATGAGAAAGACAGAATCAGCGGCAAACCTCCAATTTTTGATGGTGAGAACTTCGATTACTGGAAAGACAGAATCAAAAGTTTCTTTCTAGCTCATGACGCTAATCTCTGGGATATGGTGACTGATAGGTACATACATCCTATTGATGAAAGTGGTCAGAAGATCGACAGAAAAGAATGACAGATCATCAAAAGGGAGATTTCAGAAATCATCACAAGGCTATAACTATTCTCTTGAGTGTTATCTCATACACATAGTATGAGAAGATCAAAAACAAAGAATCAAATAAACACATGTTTGACTCCTTGAGAATGACGCATAAAGGCAACACGCAAGTCAAAGAAACCAAAGCTCTTGCACTCATTCAGAAGTATGAAGCCTTCAAAATGGAAGAAGATGAAACCATTGAAACAATGTTCTTAAGGTTTCAAATTTTGGTGGCTGAGTTAAAAGTTTTGGATAAAGGGTACTCAACTGCTGACCATGTAAAGAAGATCATCAAAAGTTTACCCAATAAGTGGAGACCCATGGTCACAACTCTTAAACTGGCTAAAGATTTGAACAAAATCTCTCTCGAAGAACTTGTCAGCTCCCTGAGAAGTCATGAGATAGAGTTAGAAGAAGATGAGCCCCAGAAGCAAGGTAAGTCTTTAGCTCTTAAATCTAAAAAAAAATATGAATAGAAAGTTTTGCAGGCAAAAGAAGAAACCTTTGGTGGATCCTCATCAGAAGAAGACAAACTGTCTCTTCTCTCCAGAAGAGTCAATCAGCTGTGAAAGCACAGACAAAGGAAGTTAAGAAATTCCAAAAGAACTGGAAATCATTCTGAACCATCTTCTGGATACAGAAAGTCAAGTAAGAAAGACATTATCTGCTACGAATGCAATGGACAAGGGAATTACAAAAGCGACTGTCTAAATCTTCAAAAGGAGAAACCTAAAAAGAAGTTCTTTAAGGAAAAGAAGAAAAGCCTCATGGCAACATGGGACGACTCAGACTCTTCTGAAGCTGAAACAAAATCAAAAGATGAAAGAGACAACATAGCCCTAATGGCCAACATATCAGAAGGCACTGGATCATCTGGATTTGAATCAGACTCTGAGGCAGAAGAGGTATTCTCTAACTTCTCTAGAGCTCAATTAGAAGAGAGTCTTTTAGAAATTCTTGAAAGATATCAGAAACTTCGGGTCATAAATAAGAACTTGGAAAAGGATCTAGTTTCTGACTCTGAAGATACTAATAAACTGAGATCAGAAAACTTTGAGCTGAAAGAAACAATTTCTAAACTAAAAAATAATTTACAAAATGATCAGAAAGAAACTGTCTCAAAAGTTCCTAGTAACTCTGATAAGATCATAAAGGAATATGATCATAGCTTTAAAAAATTTCTTTCCAAAAACATAAATAGAAGCAAGATGGCTTCAATGATACATGAAGTTAGCAGAAATGGAAGAAAAGGAATAGGATACAAGGGAAAAGTATCTTAACCCAAGAAAGTTAAGGATACGATCATTAAATGCACACCTATGTATTCTCACTTCACCTATGGGAACTGTTGTACCCCAAAATTTGCCCTCTCATGTTTCTCAAAACATTGCAAGAAAAATCTCCAAGTGGCTCAAGGTTGCTCAAGAGTTAGACAGACAAGCTATCTCCTAAGGCAGTCAACCCCAAAATTAGGGTTTTGTGTTGCATCAAGATCTTTGAATCCAAATGACCTCAAGTGCTCCCTAATGTCCTAATTTGTTCTCAAGGTCATCCATGTCAAATTTCAAGCCTTGCAGAGGAAGTTTGCCTAGTCAATTGCTCAAGGGTCCAAAAATCGACTATGCTAGGGCAAAAGTCAACTGTGACCTATAAACAGTCAAACCTCAAGAAGTTTTGTCAAAATTATCATTTTGAAGGATATTTCATCATTTGATCAAGGATTTATCATGATTCATCAAGGATTGCTCAAAATTCATCAAGACTCAAAAGTTGCTAAATTAGGGTTTTGTAGGAAAAGTCAACTCAACTTTGACCAAGCATAACTTTCTCATACTTTATGAGAAATGATCCATCCAAAGCTCACTTTGAAGAGGATGCAATTTCCTACAATACATATTCATACCCAAAGATCAAAGAATGCACTCAGAAGAAGTTATAAATTTGGACATTATAGATCATTTTTGAAAGTCAACAAAAACACCTTTTTTTGTAAAAGCTTATAACTTGAGCATGGAATATCAAAATTAGATGAGACCAAAAGGGTTGGTTAGAGGACATCTCAAGCTTTCTAAAAAGTCTAAGAACACTTCCAAAATTTCAAAATTGAAGAAGTTATGCATTGTTGAAGTTGGACTTTTTTGCAAAATTGCCAAAAGTCAACTATCCCCAAAACTTCAAATTTTGTCAAATGGGCCCATCCTTTTCCACTTGATTTGAGTTTGCATCATTTTCCACGTGCCCTAGCTTCAGACATGTGTCCATATATTATTTTTATTATTTTATTTGATTTTTATTTGAATTTATTCATTTTAAATCAAATTAAATCATATAAAATCAAAAAAATTGATAACCAAAGATTTTTTATTGATTGTAGGCTTCAATGGACAGCTAGCATATCTCCAAACTCGTACCAAGGCAAATCATGTGCAAAAAGATTGAATCAAATCAAATTTGGCAAGTTTGTAAATGGGAATCAAATCATATTCATGTGCACTAATTTGGAGGGATTCAGTCCATGATTTCTACCCTAATGCAAAGCAGGTTACATAAGAAAGCAAAAGGGGTCGAGATCAGGGTTGGCAATTGCAGAGAGAGGCAGAACAAGATTTGAAAAAAGTCACAAAAAGCTTGAGATCGAAATCGTGTTTAAAGGCGTTTTCAAGGGCTGAGACCTGTCCCAATCGCTTCCTGGGCATTCACTCAAGCCAAACCAATCCAAAGCAAGCTTGTTCAGACTCCATAGCGCGCTGTAAGTGTCACGATAACCACCCCTGTTCTTGATTTCACAACTCTGAATTTAAGCATCCTTTTCATGAATCAATACCATATTTTGAATCTACATGACATTTGCAAGCGATTGGTATTATTCAATTGCTTTTATCTGGCCTGAATGAAGAACCACCATAGCTAGTGTTCTTCGTTTGTTTTTTAGGGTTTTCTATTTCAGGTAAAATCGTGACTCAAGAAGGGCATGGTGTTGATCAGGAAGCCAAAACGAGTTCAACCATGCTCGTGGAATATGTTTTCATGGCCTAGAATGAATTTTGGAACAGGCATGCGCATTTAGCTGCGGATTCAAATCTGCAAGTATTTTTACAGGTTTTGAAGGACATGGATGAACTCGTGTCATCCGCCTGTTGGCCAGTTCAAAATTATTTCGCGCATTTTTTGTTTTGCTGACACTTGTGTTATTTTAATATATTATTATTAGTGCCTATTACATTAACAAACAAAACAGTTTGGCGTAGTGGCAAGCGTGCACGTCCAAACTCCTTCAGGACCTGGGTTCGAATCCCAGGTCCCCCACTTTCTCAATGTTTTTTCTCTTCAGGTACTCCTATGCGCGCTTAGGCTTGCAGAACACCATGCATCCTTATTCATCCAATGGCCAGATGGACAAAGGCCAAATCTGATGGTTCCAAGCTGATGGTCCACCAAGGCGCCAGTCAATGCATAGACACCAGATCACCAAGAGTCAACAAGGGTCAGCGCTTTTGGGCTTCCCAATTGCTATCTACACCACAAAATTCAGGCCCATACTCCCTCTTCTTATTTATTTTGTTTATTTATTTTAATTGTTTTATTATTTTTATTTAACTTCTAACCAATCACAATTTTCTTTTTATAAAATAAAATCACCAAAAATATTTTTATTCAATCAAATTTTAACTTTCATTTTTTTTAATAAATACTAATTAATTAATTTAGGTTTTAATTCTAGAATAATTTTGACTTATGTTGTAAATAAATAATTAATTAGATTTAATTAGGTACTAACCATTAATTTAATTAATTTCATTTTTCTTTCTTAAAATAAAAAAAAAATGTCATAATTAATTTTTCATTTAATTAATTTATTAATTTTAATTTAGTAATTAATTTAGGTTTAATTTCTTAAAATTAAAAACAACAAAAATATTTTTTTTCCTTTAACCAAAAGGGTCAAAACCCTAAAATTTGCGCTCGATTTAATTTTCCGCACGCGTTGCTTATTTTTTATCCAATAATGTACTTGCCTCTGGATTGTAATAGTAAATAGGACTTTTATTTATTTTTATCGCTTTATTTATTTTTTAAAGGGTTTGTCTTTGGCGATGTAAATACCCGACGCCTTGTAATTTAAATTCCGCATTTTATTTCCGCAAATTATAACTGTTAGATGTTTGATAATAGGGTTTGCATGACAAGACGGAATGTTAATCTTAAAATCAACTAGGATCACCCTTAACATGTACAAAGATAAAAATAACTGAAAACGACACACTCGCACATGTGCACTCTTAGGGTACACCCCACTTGGTTGCCTTCGTATGCGGTCATTAAGTATAGGTAGTTTTAGAGGTCGCCCTCTTGTCTAAAGATCATAGTCGCCTCGAAATGGTTGCCTCAGATATTGTTGCCTCAAACAAATGATCTAAGACATTAGGGTTACCGCTAAGGCGTCCTAACATTTCTTTAGTGACCGTATGTCCCTCTTTCGAATTGACCCTTAAACTCTAACGACCGTGCTAACTACTCATCAATAGTAGGATAGCACTGTCTAAAGGAAATTAGCATAGAAGGATTCCTTTTTCGAGTAGGTACATGGTTCTTAGATACTTTCTCTTTCAAAAACAAAAACTTTTCACACTTACACTTTTCGAACAAAGTTTTCAAAACACTTCATACACTCTTGAGGACAGAAGCAAGAGTTAAATAGAAGTTTCAAATAAAAACTTTTTCAAACCCACAAGTACAAAGAAAGCAATTTTGAAAACAATGAGCAAGTACCTAAGAGCCCGTGGATAACCACGGATAAAAGGGTGCTAATACCTTCCCTTTCTATAATCTACCCCCCAAACCCGAGAAATATCTCGAAAAAAGGAATTTTTTTTTGCTTTTTTCCTTTCCTTGTTGGATAAAATAAAATTCGGTGGCGACTCTTGATTACCGCGACATTTTGCAAAAACAAACGCAAAACGCAAACCAGCATTCCAAAAACAGTCAGTTCTTCCCACCGCATCACAGAACTGGCGACTCTGCTGGGAAGTAATTAATAAGTGGGGTGTACCTTAGGAATAGTTCATAATGTTTTCAAATTGCTTGACTTGTATGCTTTATCTTTGTGGGTTTGAATCAGAGTTACTATAGATCCTAACCCGGATCTAGGGGACACCCTTTAGGTAAGTAGCAATAAACTATGAGGAAACTGTACGGCATAGACCGATACGGTTGAAGCAGTAGCTACGTTGGTGTGGCACTTTAGTTTGTACCGATATCCCTTGTGGCACAACGAGGAGAATATGGGTCTTCTAAGGGGTCATTAAGCACCAACTAACCTTAGAACCTATAATTGACCAACTTGGCCATAGAACAGTAGCAGTATTCTACACTCATTGATACTAAACTCTCGCGATGATTCCGGCCGCAAGAAAAGGTTGCTAAACTGGAATTATGACCGATCGAGGGTAGTCAATGATATTGAGATCCTCTAGAACCCGTTTACTATTTTTAGGACAGGTTTGAACCAACTGAACTGAAAGAGGGTAGTACCTAGACTCCTTGCCAGCCTGCAATCTAAGGGCTCTCTGTGTGACTTGTGTGCCTTTACCATGTTTGCTATTTGTGGATACTTGTGGTGTGTTTTCTATCATAACATCATGACATCATAACATTGCATGCATCTTGCATTGGACTAACCTATTTCAAAGACAGGAGGGATTCATCTTTGTTTTGTTTTGTAGGTCATGGCACCCATGCGTAGAAACACCATTCAGATCAACTTTGTCCAGGTTCCCACTCAGCTTAAGGAATTGGTTGCAAAGGTTTCAGATACTACCTCCTTCATCAGAAGACATGGGCACCTCCTCGGTTTGGTCACTTCCAAGATGGATGAATATATGATGAGTGTCTTAGTCCAGTTCTTTGATCCACTGTACCACTGCTTTACTTTTTCGGACTACCAGTTGGTCCCTACCTTGGAAGAGTTCTCTGATCTACTTGGTATCTCTGTTCTGGAGCAGACCCCGTTCACAGGTTGGGAGAAAATCCTTAGGCCGAAAGAGATTGCTTCAGCCCTCCATCTGACAAAGGCTGAGGTAATGTCTAATCGGGAAACTCGTAGTGGAACAAAGGGCTTCTTGACTAAATTCTTGGTTGGTAAGGCTAATCAGTTCTGGGACAGTCTAGACTTCCAGGCATTTGAAGACATTCTGGATCTTCTCATATATGGTTTGGTGTTGTTTCCTAACTCGGATTCTTTCGTCGACGTGAATGCAGTGAAGATTTTCATGTCTGGTAATCCTGTACCCACTCTTTTGGGTGACATTCTGCACTCTCTTTATGCCCGTACTGCTCGGAAGCGGGGAAACCTTATGTGCTGTGCACCATTGCTGGCGAGGTGGTTTATTTCTCACCTCCCCAAATCAGTTTTGAAGAACAAGGAAGGCATGGGATGGGCCTATAGGATTATGTCTCTCTCTCATAATGACATCATTTGGACTATCAAGGGCATGGAAGATGTGGCTATTATTGATCGCTGTGGGGAATACCCTAATGTCCCACTTATAGGAATCAATGGAGGGATCACTTATAATCCGTGCTTGGCCTTACGCCAATTTGGGCGAGCTAGAAGGGAAGGACCTCACGAGTTGCTGATGCCGAGCATTGTCTTTGACTTCCAAGGGGATAATGATGAGCAACGCCGAAAATTCATAAGAGCTTGGGATAGAGTACACAGGTCTGATCCGTACGAGCTAGGTGCGAAGACTTCTCTTCCTATGGAGCCATATCTCAGATGGGTTCGAATCCGTGCCCAAAAGCTGGGAATGCCGTACGAAGCCGTCTTACCTATAATTGTCGAGGTTGCTGATGAAGAAGGGGTTCCTCCTACCATCCTCCATCCATACATGCCTACTGACATTGGGGCATTAAAGAGATCTTGGATGCAGCTGAGAGAAGAGCGAGATACTTACAGAGAAAAGTATCACGAACAAGAGCAGAAAATTCAGAAGTTGACGAGGCAGCTGGAGAACGAGCGGATCCTCAACGACTATGTCCGCACCGACAAGAAACGACCATGGGAGCACTGATTGTCTTTTTGATTATTTCTAGTTTTGCTTTACTTTTCAGTTTTTCTTTCCTGTAATGCCTTAAAGGCACCTGTTGAACAATTTATTTAAAAGTTTATCTAATAAAAGTGTGTTTCATTTTTTGGTTTACGAATTTGAATCTCTAAAGTCTTTAAAATCGTATCATGCACATATCATTCCCATGCACCTCATGACAGGTACCCTTATAGGTTTTTCTCATCTTCTTCGCTGTTTATTTCAGCATCATGTCTTCCAAAACATCAACTGAACAAGCAATCAAGGCTCTGCAAGCTTAAAACGCCCAGTTCCAGGAATTGTTCATGAATTTGGCTAAGGGTCAGCAAGATCTGAAGACCTTTATCTTGAAAGAGAAGAAGAAGAAGAAGACGGTCCTATTTAATATGGGTCGCAAATTCGGAAACAATTTGCGAGAGGAGGTTGATTTGACCCACTCATCTGGAGAGGGAGATAATCAGGAAGAAAGGAGGGCTCCTAGCCCTGTGGTTTCAGACAACGAGACGGATTTTGATGAAGACCAGTATCCTCCGGCTGAGGATAGATATAAGCAACTGGAAGTCCGGTTGAGTGCGATGGAAGTTCAGAAAGTGCCTGGCCTGGAATTTGGTGATTTGGGTCTGTCATCTGGGGTGGTGATTCCCCACAAGTTCAAAGCACCAACCTTTGCTAAGTACGACGAAATTTCTTGCCCAAAGCTGCACCTCTGTTCGTATGTTAGGAAGATTCAGCCATACACCACTGACAAGAACCTCTGGATCCACTTCTTTCAAGACAGTCTCTCAGGGACTCAGCTTGAATGGTTTTACCAGCTGGAAGGAGCCAGTATCCGTGATTGGGAAGATTTGGCCGCTGCTTTCTACAAGCAGTACCAATACAATGTCGACCTTGCTCCCACGCGTACCCAACTCCAGGGTACTATGGGTGCGGGTGAAGGTTTCAAAGATTATGCTCAGAAGTGGAGGGACCTTGCTGGGAGAGTGCAACCACCCTTGGCCGATAGGGAGCTAGTGGATATGTTTCTGGGGACCTTGTCTGGTCCGTATTTCAACCATCTGATTGGAAGTTCTTCGTCTGGGTTTACAGAGTTGATTATGACCGGGAAAGGATTGAGGCCGGTATCAAATCCGGTAAAATACAGAAGGTTGCTTCGTCAGGCACCGAGAAGAAGCCTTTTAAGTAGGAGTCCAGGGCTGTTTACAGTTCAAAAATCCAGAATAGACCTGAACGCCGCCAAGCTGTTAATGCAGTGGTTATATCGAGACCTGCTGCTCCTCCTCAACGAAATAATCATCTAAGGGCTGAGAGGCCACGAAGACAATTCACTCAGCTCAGCATGACTTTATCCCAAATTCTGCCACAGTTATTGAAAACCAACTTGGTGATTCTTAAGGAGGCCCTGAAGACTCCCAATACTACATCACCCATGTACGATCCGAATGCCCGCTGTGCTTTTCACTCTGATAGCCCGGGGCATGATACAGATAACTGCTGGGTCCTGAAGAACAAGGTACATGATTTGATTGATGCGAAGGAGATTGAATTCAAATCACCTGAAAGACCTAATGTTGTGACTGCTCCTATGCCCAAGCATGGAGTGAATGCTATAGATGAAGACTCGTTTGTGGTTTCTGTGAAAGACATTGTTACTCCCTTAATGACTGTAAAGAAGAACCTTCTGTTAGACGTTTTATTTCCGAGTTGTGATGAAGGTTGCCGTATGTGTTCCGTCCTACCTACCGGTTGCCATATTTTGAAGTCAGGTGTCCAACGCCTGATGGATAATAAAGAAATTCTGTTTGAGAAGACTTTTGTTCCTTTGGTTCCTATTGAAGAAGTTGTTATAATCACCATTTTCTACAATTCTTCTAAGGCTTCCACGAGAAAGCCTGTTAGAATTACATCTGTTCCAAGAATCACACCATTGATCATCACTGTTCCTGGGCCTATCCCCTATACATCCAATAAAGTTGTCCCATGGCACTACGGGGCTGACGTGTACTATCACGGAGTTAAGCAAGACTTGAGTACTGAGGAGGATGACACTGACGTCAGCAATATTGTTGGATCCAGTAAAGTCACCCGCAGCGGAAGGCTTTTCTCCCCTGAGATCTCTCCACCGACTTTCCGAAAGCCTGTTGTTATTACGCCTGTCAATACACCTGCTACTATCCCTGTTCAAGTTTCAATTCTTACCCCTATTGCCGATTCATCTGACGTTCGGGGCAAAGAGATCACCGGTGAGCCTGCCCAAACGGAGGCACCGAAGAAGATTAATGTTGAAGCCTCTAGACAAGAGATGGAGGAAATTTTAAAGATCATAAAAAAGAACGACTACAATGTAGTCGAGCAGCTGGGACAAACCCCGTCCAAAATCTCCATGTTGTCTCTGTTGCCATGCTCGGAAGCCCATGCCAAGGCTCTAATTGCTTTCCTGAAGACTGCACACGTACTGCAAGAAACATCAGCTGATCAGTTTAAAGATTGCGTGGCTAGTCTGACTGCTGATAATGGGTTGGGTTTCTCTAACGCCGACTTGACTGCTAAGGGGAAGAATCACAATGACGCCCTGCATGTCTCCATTGAATGAAGGGGAACTACTCTTACTTACGTGTTGGTAGATACTGGATCTTTGTTGAATGTGTTACCCAAGAAAGCGCTGGACCGGTTAGACTGTGAAGGGTTAGAGCTGAAACCAAGCAACATTGTAGTCAGGGCTTTTGATGGGTCCAAGAGAATGGTACACAGAGAAGTGGATATTCTGATTAAGGTTGGTTCTCAGGTTTTTGCATCCATATTCTATGTGATGGACATTCGGCCATCTTATTCTTGTTTGCTGGGTCGCCCGTGGATCCACAAAGCTGGGGCAATAACCTCAACGCTCCACCAGAAGCTAAAGTACCCCGTGAAAGGGAAAATTGTGAAAGTGCAAGGAGAGGAGGAGTACATGGTGAGCCACCTCAACTCTTTCCGATATGTAGAGATGGATAGGGAGTTCATTGAGACCCCATTTCAGCATTTTGAAGAGGTCCCCCAGACGCTGGCATCAACTGAAACTGTTGTTGAAGATCCTCCAATGAAGATGGCTTCCTTTAAGGATGCCCGGGCTGGAGTTGAGAAAGGTGGGTGTGCAAATTGGGGCCAACTCCCTAATTTCGCACATAAGACTAACAAGTTTGGTTTGGGTTTCACTACAGAAGCTCAAAGGGCTGTTCGGAGTGCACGGATCGGAAGACCTCCCCTGTTCATCAGCAATTCAGGAGTGAATGCCATTGAAGACGATGTTGAAGAGTCTAAGTTTGACAGTTGGATCTACCCAACGGCCGACAGTGGATTAAGCAACTGGACATCAAAGGACTTCATCCCAATTTCTTTTGTTACCCAGTAATGAAACTTTTGTTTAGTATTTGTAACAGACAATGTTTTAAACTTTACGGCCCGGTGTCTTACTCGGGGCACCGTGGCTTCATTTGTGAGGGCTTTATGTGTGTCATCTACATATATCATTAATAAAAGCATTGGACGTTTTTTGCATTTCAAATTTTGCGCTCCTTGTTTTTTATATATATTGCAAAACAACTATTTTACACACACTCACATATACAGGTCTACATCCACTCTGGATCTCACTGGTAACGACTCTGCTACTGCCAGTTATGACTTCGAAAGTCCGATCAACTTAGCCAAAGACGAAGGTGAAGATGATTGCGAAGTTCCTGGCGAACTTGCTAGACTGTTACTGCAGGAAGAGAGGGCCATACAGCCGCATGAAGATCCGGTGGAATCAGTAAATCTGGGTACAGAGGTAGACAAGAAAGAGGTCAAGATCGGTGCAAATCTGGAAGCTAGTGTTAAGCAATGGTTGATTCAGATGCTGCGTGACTATGTTGAGATCTTTGCCTGGTCTTATGAAGATATGCCTGGGTTGGATACCGATATTGTGGTTCACCGATTGCCTACCAAGGAAGACTGTCCTCCAATGAAACAGAAAGTCCGCCGAATGCGCCCGAAGATGTCTGAGAAAATCAAGGTTGAAGTGATGAAGCAGTTTGACACCGGTTTTCTAGCAGTTACTTCTTACCCCCAGTGGGTGGCCAACGTGGTTCCAGTGCCGAAGAAGGATGGCAAGGTTCGGATGCGTGTTGACTATAGGGATCTAAACATGGAAAGTCCCAAGGATGATTTCCCTCTGCCTCATATCGACGTTCTGGTTGACAATACCGCTCAGCATAAGGTCTTCTCCTTTATGGATGGTTTCTCCGGTTATAATCAGATTAAGATGGCTCCCGAAGACATGGAGAAGACAACCTTTGTTACTCAATGGGGTACCTTCTGCTACAAGGTCATGCCTTTTGGATTGAAAAATGCTGGGGCAACGTACCAGCGCGCCATGGTCACTTTGTTCCATGACATGATCCATCATGAGATTGAGGTATACGTCGACGAAATGATTGAGAGATTCCAAACTGAAGAAGAGCATCTTGACCATATTCAGAAGTTATTTGACAGGTTGAAGTTGTACAAGCTGAGGTTAAACCCGAACAAGTGCACTTTCGGGGTGAGATCTGGTGAACTGCTGGGTTTCGTCGTAATTGATAAAGGTATTCAGGTGGATCCTGCGAAGGTGAAGGCTATACAGGAGATGCCAGCTCCCCGAACAGAAAAAGAAGTCAGAGGTTTTCTAGGACGTTTGAACTACATTGCCCGATTCATCTCACACCTGACTGCTACTTGTGAGCCAATCTTCAAGTTACTGAAGAAAGATCAAGTGGTAAGATGGAACGATGAATGTCAGGCCGCTTTCGAAAGGATCAAAGAATATCTCCAAGAGCCACCCATTCTGATGCCTCTAGTGGAAGGGAGACCTCTGATCTTATACTTGACAGTACTCGACAATTCAATGGGGTGCGTGCTGGGGAAGCATGACGAGTCTGGCCGAAAAGAGCATGCTATTTATTACCTTAGAAAAAAGTTTATCGACTGCGAGACCTGATACTCGTTGCTCGAGAAAACTTGCTGCGCTTTGGCATGGGCTGCTCGCCGGCTGAGACAGTATATGCTGACTCGCACTACTCTGTTGATATCAAAGATGGATCCAATCAAGTATATCTTCGAAAAGCCTGCCTTGTCCGGAAGAATAGCAAGATGGAAGATGATCTTGACTGAGTATGACATCCAGTATACGACCCAAAAGGAAATCAAGGGAAGTGTGTTGGCAAATCATTTGGCACATCAGGCTGTAGATGATTACCAGTCTATGAACTTTGAATTTCCGGATGAGAATATCATGATAGTGACAGACTGTGAAGAACTTGGACCGGATGAAGGACCTGAGGAAGGATCCCGATGGTCTATGTACTTTGATGGAGCTTCAAACGCTTTGGGTAATGGCGTTGGCGCCATGATCATATCTCCTAAAGGCTCTCATACTCCGTTCACCGGCCGACTATGTTTCAACTGCACCAACAATATGGCAGAGTATGAAGCGTGCATCATGGGTCTTCGAGCAGCAATTGACCTAAGGATTAAGTTCTTAAGTGTTTTCGGAGATTCCGCTCTCGTGATCAGTCAGATCAAAGGCGAGTGGGATACGAAACACCCAAATCTTATTCCTTACAAGGAGTATGTATTGAAGTTACTTCCACATTTTGAAGAGATAACCTTTGAACACTTCCCTAGAGAGGAGAATCAGTTGGCGGACGCGCTGGCTACGATGTCTTCTATGTTCAAGGTCAATTGGGACAACGAGGCTCCCCGGATTATCATTGAAAGGTTGGACGAACCTACACATTGTTGTGACATTGGAACTGAAGAGGTGGCAGATAAACCCTGGTTTCATGAGGTGAAGAGGTATCTCGAGGCTCAGGAGTACCCCGAGGGTGCATCTGTTAATGACAAGAAGTTTCTGAGGAGGTTCACACCGAAGTTCTTCATCAGCAATGGTATTCTTTACAAGCGTAACCATGATTCAACCTTACTGCAGTGTGTGGATAAGAACGAAGCAGAAAGGATCATGACAGAGTTACATGAAGGTACTTTCGGGACTCATTCCTGTGGACATACCATGGCAAAGAAAATCCTTTGGGAAGGATATTTTTGGTCCACAATGGAAGCCGACTGTTATCAGCATTCTCGGACATGTCACAAGTTCCAAGTCTATGCTGATAAGGTGCACATACCTCCAGTACCTCTGAACGTATTGACAGATCCGTGGCCTTTTGCAATGTGGGGCATTGATATGATCGGCGAGATCAGACCTACAACGTCCAACGGGCATCGTTTCATTCTGGTAGCTATTGATTACTTCACGAAGTGGGTTGAAGCAGCTTCCTTTGCTACAGTGACCAAGAACATCGTGGCACGGTTCATTCGGCACAATCTGATCTGTCGATATTGTGTACCAGAGAGGATCATTACAGACAAAGGTACAAATCTCAATAATAAGATGATCACTGAGCTCTGCAAGCAGTTCAAGATACAGCATCACAACTCTTCTCCCTACCGACCGAAGATGAATGGGGCTGTTGAAGCGGCTAATAAGAATATCAAGAAGATTGTGCAGAAGATGATGGTGATATACAAAGATTGGCACGAGATGTTACCATTTGCTCTTCATGGGCATCGTACCTCAGCGCGGACGTCAACAGGGGCAACACCCTATTCCTTGGTATATGGCATGGAGGCCGTATTGCGCATTGAAGTTCAGATACCCTCTCCTCGGATTATGAAGGATGCAGGTTTGAGTGAAGATGACTGGATTTAGACTCGGCTTGATCAGCTAAACTTAATCGACGAAAAGAGACTTACTGCTATTTGTCATGGTCAAACGTATCAAAAACGGATGATCAAGGCATTTGACAAGAAAGTTAGATGACAAGAGTATCAAGTTGGGGATCTGGTGATCAAGCGCATCATCCTACCTCAAGGTGATCCCAAGGGCAAATGGACCCCTACTTACGAAGGGCCATTTGTGGTTAAGAACATGTTCTTAGGAGAAGCTATGATTCTAACCACCATGGATGGTGACGACCTTCCTTACCCCGTCAATGCAGACATAGTAAAAAGATACCATACATAATCAACGACCCGCTAGGTTGACTGGCCTAGGCAAAAATAAGGGCTTCCCGGCGAACCAAAAGGGTTCGGGCAAAAATAAGGGATGAAAATAAAAAGATTTGTACACCCGGAAAGTCGAAAACCTGAAAAGGCGGCTTGGGCAAAAAAGGGTATCCCGGTGGACTGAAAACCCGAAAGGGCGGTCCAGGCAAAAATTAGGGATCAAAGCGTAACACTATGTCTCATTGGATTACCTTGCAACCAGACTTCGGTATCGACTATCAAGCTCGGATGGCACTAATCAATCTGACCTACCTTCAACCAAGTAGCAAAGTGATGAGATGCTCGAGGACATAAAGGCAATATCAGAGTTGAAACCCAGTGGGTTTATTCACATAGCTGTTTTGTTTAGTTTTTCACAAATTGTGTAAATTCTATTATTCAGCGGCGTTCTCTTACTAGGACGTCAGCCTCTTGTATAAAAACGCCTATTTTACAGGCCAAACTTCAAAATCAATACAACTCATTTTCAGAGAAATTTCAAACTGTTTTTCCTTTATCTATTTTGTTTTGCAAAGAACGTCCAATGTTCATTTTTGATATATGCATTTGACATTAATTGCCGCTCATAAATATTTACATGCGAAACAAAAGACCATTACTTATAATATCAGAAACAGGGGCAAATAAGAATTGTCCAAACTGTACAGTTGCTCTGTCCACCAGGTACAAGGTAGATTCAACTGAAGAATAGGGCTAAGGTACTTTCACTCCCCGCAGAGTAAGGCAGTAATGATAGCTCTCCCCAGCTGAGACTCGCAACTATGAATGAATCGGTGTTAGTTCTCCCCAAGCAGAGTTTATCTACCATTAACACTTAAAGTTTTTAATATCCCCCAACGAAGTATAAGAATATTCCCCGGCAGAGTATAAGATATCCCCAGTGGAGTTTGAAATTTTCCCCAGCGCATTCTGAAAAAGCTTCCCCAGTGGAGTTTGGAGAATCATCCCCACTAAACTTTGGAAGATTGTCCCCAGCAAGTTCAAGGGATTATCCCCATAAGAGTCTAAGAGGTTATCCCCAGTGAAGTCATAACTGAAAGGTCATCCCCAGCGGAGTTCTTTCCCTTCACAAACAAGAAGTGAATCCCCAATAGGATTCAGTATCACCAGCAACGGTAATTCATCCCCAGCGGAATTTATCGGTGGAATCCTCAACAGAACATCTCTTCTCCACAGAGTAATCTCCTCATCAATTTATGCCCCAACAGAGTTATCCTCTCCTGCAGGTTTATTCTCGCGATCATCTTTGTTCGCTATCCCTAGCGAAAATGAAGAAGTCAACTCTTTTCTCCAACAGCTATCTGGGATTTATTTTCCCCAGCTAAAAACATTACATTTCCATACATCATGATACATGCATATACGCATCATACAACACAATCTCATTTATTTTGAGAACATCATTGCTTGACATATATCATGCATTGCATACGACTTACCTTTACCTTTCAGGAAGGATGCAATTAAGTTCTCAGCTATGTCGAACTACTGACCGATTCTTAAATCTCAACTGAATTAATCTCGGTTGAATTACAGATAAGGTTCTAAATCTCGGCAAAGTTCCTCTTTCGAAGTATGGACGAGTTCTTAAATCTCAACAGAATTATCCTCCGTTGAAGTACAGACAGTCCTAGGTCTCAATAAAGATGTTTCCCTCAGTCGAAGTACTGACAAGTTCTTAAATCTCAACTGAATTAGTCTCGGTTGAATTACAGATAAGGTTCTAAATATCGACAAGTTCCTCCGTCGAAGTGTGGACAAGTTCTTAAATCTCAACAGAATTATCCTCCGTTGAAGTGCAGACAATTCCTAGATCTCGATGAAGATGTTTCCCTCAGTCGAAGTACTGGCCAGTTCTTAAATCTCAACTGAATTAGTCTCAGTTGAATTACAGATAAGGTTCTAAATCTCGACAAAGTTCCTCCGTCGAAGTGTGGACAAGTTCTTAAATCTCAACAGAATTATCCTCCGTTGAAGTACAGACAGTCCTAGATCTCGATGAAGATGTTTCCCTCAGTCGAAGTACTGAGCGGTTTTTAAATCTCAACTGAATTAGTCTCGGTTGAATTACAAATAAGGTTCTAAATCTCGACAAAGTTCTTCCGTCGAAGTGTGGACTAGTTCTTAAATCTCAACAGAATTATCCTCCGTTGAAGTACAAACAGTCCTAGATCTCGATGAAGATGTTTCCCTCAGTCGAAGTACTGACCGGTTCTTAAATCTCAACTGAATTAGTCTCGGTTGAATTACAGATAAGGTTCTAAATCTCGATAAAGTTCCTCCGCCGAAGGGTGGACAAGTTCTTAAATCTCAACAGAATTATCCTCCGTTGAAGTACAGACAGTCCTAGATCTCGATGAAGATGTTTCCCTCAGTCGAAGTACTGACCGGTTCTTAAATCTCAACTGAATTAGTCTCGATTGAATTATAGATATGGTTCTAAATCTCGGCAATTCTCCTCAATCGAAGTACTGACCGGTTCTTAAATCTCAATTGAATTATCCTCGGTTGAACTACAGATAAGGTTCTAAATCTCAACAGAGTTCCCCCAGTTGAATTACAGACAAGTTCTTAAAACTTAGCAGAGGTGTTCTCTCAGTTGAAGTACAGGCAAGTTCCTAAATCTCAGTGAAGATCAGACTTCCCCAGCAGAATCTTCTACAACAACAGGTATGCAAGTTCTCGCCAAGGAATCTCTTATGTGATCGACACTCCTGCAGATGGCATCTTTAAGCCCATCCTCCCGCCAACAATCTCAAAATGGCATCTGTAAGCCCATTCCCGACATCACAAGGCTGATACCATTTCATGCGAGTGCAAATTTTTGGGCACTCTAGTGTTCAATCATCTTCCACCTTCGGATCACGAAAGGCACGAAAGCCAATCTACATCCTCAGGTTTAAGAAGATTGAACAGGGTCAGCTGTTGTACCCCAAAATTTTCCCTCTCATGTTTCTCAAAACATTGCAAGAAAAATCTCCAAGTGGCTCAAGGTTGCTCAAGAGTTGGACAGACAAGCTATCTCCTAAGGCAGTCAACCCCAAAATTAGGGTTTTTGTGTTGCTTCAAGATATTTGAATCCAAATGATCTCAAGTGCTCCCTAATGTCCTAATTCGTTCTCAAGGTCATCCATGTTAAATTTCAAGGTTTGCAGAGGAAGTTTGCCCAGTCAATTGCTCAAGGGTCCAAAAATCGACTATGCTAGGGCAAAAGTTAACTGTGACCTATAAACAGTCAAACTACAATATTTTTGTCAACATTATAATTTTGAAGGATATTTCATCATTTTATCAAGGATTGATCATGATTGATCATGATTCATCAAGGATTGCTCAAAATTCATCAAGACTCAAAAGTTGCTAAATTAGGGTTTTGTAGGAAAAGTCAACTCAACTTTGACCAAGCATAACTTTCTCATACTTTATGATAAATGATCCATCCAAAGCTAACTTTTAAGAGGATGCAATTTCCTACAATCCATCTTCATACCCCAAGATCAAAGAATGCACTCACAAGAAGTTATAAATTTGGACATTATAGGTCATTTTTGAAAGTCAACAAAAACACCTTTTTTGTCAAAGCTTATAACTTGATCATGGAATATCAAAATGAGATGAGACCAAAATGGTTGGTTATAGGACATCTAAATATTTCTAAAAAGTCCAAGAACACGTCCCAAAGTTAAAAATTGAAGAAGTTATGTATTGTTGAAGTTGGACTTTTTTGCAAAATTGCCAAAAGTCAACTATCCCCAAAACTTCAAATTTTGTCAAATGGGCCCATCCTTTTCCACTTGATTTGAGTTTTAATCATTGTCCACGTGCCCTAGCTTCAGCCATGTGTCCATATATTATTTTTATTATTTTATTTGATTTTTATTTGAATTTATTCATTTTAAATCAAATTAAATCATATAAAATCAAAAAAATTGATAACCAAATATTTTTTATTGATTGTAGGCTTCAATGGACATCTAGCATATCTCCAAACTCGTACCAAGGCAAATCATGTGCAAAAAGATTGAATCAAATCAAATTTGGCAAGTTTGTAAATGGGAATCAAATCATATTCATGCGCATTGATTTGGAGGGGTTCCGTCCATGATTTCTACCCTAATGCAAAGCATGTTACATAAGAAAGCAAAAGGGGTCGAGATCAGGGTTGGCAATTGCAGAGAGAGGCAGAACAAGATTTGAAAAAAGTCACAAAAAGCTTGAGATCGAAATCGTGTTTAGAGGAGTTTTCAAGGGCTGAGACCTTTCCCAATCGCTTCCTGGGCATTCACTCAATCCAAACCAATCCAACACAAGCTTGTTCAGACTCCATAGCACGCTGTAAGTGTCATGATAACCACCCCTATTCTTGATTTCGCAACTCTGAATTTAAGCATCCTTTTCATGAATCAATACCATATTTTGAATCTACATGACATTTGCAAGCGATTGGTATTATTCAATTGCTTTTATCTGGCCTGAATGAAGAACCTCCATAGCTAGGGTTCTTCATTTGTTTTTTAGGGTTTTCTATTTCAGGTAAAATCGTGACTCAAGAATGGCATGATGTTGATCAGGAAGCCAAAACGAGTTCAACCATGCTCGTGGAATATGTTTTCATGACCTGGAATGAATTTTGGAACAGGCCTGCGCATTTAGCTGCGGATTCAAATCCGCAGGTATTTTTACAGGTTTTGAAGGACAGGGATGAACTCGTGTCATCCTCCTGTTGGCCCGTTCAAAATTATTTCGCGCATTTTTTATTTTGCTGGCACTTGTGTTGTTTTAATTTATTATTATTAGTGCCTATTACATTAACAAACAAAACAGTTTAGCGTAGTGGCAAGCGTGCATGTCCAAACTCCTTCAGGACCTGGGTTCGAATCCCAGGTCCCCCACTTTCTCAATGTTTTTTCTCTTCAGGTACTCCTATGCACGCTTAGGCTTGCAGAACACCATGCATCCTCATTCATCAAATGGCTAGATGGCCAAAGGCCAAATCTGATGGTTCCAAGATGATGGTCCACCAAGGCGCCAGTCAATGCATAGACACCAGATCACCAAGAGTCAACAAGGGCCAGCGCTTTTGGGCCTCCCAATTGCTATATACACCACAAAATTCAGGCCCATACCCCCTCTTCTTATTTATTTTGTTTATTTATTTTAATTATTTTATTATTTTTATTTAACTTCTAACCAATCACAATTTTCTCTTTATAAAATAAAATCACAAAAAATATTTTTATTCAATCAAATTTTAACTTTCATTTTTTTAAATAAATACTAATTAATTAATTTAGGTTTTAATTCTAGAATAATTTTGACTTATGTTGTAAATAAATACTTAATTAGATTTAATTAGGTACTGTTGCACCCCAAAATTTGCCCTCTCATGTTTTCCAAAGTCTTCCCCCTGCATGGTTGATCACAAACCCTTGCCTAAGGAAAAAGAAAATTTTTGAGTGGTGCTTTAAGTACCTTTCGATTGGAATTCTGAAAGACCCTTCGATTGGCATTCTGAAGGAGCATTTCGATTGGCATGGACAAGCACTTCGATTGGCATTATGTCAAGGCCTTTCGATTGGCATTCTAAAAGGCCCTTCGATTGGCATTCTAAAGGAGCATTTCGATTGGCATGGACAAGCACTTCGATTGGCATTATGTCAAGGCCTTCGATTGGCATTCTGAAAGGCCCTTCGATTGGTACTTTGAAGGACCCTTAGATTGGCATTCTGAAGGAGCATTTCGATTGGCATGCCAAGGGATCCTTCGATTTAGCATTGTGTCAAGGCAGCTTCGACAGGCATGTTAGCCATGTCCTTCGATTAGCATGAACAACACGTTTCGATTGGCATGTTAACAAAGCCTTTCGATTGGAATTTTAATTAGCAGCCTTCGATTGATCCTTGGACAAGGGCCATTCGAAGTAGGTCATCAAGAGGGCACTCAAGTCAAAAGTGTCCAGGTTCATTCAAGAGACAGGAATATTTCAAAAAAGGAAAACTTTTAATGTGTCAGTTTCTTGTCTCATGGCATTTAATGGCCTGTTTAATGGTTGTCTCTTGCCATTACTGCACCCTCACACCTCTATAAATACAGAGGCCAGCATACATATCCAGGACACGAAAATTATACACGAAACACACGTAAAAACTCTGCAAGAAGAGGACGGAAATTATACACGAAACACACACAAAAACTCTGCAAGAAGAGGACGAAAAATATACAGGGAGAAGCATTGGAGAGACGCTGCCCATACAATCCATCAAAGGTTGTCAGAATTTTCCAAGCCAAAGCAGTCCTTCAGATCGAAAGTGCCCACGCCCAGAAACCCCCAGATTGAAAGTGCTCCCATCCAGCCAGTGCCAAATCAAAGGTCCCAACTACTGTAAGTGAGGGTAAAGTGTCAAAAAACTTGTCATTTTGCATAACACATTATTACTTGTTGTTACCTTGATTTTCCATCCTAGACAGGATCGAAAGGCCTGGGTTTGGCACCCAGGTCATGTTGTTCGTTTGCTAACATTTGCTGCAGACATAGCCTGAAGAGACCCAGCAAGCGCAGGATCGAAGGGCCTGGGGTTCAATACCCAGGCCCTGCATTTTATTTCGCTAACATACTTTTGCAGGTATAACATCCCAGATCGAAGGAGACACCTTCTCTGGATCGAACCCATCAGCATGCTGGATCGAAGGAGGCATCTCATTCCTGGATCGAAAGCCATGACCTCCATGATCAAAAGACAATCCTCTTCCCTGGATCGAAGGCCACTCACGCCTTACTGTCTGGCCCAATCGAAAGGACCAGGACCCTCTCTGGATCGAAGCTTCCATTCCCTCCCTGGGTCGAAACTCCCTTTTTTGCCTGGATCGAAGGATCCCCCTTGTACTTTATTTTTTTTTGTTTTTTTTCATAGACTTCTTTTTATCTTTTAATTAACATTAAAATCAAAAAAGCACAAAAACAATAGGATAGTTCTTTTTCTATTAAATTAACTTTGTCAATCAATCTTTTAATTATCTTAACATTTTCTCAAAAAAAAAAAAACTAAAATTAAATAGATTTAGGTCATTTTCTCAAAATAAAATAAAACAACAAAAAAGATTTTATTCTTAGATTTTTAGAGGTTATTTTCAGATTCGCGCGCACTTATTTTATTGTAACTGTCTATTGGTTTGTAATAGCTTAGCTAAGACTTTTTATACTTTACTGCTTTTGATTCCACCTATTTTTGGACATGTAAATAATCCCCCTCCCCGAAGCCTTGTAATAGCGTAGGATTTACAATTCCCGTACTTTAAATTCCTGTACATATAATAACTGTTTAGATGTATGCTAACTAGGATTGCATGACAAGATTAACTCTTAACTTAAAATCAACAGTAGCTCACCATGACATGCAAGAATAACATAACTGAAAATTGACACACTTGCACATGCCACTCCTAGGGTACACCTCACTTGGTTGCCTCAAATGTGGTCATTAAGTATAGGATGTTTTAGAGGTCATCCTTCTGTCCAAAGATCAAAGTTGCCTCAAAATGGTTGCCTCGATAAAAATGATCTAAGACATTAGGGTTACCACTAAGGCATCCTAACGTTGCTTTAGTGACCACACGTCCCTTAAATCGAATTGACCCGAAAACTCCAACGACGGTGCTACCTACTCCTCAATAGTGGGATAGTACTGTCTAAAGGACATTTGCACAGTTTAATTCCTTTTTGAGTAGGTAGATGTTCTTAAGTACTTGCTCCTTTTTTAAAACAAAAACAAACATTTTGCACTTACACTTTTACAAACAAAGTTTTCAAAAACACTTCATTACACTCTTGAGGACAGAAACAAGAGTTAAATCGAAGTTAAAAATACAAACTTTCAAAACCCACAAACACAAAGAAAAAGCAAACTTTTGAAAACATAGTGAGCAAGTACCTAAGAGCCCGTGGATAATCACAGATAGAAAGGGTGCTAACACCTTCCCTTTCTATAATCTACCTCCCGAACCCGAGAAACAATCTCGAAAAGGAATTTTTCTGTGCTTTTGTCCTTTCCTTGTTGGATAAAATAAAAGACAGTGGCGACTCTTGCTTACCGCGACATTTTGCGAAAACAAACGCAAATGCGAACCAACATTCCAAAACAGTCAGTTCTCATTCCCACCGATCACAGGTACTAACCATTAATTTAATTAATTTCATTTTTCTTTCTTAAAATAACAAAAATCAAAAAAATATGTCATAATTAATTTTTCATTTAATTAATTTATTAATTTTAATTTAGTAATTAATTTAGGTTTAATTTCTTTCTTAAAATTAAAAACAACAAAAAGATTTTTTTTCCTTTAACCAAAAGGGTCAAAACCCTAAAATTTGCGCTCGATTTAATTTCCCGCACGCGTTGCTTATTTTTTATCCAATAATGTACTTGCCTCCAGATTGTAATAGTAAATAGGACTTTTATTTATTTTTATCGCTTTATTTATTTTTTAAAGGGTTTGTCTTTGGCGATGTAAATACCCGACGCCTTGTAATTTAAATTCCGCATTTTATTTCCGCAAATTGTAACTGTTAGATGTTTGATAATAGGGTTTGCATGACAAGACATAATGTTAATCTTAAAATCAACTTAGATCACCCTTAACATGTACATAGATAAAAATAACTGAAAACGACACACTCGCACATGCGCACTCTTAGGGTACACCCCACTTGGTTACCTTCGTACGCAGTCATTAAGTATAGGTAGTTTTAGAGGTCGCCCTCTTGTCTAAAGATCATAGTCGCCTCGAAATGGTTGCCTCGGATATTGTTGCCTCAAACAAATGATCTAAGACATTAGGGTTACCGCTAAGGCGTCCTAACATTGCTTTAGTGACTGTATGTCCCTCTTTCAAATTGACCCTTAAACTCCAACGACAGTGCTACCTACTCATCAATAGTAGGATATCATTGTCTAAAGGAAATTAGCATAGAAAGATTCCTTTTTCGAGTAGGTAGATGGTTCTTAGATACTTGCTCTTTCAAAAACAAAAACTTTTCACACTTACACTTTTCGAACAAAGTTTTCAAAACACTTCATACAATCTTGAGGATAGAAGCAAGAGTTAAATCGAAGTTTCAAATAAAAACTTTTTCAAACCCACAAGCACAAAGAAAGAAATTTTGAAAACAATGAGCAAGTACCTAAGAGCCCGTGGATAACCACGAATAGAAAGGGTGCTAATACCTTCCCTTTCTATAATCTACCCCCCGAACCCGAGAAATATCTCGAAAAAAGGAATTTTTCTGTGCTTTTTTCCTTTCCTTGTTGGATAAAATAAAAGTCGGTGGCGACTCTTGCTTACCGCGACATTTTGCAAAAACAAACACAAAATGCAAACCAGCATTCCAAAAATAGTCAGTTCTTCCCACCGCATCACAGGCACACACATGACATAAAGTATACTAGTAATTCTTTTTTCTGCTAAACCAAAATTCAAACAGAATTTTGGTAACTCTAACAAACAAGGACCCAAAAAGATATGGGTACCTAAGGATAAAATTGTCTATGTTGCAGATACTTTAACAACAAGACTAAAACACCAATCTTGGTACCTGGAATGTGGATGCTCTCGACACATGATGGGAAGAAAACATATGTTCCAAAGCTTGGAGCTTAAATATGGAGGCTACGTAGGTTTTAGAGGCAATCAGAAAGGGAAGATTATAGGATATGGAACTTGTTATCCATAAGTCAATTAAGTGATAACGGTTATGACATAATCTTCAATCAAAAGTCCTGTAAAGCAGTTAGTCAGAAAGATGGATCTATCCTCTTTAATGGAAAGAGAAAGAACAACATTTACAAAATAAAACTTTTTGAACTAAAAATTCAGAATGTGAAATGCCTATTGTCTGTTAACAATGATCAATGGGCCTGGCACAGAAGATTAGGACATGTTAGTATGAGAAGAATATCTCAGATTAACAAACTCAATCTGGTCAGAGGACTTCCTAACCTGATGTTCAGCTCAGATGCTCTGTGTGAAGCATGTCAAAAAGGAAAGTTTGCAAAACCTTCTTTCGAAACAAAAAATGTTGTTTCTACCTCTAGACCATTCTGCATATAGATCTATTTGGACCAGTGAAAACTGCATCCACTAGTGGGAAGAAGTATGGATTGGTGATTGTAGATGACTATAGCAGATGAACATGGGTAAAGTTCTTAAGACACAAGGACGAGTCACATTTTGTGTTCTTTGCACTCTGTAACCAAGTCCAAAACAAAAAATATCTTAGAATTGTTAAAGTCATAAGTGATCATGGTGGAGAATTTAAAAACAAAAATTTTGAACTATTTTTTAATGAGAATGGCATCTCTTATGATTTCTCTTGTCTTAGAACTCCTCAACAAAAAGGAGTTGTAGAACGAAAGAATAGAACTTGACAAGAAATGGCTAGAACCATGATCAACGAGACTAACATTGCTAAGAACTTCTGGGAAGAAGCAAATAACACAGCGTGTTACATTCATAATAGAATCTCCATAAGACCTATTCTGGATAGATTCCATATGAAATGAGGAAGAACAGAAAGCCCAACATTTCTTATTTTCATCCATTTGGATGTACTTGTTTTTATCTGAACACTAAAGAACATCTGAACAAATTTGACTCTAAAGTACAAAAGTGTCTCATGTTAGGATACTCTGAACGCTCAAGAGGCTATATAGTATATAACACAGAAACATGGAGTGTACAAGAGTCCATCAGTGTTAGATTTGATGATAAGCTTGGCTCTCAAAAGTCAAAGCAATATAAATCTTTTGTAGATATAGAAGTCCGATTTACAGGTGTTAAAGACATTGCATCAGAAGTTTCTCACAAAGAACCACAATCAACTTCAGAAGAAGATGTCACAAACATTACAACAACATCTGAAGAGCCTTTCCAGAAAAGACAATCCAGAAGCAACTTAGCTCATCCGGAAAATAAAATTCTGGGAAAGAAATAAGATCCAATCAGAACAAGATCTACATTCAGAAACTCTGAAGAATCTCTCATGGGATTAGTGTCTCTGATTGAGAAAACTTCCATTGACGAAGCCCTTCTAGACAATGATTAGATACTTTCTATGCAGGAAGAATTAAAGCAATTCACCAGAAACAATGTGTGGGATCTGGTTCCTAAACCAAAAGGGTTCAACATCATTGGAACCAAATGGGTATTCAGAAACAAACTGAATGAACAAGGAGAAGTCGTCAGAAACAAAGCACCGCTGGTGGCATAAGGTTATAGTCAGCAAGAGGGGATAGATTATACAAAAACCTTTACTCCAGTCGCCAGATTAGAATCTATCAGACTTTTAATTTCTTTTGCTATAAATAATGGAATCACTCTTTATCAGATGGATGTTAAAAGTGGATTTTTAAATGGTTACATTGGTGAAGAAGTTTATGTGCATCAACCCCCTGGTTTTGAAAATTCAAAACATCCAGAATATGTCTATAAACTAAAGAAATCACTATATGGTCTGAAACAAGCTCCCAGAGCTTGGTATGAAAGACTAAGTAGTTTTTTTGTTAGAAAATGACTTTACCAGAGGGAAGGCGGATACTACTTTATTCAGTAAACTATTTAAAAATGACATGATAATGTGTTAGATTTATGTAGATGATATTATTTTTGGATCTACTAAAACCTCTTTGGAAAGAGAATTTGCTAAGTCTATAAAGCAAAGTTTGAAATGGCTTGATGGAAGAACTCAAGTTCTTTATGGGCATCCAGATCAATCAAACTCCAGAAGGAACATACATACATCAAAGCAAGTATGTTAAAGAACTTATGAATAAATTTGACCTATTAGAATGTAAGCCAGCCAAAACTCCCATGCATCCCACATGCATTGTGGAAAAGGAAGAGGTAAGTAAGAAGGTAGAACAGAAGATCTACAGAGGTATGATTGGTTCTCTCTTATATTTAACAGCTTCAAGACCTGATATTCTGTATAGTGTATGTCCGTGTGCTGGATTCCAATCAAATCCTAGAGAATCTCACTTAACAGCTGTTAAGAGAATTTTCAAGTATCTGAAAGGTATTACTAATCTTGGTCTTTGTTATAGAAAAACCAAAGAATTCAAATTAGTAGGGTATTGTGATGCTGACTTCGATGGAGACAGAATAAAAAGTACTTCTGGAAGCTGCCAATTTCTGGGAGAAAATCTTATCTCGTGGTCCAACAAGAGGCAATCTACCATTGCATTGTCAACTGCTGAAGCTGAATATATAACAACAGCTGGATGCAGCATACAGACGCTCTAGATGAAAAGTCAACTTGAAGACTTCAACATATTTGTGAGTAACATTCCTATACTCTGTGACAACAGTTCTGCTATTTGTTTATAAAAAAAAATTCCTATTTTACATTCCAGGGCTAAGTATATAGAAATAAAACATCCTTTCATTAGGGACTATATTCAGAAAGGGATTCTTTCATTAAAATTTATTGACACAAACCATCAATGGGCTGATGTTTTCACTAAACCCCTTTCTGAAGATAAATTTAACTTCATTATGAAACTTCTCAGTATGAAATTAAGTCCATAATGATAGTTTTTTTTATGCATGTTAACCCTCAGAACTTTGTATTTTTTTGTGAACACCTGATTAATAATTCTTCAGAAGTTAGAAGGAAAGTTGTATCAGGATCTATCTAAGAAGATCTAAATAGTTTTCAAACGATTCATTTCAAATATAAAAGCGTTCAAGTTCACAATATTAACATGTGTCATCTCCTCACAAGGTTTTCTTCTAAGGCTGAACACATGTTTAAACTCTGAAGAGACTAAAGCGTTGATTGGATGCATTGAGACTTGTGTCGTATCAGTAGCTATTTCATATCTCTACGCCATCCTCATCTTTTCAAGAATCATTAATTCTTAGTAATAATTTCTTTTAACCCTTTTCTTGGTAATTACGTTTCCCATTTTTCTATAAATACGTTGATCACTTTCACTTTCACCTTTTCACTCTCAATTCTTTTCTCTATTACTTGTGTTCTATTTTTTGTCAAAAACCCTCAAAAGTTTGTGTGAACAATGGCTTCTTCCCAAACTTCTCAATGCTCTCAAAGTGTTCCTGGCTCTTCTTCTTCAATAGCAGACAAGTATGAAGAACCCTCAAGAACACTCCTAACTCCCATTGATTCGCTAGAAGTTCTGTGTGAACTTATTGTGGACTTCGTCAGTATGAAGGGAAACTGTTATGATTTAACACTACGTTGAATTTCAAGGATGGATAAAGTATTTTGATTGTCTACTGGGTCCAGTTTTTCCAAGATTGGTTAAAGAATTCTGGATTCATGCTACTGCTTCAAATCATCAGGTCAATTCTTTTGTGATAGGAAAGAAAATAGTAATCTCTGAAGATCTCATTGAGCAATTGATAGGTCATGACGGTGAAGGTATTCATTGCAGCGATATGGCAGACAAAAGCTCTGACCTAACAAAGATTTCAAAAGATATTTTTACTTATGGTCAACCTTCAAACAAAATCAAAGATCTGAAAGACTACCTCATAATTTGGTCAAAAATCATTTTGGGATGCATCAACCACAGAAAACCCACAAGTTCTCCAGACTATATCAACATTGATCAGCAGTATCTTCTGTACTTTATAACAACCAAGGCAAAGGTCAATATTCCTTATCTTCTGTTTAATCATCTGAAGACTAGCGTCAAAGAGACAAGAGAAGAAGAAAGAACCAAGAGAGACTGGATACCTCTAGGTAGGCCCATCTCAGATATTCTAATAGAAAACAAACTGGTAGAACATCTGACTGAGGCGCAACAAGTCAGCACTCTGGAAGCTTGTGCTGGTGAACCTATGAACGCTAAGAATTTGAAGAAGATGAAGATAATTTAAAACATCAAGAAGGATCCAACAATAACAACCAAGGAAGTCATTACAGCTAGAAGAGTACCTCTGAAGGATTTTCCTCTCTTCTCTCAAACAGATGCTTCTCCAGATATTATTATCAGACATCTGGATGCTTGCAAAAGGGACGAGACAGATCTAGAAGTGAACATCCGTGTTTTTTGAGGCAACAACCTCTGGAAGTTTCTCCAAGAAAATCAAGGAAAAGGAAAGTTTCCAGAGAAGGATCTTCTCAGAAGATTCCCAAGGCTGCTAAAAAGAAAGGTAATCCATCTTTTATTTCTGTTATTGAATCAGTTATGTTATTAACATCTGAACACCCTTTCTCTTTGTTGTACCCCAGTTTTCCCACTAAGATCCCTTTATCATACCATGTTGATTCAATCACAACAAGATCACATTATGGCTTTTGGTTTTTCTCCCTATCTTTAGTTTTTCTCTTTGAGGAATCACCAAGCACCTTGACTTGTTTTCTTTTGTGATCATTAATATTTTGTCTTATTTTTTCCTTTGAATTAATAAAATGCAATGCTGTTTTGTCTTGCTTGTTACTAATATAGGTAAAGACAATGAGGGTTAGCAAGTTGCTCCATGGGTTCATGAGTTTATTTCCATACCCTAGTCAATAAAGCTTGAGAAGTTCAAATCCCACCATTGGAGTTGATTTGGAAGAAATGGCATGGCAAGGTTATTTTGGTTCACAACATTTCAAGGTTCTCAAACTTGATTCAAAAGTACAAGGGGTTGATTGAAGAAGTTGTCATGTATGGACAAATCTTTGTTCCCATTGGTCACAAGTGCATGTTTCTCTAAATTCTCAAGATATGGAAGTGGTTTTGATGGCTATGAATTCTCATTTTTATACTCAAACAACTTCTATTTACAAGGTAATTGTGTTGGTACAAGAAGTTTGTTCAAAGTTGTCAAAATTCCTCAAAGCACTTTCTTGATCTAGGAGCTAGGGTTTTGAACTTCAAAGAATCATATCTTGCCCATCTTTTGGTATTTTTGAGTGATTCCAAAGAAATCCTTCTCTTAAAAGGGTTATTAATAAATCACTTCAAAAGTTTCAAGGAGTTTTCATGGTGAAGAAGCTTGATGATGAAGAAAGATTACAAGTTCTCCAGATGAACCCCCAATTTCTCATGTGTGACTTCAAATGATCATAACTTGGTCAATTTTTATCAAATTGAGCCCACTCTTTTTCCAAAATGATCTTTAAGAGGTTAAATTTATGCCTTCTTTTATGTGCAAAGTGAGAAAATGGATGGAAGATGCCCTAAGGATACGAAAAATTATAGGTCATTTCATGATTTTTTGCCAACTTCAACAAATCATAACTCTCTCAATTTTTGGATATTTTGAATGGTTGAAGTTTCAAAAAGTCATTCAAGAGGTATATTTCATGCCATATTTTTTGGTCAAGAGAAAATTCCAAGGGGAAGGCCAATTTTGGATGCAAAACATTATAGGTCACTTTTGAATAAAAAATTGAAATATTTCTAAGTATGGAAAGTCAACCCTTTTTCTCCAACTTTGACTCAATGCAACTTCTTGCTCAAACATCCACTTTATATCATTCTTTGCACATTGAAAAGCTTGTAACTTGATCTTTCAAATGCTTTAAGAATCACATCATAAGGTGCCCTACATTGTGTAAGTACGAAGTGCGCCTAAGGGGGGGGGGGGGGGGGGGTGAATTAGGTACTTTAAAAAATTCTGGTTTTAGTGATGATGGTTCTTATTTTTATGGTTAATGGTGAGTTTAGAAAAGCGTTAAATGCATAAAAATAAAAGGACACGGGCAATATACCTGGTTCCCCTCACAGTCCGAGAGTACTCCCGTCCCCTTTCAACATGAAGGAGATTTCCTTATTGTGACAAACTTAAACAAGAACTACCAAACAACCAAGAACAATCCTCTTGGACCAAGAACAATCCTCTTGGATTTTCACTATGTCAACTATTAGAACAATCCTCTCAAAGTGACTACACTTGTATCCAACAATTTTGGAAATAAAAGATTTAAAAAAAACACTTAAACTTATTTCCAACAATCCTGGAATAATAAGTAAGTAACTATCAATATTTGAGTTTGGGTGAGTTGAGTAGTATTGATCACTTAGAGTGATTTAAAAATGTATGATCTTCTATTCCAATAATATTATTGTACAATGACTCAAGATATAATTGCTCAAAGTTTTCTGTTTGATAATGTATGAAAATGTGCAGAAAACTTATGCATGAAAGTGAAGGAACGCTTGAGTTTGTATTTTGAAAATTCAGAAAATATTTATGGAAGAGGTGTTGAAATAGATTTTGAAAATAAATATTTATATGTTCATAACACCCTTTTGAAACATCATGAAGTTCTGAAAATGTATCATGAACAAATGCCAAGTTTGAGTGAAAGGTTTCAATGAAAAGGTATGATGAACAGGCATGTGAAAAGCTGCTGTTTTTCAAAATCGTGCAGCATGCAATCGATTGCACCCTTTGTGTAAATCGATTGCAAAAGGTTTCAACAACTATATTTTCAAAAGTTTTAAGTGTGCAATCGATTGCACTAACAATGTAAATTGATTGCATGTAAAGTTAGTAGCAAAAAGTAAGCGAGTGCAATCGATTGCACAAACAATGTAAATTGATTGCACTGAGAAACATAAGCAAAAGTTTTGAAAATTTTAAGTATGCAATCGATTGCACAAGCAATGTAAATCGATTTCACAGAGAAACGGAAGCAAAAGATCTGAAAAATTGGAGCATGCAATCGATTGCACTAAAATGCAAATCGATTGCACTTAAGTGAAAAGTGATATTTTAACTTTGAAAAACTTGAGTAATGATTTTTTAAACATTTCTTTTTCATAATTGAGCATCTATATCTTAATATCAAAGTAAGTAATATTATTATACCTTGAAAGTTGTTGAGAGCTTTGAACTGAAGATATTGTCCTTAGATGCTTTGAACTTGATCATAAATCTTTGTCTTCTTTGTCAATCATGGTTTGTATTCATCAAAACAAAAGCTCATTTGAGAAGACTGATTTTACATTCTCCCCCTTTTTGATGATGACAAATAATCTTGATTTACGCGATGTACTTTCCGAAAGATCTTCTCCCCCTAAGATGCAAAACTCCCCCTATGTAGGAGAGGGTTGGAATCCTTTGTATTTCTTCATCTTGGTTGGAGAGTACCTTAAAAATTAAGACAAGGAAAATACAAGCATAAATTACCACATCTTTCTCCCCCTTTGACATTATCAAAAAGAAGGGAAAGATGCACAAAACAAACAATAATAGGGAAATATATCGAGAAAACTTAGAATTAAACAAGTAACACAAATTGTTTAAGGATTAGACATAAAATTGAACAAACAAAACATTGAATAACAAGACAAGAACATAACAGAAAAAATTAGCCAGAACTTCAAGGGTGATGCATGTCCGGGTGGTTATAAGACCAAGAGCCTTGATTCAGGAATTGTTGTTGAAGTGGGGGTTCTGTGTAGTGTTGAGGAGGTGCAGCTGGATTATTTGGATCATATGGTGGAATATGAAGATGAGAGTAAAGGTATGAAAATTGTTGATTCACATCTGTGCGAAAGTCATTAATCCGGGTTGTAGTGGAATCATTGATCGCACTCCATTGATTATTGATGTTGGTGTTCATGGAAGCAAATTGTTGAGACATGTAATCCATAAGCTCTTGATTTCTTGGACCAGAGGGAGCAGTAGGAGGAGGAGGCACAGCTTCGCCGCCTTCGACTTCTTGGTTATTTCCTTCATCGCCAACAACATCTTAACCAATGTAAGTGATGGTTTTTGTTTCCAGATTGTAATGCACGCCCATTCTGGAGTCAACATTCTTGATGGAAATCTTGTTTATATTTGGATCCATATTCACCTTTTCAAATCCAGCAAAATCCACACCAAATTCCTCAATAATTAAAGTAACAAAATAAGCATATGGAAGAAATTTAGATTTTGCATCGACTCTCAGCATATGCACCATGGTAAGTCTTGCCCAGTTTACACTTATCCCTTTCTTTCTTGCATAAATTAGCTGCATTTCCAAGTCGGTAACAGTGCAGTGGTTTCCAGCTCTTGGAAACATAATATAGACCAGAAAATAATGATATAGGCGATCGTCTATATGCAGGTTACCTGCACTCTAAGAGTCTCTGGATGGAATTACTTCGCCAAGACCACTAATCCGTTTGGCGTGAAATTCAGCTTCACTTAACCGCCCAATGCTGTAAAAGAACTCCTTTTTCCGGTAGTCATCCCATATCTCGTTTTCAGGGTCATATAGGAAACTTTCAGTGAAAGGAATATGAAGGATCTCACCAACAATCTGAGGAGTTAGAGAGATACGAGTACCCAACACATATGTGACTATTTTCCCTTTGTGGGGGTGTTAGATTGTTGGAAAACATTCTTACCAAATCCGGGTAATATGGACCGAACTAGGAAATCAAGGGTTCTAGACCATAAGTCGCTAGATCATTTTGAAAGGAAAAGCATTCTTGAGGAAAGGAGGATAGCATACCATATTTGGAGTTGGATACTATTTTCCTTTGAAAGTCTTTGATAAATCTGGCTTCTTGCTCTTCGGTGAGAGTTGAAAGCAATGGATTGGATATTGAATTAACCTTTTTCTTCCCTTTTTCTGAAGCTGGAACCTTTCTCTTTTGTCTTGAAGCCATGGGTATGGAGTTTTAAGGTTTTTGGGTTTTTAGGTTTTGTGAGAGAGAAAGGTGTTTGTGAGCTGAGATTTGGAAATGATTTGGGTAGATAGGGAATGAGTGTTCTGTATTAAAGTGTATTTGGATTGGGAATATGAGAGAGAGAGGAATTCTGACCAACATAATTTTTTTGTCATAAAAACAAGTTGCAGTATGTGCAATCGATTTGCATTTCAGGTGCAATCGATTTGCACACAAACATAATCAAAATAAAACAGAAACACATATAGTGCAATCGATTTGCATTGAAGGTGCAATCGATTTACACTTGAAACAGAATGGACAAAATTGAAAATACTCAGTGAGCAATCGGTTGACACTCTTTGTGCAATCGATTTGTATCAACAAAAAATGTCCAAAACCAAATTTTTTCTTAAAAATTTAAATACACACATAACATAGATTCACATATAGCATGTGTAAAACATATATAAAATTATATCAAGGGTAGAATGCACCTTATAAGTCGTGTTCGTCAAGTATGCCAAGCTCTCGTTAAATTTTGTAGAACGGTTCTCTAGCCAAAGGTTTGGTGAAGATATCGGTAAGCTGATTATGAGTATCTACATGATCATGGAGGAAATGATGTCAAATTTATATGTGTTTAGTTCTTGAATGCATGACGAGATTCTTTGTAATGTTAATTGCACTGGTGTTGTTGCTTCTTAGAGGATTGCATCCTAGATCGAGTCCATAGTCACGAAGTTGTTGTTTTAGCCACAAAATTTGAGCGCAACTACTACCCGCTGCAATATATTCAGCTTCGGCCGTGCTAAGAGCAACACATGCTTGTTTCTTGCAGGCCTATGATACCAATGCATTACCAAGAATGTGACAAGTACCACTTGTGCTTTTTCTATCCGTTTTACAACCTTCATAATCCGCGTCAGAATAACCAATTAAGTTGCAAACACTACCTTTAGGATACCATAATCCGGCATTTGTTGTCCCTTTGAGATACTTCATGATCCTCTTTACCACCGTGAGGTGAGATTCCTTTGGGTTAGCTTGAAAGCAAGCACAGAGACAAACACTAAACATTATGTCAGGACAGCTTGCTGTCAAATACAATAAGGAGCCAATCATACCTCAATACTTAGTGATGTTGATGGAAACACCTAATTCATCTTGATCAACATATGAACCAGAACCCATTGGTGTAGACATTGCCTTACAGTTATCCATGTCAAACCTTTTCAAGACTTCATTGCAATATTTGGATTGGTTGATGAAGATGCCATCTTTTAGTTGTTTGATTTGAAGTCCAAGAAAATAGTTCATTTTACCCATCATGGACATTTCAAATTCTCCTTGCATCATTGATGAGATTTCTTCACACATTTCTTGATTTGAAGAACCGAAAATGATGTCATCAACATAGACTTGTGCTAGAAAAGTGTCGTCTTTGATTTTCTTGATAAATAGAGTCTTGTCAACTTTGCCCTTTTCGAAACCTTTTTCGCATAAGAAGTTGCTTAAACGATCATACCATGCCCTTGGTGCTTGTTTCAATCCATAAAGAGCTTTTCTCAATTTAAATACATGAGATAGATTCTTGAAATCTTCGAACCCCGAGGGTTGCTTAACATAGACTTCTTCAGTGATATATCCATTCAAGAATGCGCTTTTGACATCCATTTGGAAAAGCTGAAAATTTAATGAACAAGCATAGGCAAGTAAGAGATGAATAGCTTCTAACCTTGCAACTGGAGCGAAAGTTTCTTCAAAGTCTATTCCTTCTTACTGATTATAGCCTTGTGCTACCAATCTTTCTTTGTTGCGAACAATTATTCCATTCTCGTCAAGTTTGTTTTTGAACACCCATCTTGTTCCAATAATGTGTTTGTTGCTTGGCCTAGGGACGAGTTCCCAAACTTGATTCCTTTCAAACTGATTCAATTCTTCTTGCATAGCGATAATCCATTGGTCATCGCCTACGGCTTCATCAACTTTGGAAGGTTCAATTTGAGAGACAAACTCCATGTTTAGGCAAGCATCCTTGAGATTTAATCTTGTAGACACACATTGACTTATATCACTAATTACTTTATCAATAGGATGATCTCTATGAGTTCTCCATTCTTTTGGTAGATCATTGATATTTGATTCTTGTTGAGGCGATTCTTCGTGTTGAATGGGTTAATCTTTGGAAGAATTTTCTTGAGGACCTTCTAGTATTTCATCATCATTATCACAAACAATATTATCCTCCTTGGAGGGGTTAGTTTCATCAAAAGAAACATGCATAGATTCCTCAATTGTCAAAGTTCTTTTGTTGTATATTCTATATGCTTTACTGGAAAGAGAGTAACCAATAAAAATACCTTCATCGGATTTCTCATCAAACTTACCAAGGTTATCTTTATCATTGTTTAAGACAAAGCATTTGCATCCGAAGATGTGAAAGAAAGCAATGTTTTGTTTTCTCCCTTTGAAGAGTTCATATGGAGTTTTCTTTAAGATTGGTCTAATGTTAACTCTATTGCTACCAAAACATGCCGTGCTCACCGCATCCGCCCAAAAGTATTTTGGAAGATTTGAATCACTAAGCATTGTTCTAGCAAGTTCCACAAGAGACCTATTCTTTCTTTCTACCACTCCATTTTGTTGAGGAGTCCTTGGTGCCGAGAATTTGTGAGATATTCCATGTTCTCCACAAAATTATTCAAATAGAGCATTTTGGAATTCTCCGCCATGGTCACTCCTTATTGAGGCAATTGTTAGAGACTTCTCATTCTGAATTTGTTTAACATACTTCTTGAACGCCTTGAATGCATCACTTTTCTGCACTAAAAAGAATGTCCAAGTATATCTAAAGAAATCGTCAACAATAACCAAAGCATACACATTACCTCCGAAACTCCTTGTTCTCGATGGACCAAATAAATCCATATGTAACAGTTGTATTGGCCTTGTAGTGGACACCACATTCTTAGATTTGAAATTTGATCTAGTTTGTTTCCCTTTTTGACAAGCATCGTATAGTCTATCTTTGAAGAAATTTCTCTTAGGCAATTCAATGACAAGATCATGCTTGATTAATTTATTCAAGTATTCCATGTGAATATGAGCAATTCTTTTGTGCCACAACCATGAATCATCGTTGTTCGCCATGAGACATTTAACCTTCAAAGATGGATCATCAAGGGAAATCATGAATATATTATTGATTCTTTTACCTTTAAGTATAACCTCATGAGTGACTTCGTCTTCTATCAAACATTCATCCTTGGTGAACTTGATTTTGAAGCCTTTATCACAAAGTTAGCTAATACTAAGAAGATTGTGCTTTAGTCCTTCAACATAAAGAACATCTCCAATGGATGTGAAAGGTGGAGCACCAATTTTGCCTTTGCCTAGGATTCTTCCCTTATTATTGTCTCCATAAGTGACAAAACCCTTGGCCTTTAGCGCTAGATTTGAAAATTGGTTTATGTCTCCTGTCATATGCTTTGAATAACCACTATCAAGATACCAAAGATTGCATGTGGTCTTCAAGCATACCTGCAAAACAAATTAGGTTTTGTTAGGTACCCAAGTTGCTTTGGGTCCTTCATAATTAGTGCCTTTCTTTACCCATACATAATGCCCACTTGCCACACTGAAGTGTCTAACATAGCAAGCGTTAGGTGTATGGCCTTTAATGCCACAACAAAAACAAGTAGGTTCAAAGTTACTTCTATATCTAGAAGGATAAGATTTCTTCTTAGGAAATGTTTTATTTTTAGGATAGTGACGAACTATTTTAGGTTTACTCACTTTCTCTTTGGATGGTTGATCACTAGCCTTAACAAAGATAGTTTTGTTAGAACTTGGTTTTGAAAACTTTGAATATCCAAGTCCACTTTTATCATTGGAGTATCTTTGTTGGCTAAGAACACCATCCAATCCAATTTGGCCTTTTTCATATCTTTCAATGACTCTTTTTAATTGGACAATTTGGAAAGAGAGTGAATCACAATTTTTGAATACAAAATTCTGTTTTTGTTCATCACTTGATTTTTGTTTTTCTTCTTTGAAATCTTTTTCCATAGAATCATATTTTTCTTCTAAGGATGAAATTTGTTTCTTTTGTGATGAAATGGTTTTATACAGAATTTTACATTCATTCAATAGTTCATCTATAGCACCTTTGCATCACTATCAAAAAGAGAAAATTCATTACTAACCTCATTGTCTTCATCATCAGAATGGTGTGAGGCCATCAATGCTAGATTTGCACTTTCATCACTATCGGAATCGGGTGAGGAACTTATTTCATTGTCCTCTCATGCGACACAAGCCTTTTTGTTCTTGAATCCCTTCTTGCTTTTGAAGCCACCTTTTTTGGAGAGTTTTGGATAATCCAGCTTGATATGACCTTGCTTACCACATTCATAACATGTGATTTCTTGTGTTGATGTGGAAGCTTCCTTTTTCTTAAATTGTTTCTTTCCTTTTGAATGAGAAAAAGGTTTGTCATTTCTACCAAAGAACTTACCAAGCCTTTTAACAAGAAGCATGAAGTTTTCATCTTCTTCCGGATTGTCTTCCTTTTCAACTTCCTTGGAATCTATCTTCAAAGCAATATTCTTGGATATCTTCTCTTGATTTTCATGCTTTTCAAGTCTTCCGAGTTCCGTTTAATATTCTTGAAGTTTTCCAAATAATGTTGCGGATGTCATGTTGGAGATACTTTTCTTTTCTGAAATTGCCGTTACCTTTGGTTGCCATTCCCTAGTTAAGGACCTAAGTACTTTCAGATTTAGTTCATCATTCGTCAAAGTTTTACCAATAGCACTTAGATGATTTGTCAAGTGCACAAATCTCTTTTGTAAGTCAAGAATGGTTTCTCCGGGATGCATTCAAAATAATTCGTATTCTTGACTTAGGGTATTTAGTCTTGATCTTTTTACTTCAACCGTTCTTTCATGAGTTTGTACCAAGGTATCCCATATGTCTTGCATGCCGAGACACGGAAAAATTCATCCATGCTAAGTGCACCTTGAAGAAGGTTTATTGCCTTTTTATCATAGAGAACTTTCTTTTTATCATCATCGTCCCATGCAGTTTTAGGCTTTGATGAGCCAGCACCATTGATTACCGTTATAGGGATAAATGGACCATTTTCGACGGAATCCCATATTTCTTCTCATTGTGCTTATAGATGTGCCTTCATGCGTATTTTCCAAAAGTCAAAATATTCACCACAAAATAGAGGAGGCTTGTTGTTACTACCACCATCTCTGAAAATGGGAGTTTGATTTGCGGAAGCCATTCTGGATCTTTTAGGAACAGGTTACCTATAACCTGCTCTGATGCCAATTGTAAGTACGAAGTGCGCCTAAGAAGGGGGGGGGGGGGGGTGAATTAGGTACTTTAAAAAATTCTGCTTTTAGTGATGATGGTTCTTATTTTTCTGGTTAATGGTGAGTTTAGGAAAGCGTAAAATGCAGAAAAATAAAAGGACACGAGCGATATATCCTGGTTCCCCTTACTGTCCGAGAGTACTCCAGTCCCCTTTCAACATGAAAGAGATTTCCTTATTGTGGCAAACTTAAACAAGAACTACCAAAAAACCAAGAACAATCCTCTTGGACCAAGAACAATCCTCTTGGACCAAGAACAATCCTCTTGGATTTTCACTATGTCAACTATGAGAACAATCCTCTCAAAGTGACTACACTTGTATCCAACAATTTTGGAAAGACAAGATTAAAAAAAAAACACTTAAACTTATTTCCAGCAATCCTGGAAAAATAAGTAAGTAACTATCAATATTTAAGTTGGAGTGAGTTGAGTAGTATTGATCACTTAGAGTGATTTAACAATGTATGATCTTCTCTTCCAATAATATTATTGTACAATGACTCAAGATATAATTTCTCAAAGTTTTTTGTTTGATAATGTATGAAAATATGCAGAAAACTTATGCATGAAAGTGAAGGAATGCTTGAGTTTGTATTTTGAAAATTCAAAAAATATTTATGGAAGAGGTGTTGAAATAGATTTTGAAAATGAATATTTATATGTTCATAACACCCTTTTGAAACATCATGAAGTTCTGAAAATGTATCATGAACAAACGCCAAGTTTGAGTGAAAGGTTTCAATGAAAAGGTATGATGAACAGGCATGTGAAAAGCTGCTGTTTTTCAAAATCGTGCAGCATGCAATCGATTGCACCCTTTGTGTAAATCGATTGCACAAGGTTTCAACAACTATATTTTCAAAAGTTTTAAGTGTGCAATCGATTGCACTAGCAATGTAAATCGATTGCATGTAAAGTCAGTAGCAAAAAGTAAGTGAGTGCAATCGATTGCACAAGCAATGTAAATCGATTGCACTGAGAAACAGAAGCAAAAGTTTTGATAATTTTAAGTACATAATCGATTGCACAAGAAATGAAAATCGGTTGCACAGAGAAACAGAAGTAAAAGATCTGAAAAATTGGAGCATGCAATCGATTGCACTAAAATGCAAATCGATTGCACTTAAGTGAAAAGTGAAATTTTAACTTTGAAAAGCTTGAGTAATGATTTTTTAAACATTTCTTTTTCATAATTGAGCATCTATATCTTAAGATCAAATTAAGTAATATTATTATACCTTGAAAGTTGTTGAGAGCTTTGAACTGAAGATATTGTCCTTAGATGCTTTGAGCTTGATCATAAATCTTTGTCTTCTTTGTCAATTATGGTTTGTCTTCATCAAAACAAAAGCTCATTTAAGAAGCTTGATTTTACACATTGTTGGAACCATGGTCATGAAAGTGGCATCATGAAATGGAAATTCCAAGTTCAGTCAGATTTGAAAATCATTTTAAATCCAATTACAAGCCTGTTTAAAGATCAATTTCGTGTCTAATCATGTTCAGGAACTTGTTACAATAAGAAACGACCCTTAAACCATCCAATTTGTTGAATTTTGAGCCATGTGAAGTCACACTTTTCACATTTAGTAGGTTCACACAATTTCACTCATTTTGCCTCCAATTCACACGCTTGAGCCTTGCATCATAATCAACTATAAATAAAAATCATCCCTCACCCTTTTTTTCAAGCTTTTGATAGCCAATTGACCCCTGTTCAGATCCCACACGAACTCTGAATTTGAAATTCTGATATCTTACATTCTCACCTTAAAACACCAAAAGCTCCATTCAGTTAGCTTCATCGAACTTATCTGAAGCTAACCATACGGTTACTTTCAAGAATTGTGACCTATATTGATCGGTAGAAGTCTAGTTTCAAAGAAACTTCTCACTACTTCGTTCAGGTATGTTTCTTGGCCAAATTGATTAAAATGAAAAACTAATCCACTCCTTATGTTCTTCCGATCCTCGTGCTCTTTATAGTTTGCAATTTCATTGAGAATTGAGTGAGATATCCCAGATTTTCGTGCTCGCTATTTTTTCTGGTTTTCTTCAAACACATCTGTGATACGGTGGCCAGAACGTGGACTGTTTTTAGGAATGCTGGTTTGCGTTTTGCGTTTGTGTTTGCAAAATGTCGCGGTAAGCAAGAGTCGCCACCAACTTTTATTTTATCCAACCAGGAAAGGAAAAAAGCACAAAAAAATTCCTTTTTCGAGATTATTCTGAGTACGGGGGGGTAGATTATAGAAAGGGAAGGTATTAGCACCCTTTCTATCCGTAGTTTTCTACGGGCTCTTAGGTAATTGCTCATCATTTTCAAAATTGCTTCTTTGTGTTTGTGTGATTTGAAAAGTTTTTGTTTTGACTTCGATTTAACCCTTGCTTCTGTCTTCAAGAGTGTTACGAAGTGTTTTTGAAAACTTTGTTTGAAAGGAGCGTAAGTGTGAAAAAGTTTGTTTGGATTGAGCAAGTACTTAAGAACTAATCTACCTACTCGAAAAAAGAATTGTTCTATGTTCGTTTCCTTTAGACAGCGCTATCCTACTATTTGCAAGTAGGTAGCTCATTCGTTGGAGTTTGGGGGTCAATACGAAAGGGATGTACGGTCACTAAAGCAATGCTAGGATGTCTTAGTAATAACCCTAATGTCTTAGATCAATTATTCGAGGCAACAATATCCGAGGCAACCATTTCGAGGAAACTTTGATCTTTGAGACAAAAGAGCGACCACTAAAATACCCTAGACTCAATGACCGTTTACCGAAGGCAATCGAAGTGGGAGTGTACCCTAGGAGTGCGCATGTGCGAGTGATTCAATTTCAAATTATTATCTTTGCACATTTAGGGTTTTGCTAACCGTTTTAAAGTTAATCATACATTCTTGTCATGCATCCCTATTATTCATACATCTAACAATTAATATTTTACGGATTTTAAATGCGGAAAGTAAGCTACGCTATTACAAGGCATTGGGTATTTACATAGCCAAAAACAAACCCTTAAAACAAAAGCGATAAATGAAAGTAAAAAGTCCTAATTTAAACTATTACAACTTGTGAGCAATTATATTAATGGGGTAAAAATAAATGATAAAGCAAACGCGAGGAAATTAAGGACGATAAGAAATTAGGGTTTTGACCCTTTCTAACCTAATTGGAAGAAAAAATGTTTTTGTTGTTTTTAATTATTTTTAAGAAAAGAATTAGGTTTTAAAATTAAATACACAATTAATTAGCTAATTAAATTAATTAATGAAAATAAATAAATGGCCTATTTTTGTGTTTTTGGTTATTTTAAGAAAAAAAGAAAATATAATTAAGTTAAAACCCTAATTGTTCAAATTAATTTTAATTATTTACAAAATAATTAAAGTTACCTAAAATTAAATAACCTAATTAAATTAATTAATTAATTGATAAAAAATAAACCTAAGTCTAATTGGGTGATAAAGTTGATTTTATGTGATTTTTTGATAATAGGAAAAATTAATTTGTTAGTAAAATAAATAAATAAACTAAATTAATTAAATAAAATATAAATGAAAAGAGGAAGAAATTTGGGCCCGAAATAGCAATCTGAAGGGGAAAGTCTTGAGCCCAACAGAAATTGATCCACTTTGACTTTTTGAATCCCATGCGTTGCCTTGACTGGGGACTTTGGTGCTCCTTCATTTAATGGCCCTTAGATCTGGCCATCTGGACACTTGGCTGGCTGGATCATGATGGACCATGGTGGTCACTGGCCTTGTGCACGCGTCTGATCACTGAAAAGAAAATAATATGAAGCAATTTGGGGGACCTGGGATTCGAACCCAGGCCCTGATGCCTTTTGCACTTACTCCACTACCAACTACGCTAGCTGTTTGCTTTGTATATAAAATAATAATAATAGATAATATGGAATAAATGGAGTTAGTGGAGGAAACAAAAGAAAACACGCCAGAAATTTGAATGACCGAATAGAAGGGTGCCACGCAGGTCATCCCCAACCTTGCTCCGTTGGTAAAAGTTACAGACTTTTACCTACGACACTATGTCCGTAGCTACAGGTCCTGCAAATCTCAAAATTCAACACAAGCATGATAAATAAAAACTAAGGCCATGGATAGCTTCGTCTGGACCTGCTGAACACAATGGTGCCCCTTTCATGGCCCAATTTCACCTGTATGCAAAGATCCCAAATCGAAGCTACAAACCCTAACAATGGTGAAATCTCATACAGTCCATAAAAATGAAATTAAACATTCCAGATAGCTTTCATATGTGATGGTGAACAAGAATATATGATTAGAATGTGATGAATGTGCAAGAATTACTCAATTCGATTTCAAAAATAACCCAAGGTCGTGGCTGACTTACAGTACATTTTGGGGCTGGAAACTCCTTGTTCTTGATTGGTTTCGCTTGCTTGTGATCCCAGGAAGCGATTGGGATGGTTAAAGGGTCTTGAAATAGCCTGTAACTATGAATTCGAATTACCACTTTTCTTTGTTTTTTGCAAGTCTGTTCTGACCTTGTGCGCCTCTCTCTAGCCTTGTTTTTAGGTCTGCCAATGTTCCTTATGTATTGAGGAATAAATTAGGGTTGAAAGAGTGTGCTCAATCATTATCAATCATGGCTTTTGATTAGGATTTGATTCACTTGAAGATCCTTCCAAAAATAGGCCAAATTCAATCTTTTTTTGCACACAAAGGCCTTGCACGAACTCAATCACTTTCCAACTGGATATAAGACCTGAAACATGCACAATATCTTGAGATTTCAATGTTTTGGATTTTTCCATGATTTGTTTTGATTTAAATTGATTTAATCCAAATAAAAATCAAAATAAATAATAAAAATAATATAGTGACAAGTGGAAAGAGCTAGGGCTCGTGGACTATGCTACCAACTCAAAACAAATGCAAAAAGTTAGGCCCATTTAGCAAAAAATTCAATTTTAGGCATAGTTGACTTTTGACAATTTTGCAAAAAGGGTCAACTTCACTAATGCATAAATTCCTCAATTTTGACTCTTTGAAGGTGTTATTGGACTTTTTAGAAAGCTTGAGATGTCCTATAAGCAACCCTTTTGGTATCATCTCAATTTGGTATTCCATGTTCATGTATGAATCTTTGAAAAAAAAGGTGTTCTTGTTGACTTTTCAAAATGACCTATACTGTACAAATTCATAACTTCTTGTGAGTGCATATTTTGAACTTGGGAGTTGAAGATGGATTGTAGAGCATTGCATCCTATTCAAAATTAGCTTTGGATGGGTCATTTCTCATAAAGCATGAGAAAGTTATGCTTGGTCAAAGTTGAGTTGACTTTTCCTACAAAACCCTAATTTAGCAACTATTGGGTTTTGATGAATTGTGAGCAATCCTTGATGAATCATGATCAACCCTTGATAAAATGATGAATTATACTTCAAAATGAGGATGTTGACCAAAAATCTTGAAGTTTGACTGTATATGGGCCACAATTGACTTTTGCCCAAGCACAATCGATTTTTAGGCCTTTGAGCAATTGACTGGGCAAACTTTCTCTGCAAGGCTTGAAACTTCACATGGATGATCTTGAGAATATATTAGGACAATGGTTAGCATTTGGGATCCCTTGGGCTCAAGTATCTTGATGCAACATGAAACCCTAATTTGAGGTAGACTGCCTTAAGAGGGAGCTTGTCTGGTCAACCCTTGGACTACCTTGAGCAACTTGAGGATCTTTCTTGAAATGTTTTGAGAAATATGGGAGGGAAAATTTTGGGGTACAACAACAGCCTTGCATAATTTATATAAATTTGGCGCGATGGTACCATTAGAATCATCTTAAAGAGACAAATCTAATGGTACCAGTCTGGTTTGCTAATTTTACAGTTTGAAGGATTCAATTTGGGGATGGCTGGAGGTTGATGACGATGACATGTCCGTCTTCAACCAATGACATGAAGCCACACTATTTTTTTTGAAATGGATACAATATGCTTGCCTTACAATTCACGTGCCTCAGGAACCCTTGAATATGATTACTTTTGTGAGTCAGACTCCATCCAACGCGCCATATTTTAAGTTGTTTTATTTTAAGAAACGTTGGATCCTGTGTGATATTTAGTAATGACCATGATATGCACAACGCGCCAGATCCCTTGGATCTGATTACTAACGCGTTTTGGCTCTCATCCATTGGTCCACATCTTTTTCGTTTTTATTTTCTTTTCTGTTTTTTATATTTAATTGTTTGAAATTTCAAAAAAATCATAGAAAATTCATTTTTAGTCCAAAAAATCTAAAAAATTTATGAAAAATATTTTTGATTATTCTCTTTCTGATTTTTATTTTTTCACAATTTAATTTTGTGTTTTGGTATTTTTTTAATAAATTTTCACTTTATTTGAATTGTTTTAAATGTTTAAAAACACTTTAATACATTTTTAGATTCTTAAAAACTTATGGAATGATCCAATGATATTGTGACAAATATTGGTGACCTCATTTTATTTTTGTTTCTGACTTTGTTATTTTTTTATTATTTTTAGTTTATTTTACTCATTTCTTTTAATTTTAAAAAAATAGTTTCTGACTATAAAAAATTACCATAATTTTTATAAAAATATTTGAGTCCTTTTCTGATTTTTCTATAGTCTTACTTTTTATTTCTTGATCAATTTGAACATAGTTGATATTTTTATCCCTTATTTTTATTTCAAAACATTTTTAAAACCCTTTAAATGTATATACTAAATGCAATATTATTTTGTGATTATTTTCTGGTTGATCTTGGGTTAAATTTTTGATCTTGGACTTTATTAACATCATTGGATCCATGGTGTTGAGCCTAACTCCACAAAAAATGGATGAATGATTTTAATAATAGTTTGATTAAAATTTAATTCAAATGTGGTTTGTATATTCTTCCCCACTCCTCCATCTCATCCCTTTCTTATTTCACTAAGTGTTATTGGAGCATGATCTCTATATCATGTCTCAAAACAAATGGTGCATATATTGCGATTGACCGACCTCAAAATATGTGCAACTTCTATATAAGTCCACTTACGATTGCTTAACGCAGCGCTAAATTTTGTCCCGATTCGAATAAATGGTCATTCGTGGCCCAATCATATGTTTGGAAGTCCAAGTATGTTAATTTGATCTCTTTGATACAATAACCTTGAGATTCATTGTGTGGAGGCTTTGGTTCTACCAATCCTCTAATGAATCTACAACACTTTTGGTCAACACAGATCACTTAAACATCGTTGATCATTAAATGGCACTGGTGAAGATTCCAAATGAGTGATATACTTGACAAAAAGCAAATGCAACTTGTTGTGTGGAGGCTTTGGTTCTACCAATCCTCTAATGAGTTCCAAATGGAAGCTTCAAGATGATCATCCAACTAACTGCTAATCACTAATAATTGGCTTTATCTTTTGTTTTTACCTTATGCCCTTTTATTTTTTATGCTTTATGCATCATTTACTTTTAGCATTTACATTTCATGCTATCTTCATCTTTTCTCACTTGAGCCTTTTCTTTTCTCTTCTAAGACACCTAATAATCAACATAAACCATAAAAAACCTTAATGGTGCTTAAACTATTTGGTTACTATCCTTGGCATTATGGAGTATTGGACTTCTTGGACTTAGGATTAGGAACCTTGGCCTACGTTGGAGACCCTGTGACATTAATTGATATTTTGTCTGGAGTTCTTGAGGTTTACCTTACTACATTCGGTTGTTTGTTTGTTTTGTGTGCAGGTTATTGTGATTACATTCTTTATTTGTAATCTGGAATTCACCCGTATGCAGCCGTTACTCTGCCCAATTTTTTTAAGAAGACTCAATACACTTAAAGTTTGGTTCTCACAAGAGGTATAGTATCTTTGCTTTCTTGGTTTCAATCCAAAGATTGGGAATTCTATCTTGGCTCGTAATGTCATGTATTGGATTTTTTGTCGGTTAGATTGTTCTTATCCCTAGCTTTTACCTTATGCCTTTAGGATAGTCTCTTCTTCTTCTTCTCATATCTTCTTTAATTTCAAAAATCTTCTCCCTCCTTTTGAAAACTCTTTTTGTTTTTTTTTGTTTAACATGAGACACTTTCATAATAAAATCGGATTTAGGTCCATGCATTTTCAAAAACATTTTTATAAATAAACTTCAATCAACTTAACAATACCTTGGCATTTTTTATGAGAAGACTAAAAGTCAAACAATCTCATTTCAAAACATTTTGCCACTTTGGCTCTTTTATTTTTAAACTTTTCTCAAAAAATATTAGACTCTTCTCAATCCTTGTAGTGATGCAAACAACTATACTTCTATAATATGTAGTAAAGAGAGATATTTTCCACTTGGATGTTGAGTGAGGCATTGTTGATTTTAAAATCCAAGCCATATCCTCTACTTTGAGATGATGAAAATTCTCCTTTCTCATGATTGTGGGTAGTAAGTATGTTTTCCACACGGACAATGACAATGATGTCTTATCTCATAAAATTAACCAACACACTTGCGTTTTAAAATTTTAAAAGAGGAACTACGTGTACCCAGATCCCCTATTGCACAGAAGGTGGTACGTAGGAACTAAAGGTTCACAACCGCGGTGGGTGCAAAAATCATAAAAAAATACTTCTTTTCTCACCTCCATCATCTATTTTTATACAACATTTTTTTATATATAGCCAAAATATACAGATTTTACAAATAGGTTCATGCGGAGTACCGTAGATGTTTAGGGTGTTAATACCTTCCCTTTACATAACCAACCCCCTTACCTTGAATCTTCCCCCCTCTTTTTTGGGTTATTCGCTCTTTTCCCATTCCTTTGGAAATAATAAAGCGCGGTGGAAATTTTTATTTTTAATCTGTATAAGTCTAGTAAATCCAATGCCTTAGTCTTAAACATTTCTACCGCTACAGACAATTGGCGACTTCACTGGGGAAATATTGACCTCTTGCTGGTCCATCCCTAAGTGGGTTGAGCCTATCTTTGTTTATATCTGTGTATATGCTATTGTTGTTTATGTGTTATATGTTGTATATATGTTTATCTGGATTTTCCTAGTTTTCAGGGTGCTTGGTGATTACTCATAAGTCTTATACCCGGACTTGGACAAACTTTAAGATAGGACGGGCGGTATAGTCATGTTAACTTTGAGGGAGTAATCCCAAAAAAGGAGGCATGAGATCCCCCACTCAGTGGAGGCCCCTTTGACTGTAGTGTCGTTTACCGAGTAATCGGGAAGATGTAATGATTTTGACCTGGGAGCCTGATGAAGCCGAGGACCGTAGAATACCAAACCCATCTTGGCCTTTTAATTGTAGTGCGGAAGCTATGACGAAGTAATTCGGAAATAGTTGTCACGCGATGCTACACTCGGACAATTTTTTCTTGAGAATATTACTAATTACCGAGTTAATCGGGAAGTTGGTAATATCCGAAGGAAGGATGTAGACTCTGGGAACCTCTAGAACCTTGTTCGACAGGTGATAACTTTTAGACCATACCTTATGGGTAGTACCTTCAACCTCATGCTCGTGACGTTGAACCTATGAACCCTATATCTGTGATCTTGTGTGTGATTGTTGCATCATGCATCCATGCACTCATAAGAATCTTTTGAAGAAATCTTATTTCAAGGGATTTAAAAGTTGACCATTTGTGAATGTCTCAGGTAACCATGGATTCTGTGAAAAGAAAGATCGGGAAATACAGTTTCAAGGATCCCAAGATAGATGAGTTAATCAATCTAATTCCCGAGATCAAGTGTTTTGTAGATTTTCGGAAGAAGTATAGATGCATCATTCCTCTCATGAAGCTTAGGATGAAGGAGGGTTTCCTCTCGACCTTGGTCTAGTTCTATGATCTGATGTATCATTGCTTTACTTTCCCCGACTACCAGTTGATACCTACACTGGAGGAGTATTCTTATCTGTTGGATTTACCTGTTACCGACCGTGTTCCTTTTACTGGCTTGGAGGATGAGCCAAAATCACATGAGATTGCTGCTTTGATCCATCTAGGGAAGTCTGAGGTTGAAGCCCATATGACTACTAAAGGAGGTATTAGGGGATTACTAGCTCAGTTCTTATTGGAGAAAGCTCGTTACTTTGCCAGGATGAAGAGCACAGTCGCTTTTGAGGCCATCTTTTCTCTACTTGCTTACGTGTTGTTCTTATTTCCTAATATGGTCAGGTTTGTTGACATTAATGCTATCAGGGTCTTCATGATTGGAAACCCAGTTCCTACGTTGTTAGGTGATACTTATTACTCCATTCATCTTCGAAATTCTTATCATGGGGGGATGATTATCTGTTGCACACCTTTGTTGTACCGATGGTTTATCTCTCATATGTCTCAGTCTGATGCTTTCTGGGATGTCAGGAAGGAACCCCGTTGGAATCCTAAGATCATGGCACTTACTCACTCAGATATTGATTAGTATCATCGAGCTTACCAGGATATATAGATTGTTGACAGTTGTGTTAGTTTCCCCAATGTACCTCTTCTTGGTACAAAGGGAGGAATTAACTATAACCATGTTCTTGCACGACGATAGCTCGGTTATCTGATGAGGGATAAACCAAATAGTATTCATTTGAGTAGTTTCTTTTTGAAGGAGGGAGAATACCATAGGGAAGCTAGGGAGAAGATTGCGAAGGCCTGGCGTCACATTCATAAGAAGAGTAGGAAAGACTTGGGACCTATGGGTGCTATTTCTTTGGAGCCATATCTTCAGTGGGTCCAAACGAGAGACATTCAGTTGAAGATGTCATATTCCTGGGAAACACCTATGCCTAATTTATTTGTGAAGACCACTCCTCCCCTATTAGATGATCTAGAAAATCTGCAACTTACTTTGGTCAGGATGCAACAGGAAAAGGATGCTTGGAAGAATAAGTGCCAAACTCTAGAGATTTCCTATAGAGAAGATTTGAAGGAGAAAGACGACTTGATTGAGATCCTTAAAAGTCGGGCTATAGAGACCATGGAGAGGCAAGGGGATTTATTTTCTCTTAAGCCTCAGTCAGATGCTATTTGCTCACTCCCTGATCCAGGTGATTGGAAGGAGGTTGCCACCAAATATGCAGAAGAAAACCAGAGGTTGAAGGTTCAAATTGACAGGCTCACAGGGAAGCGCCAGTGCATAGAGTGATCTCCATCAGCTTCGCTTTTCAGGGTTTTAGATTTTATTTTCATCTTGTACTTGGGATCTTTAAAAATTGTAATCCATTTGAAGTTGTTATAATAAATTTTTTAGTATTTTCAAATGCTTTATTACTTTGATATTTGCAATATATCTATAAAATTTAAATCCCTTGAAATATTAAAGAACAAAATAAAATCATACGCATTGCACATCATGCATCATATTGCACATATTTCTTGCATTTATTATGCATATCCAGGTGTCTTACCAAGCTTCTTTACTTTGTTCAGCAAGCTGACTCATCACTACAACACTCGGGCTAATCTCAGAAAGAAGATGGACAAGTTAGAACAAGAGAATTACGAGCTATGCAAAGAGGTTTCTGCTTTGAAGGCCGACATGTCCAATCTTACTGCTCTGATGGAATATCTGGTGGCTGCTCAGAATCAGCCACCGAGTATTCAACCTCAACCAACAAGGGTTACAACTGAAGCTTCGACTGTTCCTACGTCTACTACTCCAGCTATTGTTCAGAATCGCATGCCTCAAGGTTACCCATGGGGAATGCCAGAGAATTTTATGCCTGAAGGTTTCAACCTTGGTTCTCAAGATAATCCAGTTGTTTAGACTATTGTTACTCATGCATCTTATATGGTGCATGTTCTCGCTGCACCGCCTTCAGTGAATATGGTTCCATTTGTTAATGATGATGTGTGTCATCCTTTCCCTCCACCAAGTGAAGACTTGGGTCTTTATGACATAATGAATGATTTCTAAGAGCAGTTTGACAAGATGCAGATAGAGATGAAGGCGCTCAGGGGAAAAGAGTTATTTGGGAAGAATGTGAATGAATTATGCTTGGTCTAAAATGTTAAGATACCTGTGAAGTTTAAGGTCCCGGAATTCAAAAAGTACAAGGGAAACACTTGCCCTCGTGATCATCTGGTGATGTATGTAAGGAGAATGTCTATCCATACTGATGATCAGCGTCTGTTGATTCACTTATTTCAGGATAGTTTGACCGGTGCTGCACTGTAGTGGTATATGAGTTTGGACAGTGTCAACATCCTTACTTTCAATAACTTGGGAGAATCGTTCATCAAACAATATAAGTACAACATGGACATGGTGCCTGAGCGTGATTAACTCAGGGCCATGGTTCAGAAAAACAGGGAATCATTCAAAGAATATGCACAAAGATGGCGTGAGGTAGCCGCCCAAGTGATTCCTCCCATGAAAGAGAAGGAGATGACTAAGATTTTCTTGAAGACTCTGGGTGTTTTCTACTATGAGAGGATGGTAGAGAGTGCGCCAAGTGACTTTACTGAAATGGTAGGCATGGGTATCCGCTTAGAAGAGGCTGTAAGAGAGGGCCGTTTAACGAAAAGTGAAGGATTTGGAGGTGTGAAGAAGCCATCTTATGGGTTTACCAAGAAGAAGGAAGGGGATGCAAATGCTGTCATGCAAGAGATGAGGGTTAACACTCCTAGGAGGAATTCCCAGTGTCATCAGCAAGTTGCCTCAGTTACTCCAGTTGTGGGTGTAACTCCAACCACCATTGCTTATGAGAGACCGTCCCAGCAGGGGAATCAAGGGTATAATCAGAGAAGGGAGAGTTATGAACCTATTCCTATGAGCTATATGGAATTACTACCAGAATTGATTCATAAGAAGTTGGTTTAGACCCGACCACCTCCCGCTGTACCATCACCATTGCCTTGGTATTACAAGGCAGAACAAACATGTGTTTTTCATAAGGGAGCACCAGGGCATAATGTTTAGAATTGATATCCTTTGAAGACTGAGGTGTAGAAATTGGTGAAGTATGGTATTCTATCTTTCAAGGATGTGGGCCCTAATGTGAAAGACAATCCTCTACCCAAGCATGGAGGAGTAAATGCTGTGAATATGGTGGCCGAATGTTCAGGCGACTTCTGGATTTTTGAAATTCATCTAGTTAGAGGAGATTTGGTGAAAATGCATGCAGACCTCTGTGAATTTAGCTACTATACGCATGACCATTTCAGTTGTGCTATTTGCAGTACATACATACAGGGTTGCAACAAGATAAAAGCTGATTTATAGGAGATGATGGATGAGGGCCTCATCCATATAATCAGGCCTAGGGAATAGTATGAAGAGGAGGTGAATATGGTTTCTGGATGTCCTAGAGAGTTCAAAATTTTTGATGTGGAGTATATGAATGAGGATCTTGTGCAATTGCATGATACTTTCTGCCACATGGCTGGTCAAGTGGAACATCAGTATGGATCTTGCCGAATTTGCTGTCGAGACTCCCGAGGATGTTCAATCATGAAGAAAGGTGTTCAGTTGTTGTTGGACAATGGAACCATCAAGATTACGGGTCAAAGGGATGATTACCATGAAGTTTATATGGTTGAGGAAGAGTCAGATGAAGAGTATGCCTCTGCATATGAGTTCTTCTCCTTGGATGAAGATTTGTTTTCTAGAAATGACTCAATAATGACTGATTGTGTTGAAGAAGGGGTAAACGTCATTGTACCTTATTTTGGTGCACCCGCCCATTTTGAAGTTGAATATTATAGCAAGTCGACTGTTACCCCATTGGTGATTAGTTTGTCGGGTCCTGTTCCCTACAAGTCAAATAAGGTTGTACCCTACAAATACAATGCTACAATCTTAGAGGATGGAGTGGAAGTTCCCATACAGCCAATGCCTGATGTTGGAAATATTGCTGAGAATAGTAGAGTGACCCGTAGCAGTCGTGTATTTGCACCAGTTGTTCGAGGAGATGTTAGTGCTGGAAAGAAAATTGTTAAGAACGTTGAACCCAAGAAGGCTACATGTGAATCTAGTGGAGCTACATTAGAGAAAGAAGTGGATGATATTTTGAAGATAATCAAGATGAGCGACTACAAAATTGTAGATTAGCTACTGCAGTCTCCTTTAAAAATATCTATCTTGGCTTTATTGATGAACTCATCTGCTCACAGAGAATCCTTGATGAGGGTATTGGACCAAGCTTTTGTGGAGAGTGATATGCTAGTAGACTAATTCAGCAGTGTAGTAAGGAACATTACATCATGTAATAACTCGAGTTTCTGCAATGATGAATTGCTAGATGAAGGAAGGAATCACAACCTGGCCCTTCACATCTCTACAAATTGCAAGAATGATTCACTATCCAATGTGCTGATTGATAATGAATCCGCTTTAAACGTTATACCGAGGAGCACTCTTATGAAGTTGAAATATCAAGAAACTCCTATGCGCCCGAGTGGCATCATTGTAAAAGCGTTTGATGGATCAAGGAGATCTGTTATTGGTGAAGTGGACTTGCCTATTCATATAGGACCACATGTGTTTCCGATTACTTTCCAGGTCATGGACATTGTACCCGCTTATAGCTGTTTGTTGGGACGACCGTGGATTCATGAGGCAGGGGCTGTCACTTCAAATTTACACCATAATTTGAAGTTTGTACGTGAAGGGAAAGTAGTGATCATAAATGGGGAACACGCATTATTGATATCTCATTTGTCCTCTTTCAGCATTGTGGAGGCAGATGAAGCTGCTGTTGGAACTCAGTTCCAAGCTTTATCTATTGACAACATAAGAGGAAATGAGAATTCCATGGTTTCTCTTAAGGATGCGCATCAAGTTATGCGTAAGGGTCATAGTGAAGCATGGGGACATATTGTGGATCCACCTGTAAACAAGAACATAGCTGGCTTGGGGTTCTCTTTGAAGAATGAAAAAAGTGAGAGCGTGAAGCCGAAGTCTGCTGCAAGCAAGTATCAAGACGTCTTCCGTAGCGGGGGTTATCTTCATCCAAATATTTCTGGGATTAATGCCATTGTGGAAGATGAAGCAAAGCGATAAGTGCCAAATTACGTGACACGCAGAGTTAGTGTTCAGAATTGGATCACCATTGATGTTACCTCTTGCATACATGTTTTAAAGTAATTTGATTTGTTAATCTTTTTGAAAAGCTTTCACTCTGCCAAGGTGGAAGTATTAATGTTGTAGGACTTATCTGTTTGTTGTGACTTTTAAAATCAATAATAAAAGCTGTCTTTGTTTCTTAAATTGTGTCTTTATTTTCTACTTTTTCATGGAAAATGGTAATAAAAAAACCTTTCAAAATAAATAATAACTGAGAAACAATTTGCATGATCACTTGTTATATGTGTCAGTTTCTAAAAACAATTATAAATCATATGTACAGATTAATTAAAAAACCCGTTGAATACAATGACCCTGCAGCCTCTCCCAACTTTGAATGTCCTGTGTATTGGGCCGAAGAAGAAGACTATGATGAGATTCCAGAAGAGGTCTCACGGTTGCTTGAGCGTGAGGAAAATGCTATTCAGCCATATAAAGAGCCATTGGAAGTAATCAATTTGAGTTCAGAAGAAGATCCGAAAGAGGTCAAGATCAGAACATTGTTGCATCCTGATGTGAAGAGTAAGTTGATTGAGTTATTGAAAGAGTATGTAGATATTTTTGCTTGGTCTTATCAAGATATGCCTGGTCTAGATACAGATATTGTAGAGCACCGTTTACTGTTGAAGCCAGAGTGTCCGCCAATCAAAGAGAAGTTGAGAAGATCTCACCCGAATATGGCAGTGAAGATTAAAGAGGAGGTTCTAAAGCAGATTAATGCCGGTTTTCTTGTGACATCAGTGTATCCTCAATGGATTGCCAATATTGTCCCAGTACCGAAAAAAGACGGAAAAGTCCGCATGTGCATAGATTACAGAGATCTAAATAAAGCTAGTCCAAAAGATGATTTTCCATTGCCACACATTGATATGTTAGTGGATAGCACAACAAAATTCAAAGTATTCTCGTTCATGGACGGATTTTCCAGATATAATCAAATAAGAATGGCTCTGGAGGACATGGAAAAAACAACGTTTATCACACCTTGGGGAACATTCTGTTACAAAGTGATGCCCTTCGGGTTGAAGAACGCTAGTGCAACGTACCAGAGGGCTATGACAACCCTATTCCATGATCTGATGCACAAGGAAATCGAGGCATATATTGATGATATGATTGCTAAATCCCAGACTGAAGAAGGGAATGAAGAAGATTCGTTGAAGTTGTTTCAGCGTTTGAGGAAGTATCGTCTCCGCTTGAATCCAAATAAATGTACCTTCGGTGTTCGATCAGGGAAATTGTTGGGTTTCATTGTTAGCCAGAAAGGAATTGAGGTTGACCCTAATAAAGTCAAAGCAATTCAAGAGATACCAGCGCAAAGAACTGAAAAGCAAGTCAGAGGGTTCCTCGGGCGTTTGAATTATATTTCCAGATTCATTTCTCACATGACTGCGACGTATGAACCGATCTTTAAGTTGTTAAAGATAGATCAAGGTTGTGTATGGACGGATGACTGCAAATGGGCATTTGAAAGTATTAAAGAATATCTTCTTGAACCTCCTATCTTGCTCCCTCCTGTCTAAGGAAGACCGTTGATTATGTATGTGACAGTGTTAGATAATTCCATAGGCTGTATTCTGGGACAACAAGATGAAACAGGGAAGAAAGAGTATGCCATTTATTATCTCAGTAAAAAGTTTACTGATCGTGAGTTGCGGTATTCCATGCTGGAAAAGACATGTTATGCTCTGGCCTGGGCGGTAAAACGTTTGCGGCAGTATATGTTGAATCACACCACTTGGTTGATCTCCAAAATGGATTCAATCAAGTACATTTTTGAAAAGCCTGCTCTTACTGGGAGAATTTCCTGCTGGCAGGTGTTGTCATCTGAATATGACATCGAATACCGCACTCAAAAAGCCATTAAAAGCAGCATGTTGGAAAATTATCTTGCTCACCAACCAGTTGAGGATCATCAGTCTATGGAGTATGAATTCCTCGATGAGCATGTGATGTTCCTAAAAGTGAAAGATTGTGATGAACCATTTCCTGAGAAAGGTCTTGATCCTGAATCCCGTTGGAGTATAATATTTGATGGAGCTGTGAATGCTTACGATAAAGGAATTGGTGCTGTGATAGTCACTCCACATGGGTCACACATTCCTTTTACTGCGAGGTTAACATTTGATTGCACCAATAATATGTAAGAATATGAGGCTTGCATCATGGGTCTCGAGGAAGCTATTGATCTCAGAATTAAAATTCTTGATGTGTACGATGATTCAGCTTTGGTAATAAATCAGATTAAAGGAGAGTAGAATACTCGTCACCTAGGCTTGATCCCTTACAAAGATTATGCTAGAATATTGTTACCCTTGTTTAATAAAGTTGAATTCCATCATATTCCTAAAGAAGTGAAAAACACAAGAAGGGGGGTTGAATTGTAAAACTGAAAATCAATTGCAATGAACACGATATTTTTATCCTGGTTCGTTTGATCTCAAACTACTCCAGTCCACCCGTCAAGGTGATTTCGCCTCTCTCCAACGAGGTCTTAATCCACTATATTCAACTGAATATTACAATCTGCTTTAACAACTGCTAAAGCCTTCTTGATGCAAACCACAAACCGGTTTGTCAAGGGAACACTTTCTTAAACAGAATAAAAATCTAGGTGTGTGATTGTTTTCTACAAAACTGTTTATCACAACTGTGATACTACACAACTTAAGCTTATTGAAACTAGATTGCTAAAGATAATTGAGTAAGGAAATATGGAGCTTTTTAGCAAACTGAGAATAAGAAGATGATGAATAGCTTTTAGGTGTGGAAATAGTTGTAGAGCATTAGCCAATTCAATCTTTGTTGTCTTGTTTATATAGCATTGGATTTGTTGAACGTTGGAGCAATAATCTTGATTCAATGCCAATAACAAACTTTCCTTTTTAAGCAGATCTTGTCTGGAATGATGCCGTTGGTAATAATTCGCCTTGAATGCACAGTACCGTTGCTACTTAATGCGTGTTCTGGCTTTGGCTCATTCTGACTCTGCTTAAGTGCTGATGAACTGTTGTTGTCTTTATCAGAGTGTTGAGCGCAGTTCTGTTCATCAAGCTTCAGCATAAGCGTGAGTTGTTCTTCTGATTCTGGTATTCTGATATAGCATCTTCTGATGCTGATGTTGATATCCAATATTCTGATGCTGATTATGATGTACTATTGCTGATACCTATCAGAGTTTCTGCAAAACAGAAGGTAATATTTTAGGTAGCAAATAGTTCTTACATGAATCACATAATTAATATATCTTTTCATTTTGTTATCATCAAAACTTAAACTTAGGGTAGTAGATTCAAACTTTGTTCTAACAATATCCCCCTTTTTGATGATGACAAAAACTAGATATTTTTAATTGAAAATAACGTGAAAAAGTATCAGAGATAACTAAATGATAAGATGTATCAGAGTAAGAAGTTATCAAAGATAAGGGATAAAGAGATATCAGAGTTGAGATCGGAGATACTCCCCCTGAATTTATTACTTCCCTTTTTTAATTCCAAGAGTTCGTCAGGATCAGATCTTTATTGACTTTCTTTGAACATCAGAGTGTTAGAGCCTCAGATCAGAATATCAGAGCTTTTGACTTTCAGAACTTCAGATCAGAATATCAGAGCTTTATCAGATCTTTGTTTTGGATCAGAGTATCAAGGCTTTGGTCTTCAGTGAATCAGAGAGCATTCTTGTACCTGTAGACTTAAGCAAAAAAAAGAAAACATATTCAAGTATATCAGAGTTAGAATGTTTGAGACTTTTTGTCTCAGTAATCCGTTATTTGAAAAATATCATTCTTGTTCTCCCCCTTTTTGTCAGCAATCAAAAAGTGTAAGTGATGTGCTAAAACAATTAGAGCAGAAAAACTTGTCATATTAAATTAGTCAGAGCCAGACAAAACAGTACAAAAGATTTTGAAAGTGTAAACGGTTTGAAGAAAGAGAAATAAAAACATGATTACATTTTAAAACCATGATTACTTTCATTTAATGCTTGCTGATTTTGGGGGATTTGAGAAAGATACTTGAAACGGTTACCAAACATGTTTCTCAATGCATCCAATTAGCATTTTTCCTTCTCAGAAGCGTGCACGCGTTCTGCTTCAGAGATTTGCTGATGATTGGATGACACTTGTTTGATTTAGTGATCAGCACGTCTATCCTTGAGCTGAAACGCTCAGATCTTTAAGACTAGCATCTGATACAATCTGCATGTTCTTTCTTTTCTCAAAAATCTGGAAGTCTTCAAGCTGACTTTTCATCCAGAGCATTTGTGTGCTGCATCCTGCTGCTGCTATGTACTCAGCTTCTGCTGTTGATAGCGCAATTGTGGATTGCCTTTTGCTGGACCAAGAGATCAGATTGTCTCCCAGAAACTGGAAGCTTCCAGAAGTACTTTTACGCTCTACTCTGTCTCCAGCAAAGTCAGCATCGCAGTAGCCTACTAAGCTGTAATCACTAGATTTTCTATAAAATAAACCCAGATTAGTAGTACCTTTCAGATACTTGAAAATTCGCTTAACAACTGTTAAGTGAGATTCTCTAGGATCTGATTGGAATCTAGCACAAATACATACGCTGAATAATATATCAGGTCTTGAAGCTGTCAGATAAAGGAGAGAACCAATCATACCTCTGTAGACCTTCTGTTCTACCTTTTTGCTTACCTCTTCTCTTTCCAGAATGCACGTGGGATGCATTGGAATCTTTGATGGCTTACATTCTGAGAGGTCAAATTTCTTCAGAAGATCTCTGATGTATTTGTTCTGATGAATGTAAGTTCCCTCTGGGGTTTGATAGATCTGAATTCCTAGAAAGAATTTCAGTTCCCCCATGAGGCTCATCTCAAATTCTGCCTGCATACACTTAGCAAATTTTCTTCCAAGAGAAGGATTAGTAGATCCAAAAATAATATCATCAACATAAATTTGACAGACTAAGATGTCATTCTTAACTGACTTACAGAATAAGGTAGTGTCCACCTTCCCTCTGGTGAATTCATTTTCTAACAGAAAGTTACTTAGTCTTTCATACCAAGCTCTGGGGGCTTGTTTCAGACCATATAGTGACTTCTTTAGTTTGAAAACATGTTCTGGATGTTTTGTATTTTCAAAACCAGGGGGTTGGTGCACATAAACCTCTTCTTCTATATAACCATTTAAGAATGCACTCTTGACATCCATCTGATACAGAGTGATGCCTCTATTAACAGCAAATGAAATTAAAAGTCTGATAGATTCTAACCTGGCGACTGGAGCAAAGGTCTCTGTATAGTCTATCCCCTCTTGCTGACTATAACCTTGTGCAACCACTCGTGCTTTGTTTCTGATGACTTCACCTTGTTCATTTAGCTTGTTTCTGAACACCCATCTTGTTCCAATGACGTTGAATCCTTTTGGTCTGGGAACAAGATCCCATACGTCATTTCTGGTGAATTGATTCAGCTCTTCTTGCATTGCCAGAATCCAGTCATTGTCCAGAAGTGCTTCATCAATAGAAGAAGGCTCAATTAGAGACACAAGTCCCATGAGGGTTTCTTCAGAGTTTCTGAAGCTTGTTCTTGTTCTGATTGGATCTTCCTTTCTTCCTAAGATAGTTTCTTCTGGATGATCCAAGCTGCTTCTGGGTAATCTCTTCTGAGGTTGATCAGCAGCTGTTGTAGGATTGCTAGAAGTGCTCCTTTCAGACGTTGAAGGAGTGTCTGTGTTGAGAGCTTCTGATGACTTGTCTTCAGAACCTGTAAATTCAATTTCCATACCTGCAAAAACTTCATTCTGCTTTGACTTTTCAGAGTCAAGCTTATCATCAAAACAAACACTAATTGATTCTTCCACAATCTGTGTTTCTGTATTGTATACTCTGTACCCTCTTGAGCGTTCAGAGTATCCTAACATAATACACTTCTGTGCTTTAGAGTCAAACTTGTTCAAATAATTCTTTGTTTTTAACATAAAACAGGTACATCCAAATGGATGAAAATATGAAATGTTGGGCTTTCTGTTCTTCCACAATTCATATGGAGTCTTTTTCAGAATAGGTCTTATTGAGATTCTATTCTGAATGTAGCACGCTGTGTTTATTGCCTCTGCCCAGAAGATCTTAGCAACGTTTGTCTCATTGATCATGGTTCTGGCCATTTCTTGCAATGTTCTGTTCTTTCGTTCTACAACTCCATTTTGTTGGGGAGTTCTAGGACAAGAGAAATCATGCAGAATGCCTCTGTTATTAAAGAATGACTCAAAATATTTGTTTTCAAACTCTCCACCATGATCACTTCTGACTTTAACGATTCTAAGATCCTTTTCATTATGAACTTGGTTACAGAAGGTAACAAACACAGAGTGTGACTCGTCCTTGTGTCTTAAGAACTTTACCCATGTCCATCTGCTATAGTCATCTACGATTACTAACCCATACTTCTTGCCACTGACTGAAGCAGTTTTAACTGGTCCAAATAAGTCAATGTGCAGAAGTTCTAATGGCTTAGAGGTAGAAACAACATTTTTAGATTTAAAAGAAGGTTTTGCAAACTTGCCTTTCTGACATGCTTCACACAGAGCATCTGAATTGAACTTCAAATTAGGAAGTCCTCTGACCAGATTGAGTTTGTTAATCTGAGATATTCTTCTCATACTAACATGCCCCAATCTTCTGTGCCAGATCCACTGCTCGTTGTTAACAGACAGAAGGCACTTTACATTCTGACTTTTCAGTTCAGAAAGTTTGATTTTGTAAATGTTGTTTTTCCTCTTTCCATTAAACAGGATAGTCCCATCTTTCTGACTAACAGCTTTACATGATTTTTGATTAAAGATTATATCATAACCGTTATCACTTAATTGACTTATGGATAACAGATTATGCATTAATCCATCTACTAGCAGAACATTATTAATAGAGGGAAGATTTCCATTACCTACAGTTCCAGAGCCAATTATCTTTCCCCTCTGATTGCCTCCAAAGCCAACGTGGCCTCCAGGCTTAAGTTCCAGGCTTTGGAACATATGCCTTCTTCCCGTCATGTGTCGCGAGCAGCCAGAGTCCAGGTACCATGACTGGTGTTTCTGATTTGCTGCTAAAGATATCTGCAACATGTATTATTTTATCCTTAGGTACCCAGATTTTCTTGGGTCCTGATTTGTTAGATTTACCAAAACTCTGGTTGAATTTTGGTTTCACAGAATACTTACTGCTAGTGTATTTAATATCATGTGTGTGACCATACACAAAATGTGAATTCAGAGGAGTGTGTTTAATGGTTAATTCCATGACATTCTTTGGTGTAGGAACCTTACCTTGGTATCCTATTCCCTTCCTGCCATTTCTGCTAACTCCATAGATCATTGAAGCCATTTTGCTTCTATCTATGCTTTTAGCAAGGAACTTCTGGAAACTGTGATCATACTCCTTGATGATCTCATCAGCACTGCTGGGAGTTTCAGAAATTGGTTCCTTCTGAGAGTTTTGTAAAGTATTTTCTAATTTTGAAATTTTATTTCTCAGCTCAGAAATCTCCAATTTAAGACTCTCAGTCTTATTAGAGTCAGATTCAAGATTCCTTTTCAGGTTTCTGAATTTAACTCTAATCTGCTGATACCTTTCCAGAATTTCATTAAGGCTTTCAGCAAGTTCAGCCTTGGTAAAATTAACTGCAAAGTCAGGAAATACCTCTTCAGTATCTGATTCTGAGTCTGATTCAGAAGCTTCACTATCTTCTGAAATGTTAGCCATGAGAGCTATGTTTGCTCTCTCATCATCTGATTCTGAGTCAGCTTCAGACGAGTCAGAGTCATCCCATGTAGCCATGAGACTTTTCTTCTTTTCTCTTCCAAACTTCTTTTTGGGGTTTTCCCTCTGAAGCTTTGGGCAGTCACTCTTGTAGCGTCCTTGCTCATTGCACTCATAGAAGATGATGTCCTTGGTGTTTGGCTTTCTGCTTCCTGAGGAGCCTTCAGATCTTCTGTATCCAGAGGAAGAATCTGTCCTTCTGTATCTGGAAGAAGACTCGTTCTGATCAGATCTTCTGGGATTCCTGAACTTCCTTTGCCTCTGCTTCCACAGTTGATTCACTCTTCTGGAGAGGAGGGAGAGTTCGTCTTCTTCTGATGAGGATCCATCAGATGTTTCTTCAACTGCCTGCAAAACTTTAGACTCAGATTTTTTGTTAGATTTTAACGCTAAATTCTTACCTTGCTTCTGGGGTTCATCAGCTTCTAGCTCTATCTCACGACTTCTGAGGGAGCTAATAAGTTCCTCCAGAGAAATTTTATTGAGATCTTTTGCTAGCTTCAGAGCTGTAACCATTGGCCTCCACTGCTTTGGTAAGCTTCTGATGATTTTCTTGACGTGATCAGCAGTAGAGTAACCTTTGTCCAGAACCTTGAGACCAGCTACCAGAATCTGGAATCTTGAGAACATTGTTTCAATGGATTCACTTTCTTCCATTTTGAATGCCTCATACTTCTGAATGAGCGCCAGAGCTTTAGTTTCTTTGACCTGAACGTTGCCCTCATGCGTCATTCTGAGTGAGTCAAACATGTTCTTTGCTGTGTCTCTGTTGGAGATCTTTTCATATTCAGCATACGAGATGGCGCTGAGAAGGATGGTTCTGGCCTTGTGGTGATTCTTGAAGTCACGCTTTTGTTGGTCAGACATTGTTTTCCTATCAATCTTCTGACCGCTTGCATTCACAGGGTGCGTGTATCCATCTGTCACCATGTCCCACAGATCAGCATCATGTGCCAGAAAGAAGCTTTCAATTCTGTCTTTTCCAGTAATCAAAATTTTCTCCATCAAAGACTGGAGGTTTGCCGCTGAATCTGTCTCTGTCCTCATGGTTGTCATTGCTGGTGTGAGAATAAGTTCCTGCCATTGTGTTTTTCTGACGCTGGATCTTGTACTGACACGGTTAAGTGTTTTAGCTCAGAACCAGGCGCTCTGATGCCAATTGAAGAAGTGAAAAACCAAAGAAGGGGGGTTGAATTGTAAAACTTAAAATCAATTGCAATGAACACGATATTTTTATCCTGGTTCGTTTGATCTCAAACTACTCCAGTCCACCCGTCAAGGTGATTTCGCCTCTCTCCAACGAGGTCTTAATCCACTATATTCAACTGAATATTACAATCTGCTTTAACAACTGCTAAAGCCTTCTTGATGCAAACCACAAACCGGTTTGTCAAGGGAACACTTTCTTACACAGAATAGAAATCTAGGTGTGTGATTGTTTTCTACAAAACTGTTTATCACATCTGTGATACTACACAACTTAATCTTATTGAAACTAGATTGCTAAAGATAATTGAGTAAGGAAATATGGAGCTTTTTAGCAAACTGAGAATAAGAAGATGATGAATAGCTTTTAGGCGTGGAAATAGTTGTAGAGCATTAGACAATTCAATCTTCGTTGTCTTGTTTATATATCATTGGATTTGTTGAACGTTGGAGCAATAATCTTGATTCAATGCCAATAACAAACTTTCCTTTTTAAGCAGATCTTGTCTGGAATGATGTCGTTGGTAATAATTCGCCTTGAATGCACAGTACCGTTGCTACTTAAAGCGTGTTCTGGCTTTGGCTCATTCTGACTCTGCTTAAGTGCTGATGAACTGTTGTTGTCTTTATCAGAGTGTTGAGCGCAGTTCTGTTCATCAAGCTTCAGCATAAGCGTGAGTTGTTCTTCTGATTCTGGTATTCTGATATAGCATCTTCTGATGCTGATGTTGATATCCAATATTCTGATGCTGATTATAATGTACTATTGCTGATACCTATCAGAGTTTCTGCAAAACAGAAGGTAATATTTTAGGTAGCAAATAGTTCTTACATGAATCACATAATTAATATATCTTTTCATTTTGTTATCATCAAAACTTAAACTTAGGGTAGTAGATTCAAACTTTGTTCTAACAATTCTAAGAGATGAAAATCATATGGAAGATGCTTTGGAAATTCTTGCTTCTATGTATCAAGTGAATACTTGGAATGATATACCTCGAATTATAGTCCGGCGACTGGATATGCCCGCTTATGATATCAAGCATTTTCTCCAGACTCAGGAATACCTGATTGGTGCTTCAAAGAAAGATAAAAAGACATTGAGAAGATTGGCTGCAGTTTCTTCCTCAGTGAAAATGTGTTGTATAAAAGAAATTATGACATGGTCTTGCTCAGATGCGTGGATAGACACGAAGCAGACATGTTGATGCATGAGATTCATGAAGGTTCATTTGGCACTCATGCCAATGGGCATTCGATGGCTAAAAAGATGCTAAGGGCAGGTTACTATTGGCTGACAATGGAATCTAATTGTTACAAATTTACAAAGAAGTGTCATAAATGCCAGATTTATGCGGACACGGTTCATGTGCCTCCGATAATTCTCAATGTGATTTCCTCCCTGTGGCCTTTATCTATGTGGGGTATTGACATGATTAGGATGATAGAACCCAAAGCTTCAAATGGACACAGTTTTATCTTGGTAGCAATTAATTACTTCACTAAGTGGGTGGAGGCTGCTTCGTATTCTAATGTCACTAAGCAGGTGGTTGTGCGCTTCATTAAGAATAATCTTATATGTCAATATGGTGTGTTGAGCAGAATTATCACCGACAATGGCTCGAATCTGAACAACAAAATGATGACAAACCTATGTGAAGAGTTTAAGATTGTCCATCATAATTCCTCTCCGTATAGGCCAAAGATGAATGGGGCTGTTGAAGCTGCTAATATGAATATCAAGAAGATTATCCAGAAAATGGTTGTTACTTATAAGGATTGGCATAAAATGCTCCCTTTTGCTTTGCATGGATATCTAACATCTATCCGCACTTCAACAGGAGAAACCTCGTTCTCCCTTGTGTATGGAATGGAAGAGGTACTCCCAGTAGAGGTTGAAATTCCCTCTTTGCGTGTGATAATGGAAACCAAGTTGTCAAAGGCTGAATGGGTCCAGAACCAGTTTTACTAATTGAATTTGATCGAAGAAAAGAGAATGACAACTTTGTGTTATGGAAAGTTATATCATAAGAGAATGAAAAAAGCTTTTGATAAAAAGGTCAAACCTCGTGAATTCAGAGAAGGCGACCATGTGCTCAGGAAGATCATGTCTTTCAACGTTGATTCTAGGGGCAAGTGGACTCCCAATTTTGAAGGCCCATATGTTGTCAAGAAAGCCTTCTCTGGAGGTGCATTAATTCTTTAAACTATGGATGGCGAGGAGTTCCCACGTCCCATGAATGCTGATGCAGTCAAGAAATACTTCGCCTAAAGAAATAAAAGAACAACTTGCTAAGTTGAAAACCCGAAAGGGCGGCTTAGGAAAAAAAGAGCGTCTCGGTAGGCTGAAAATCCAAAAGGGCGGTCTAGGCAAAAAATAGAAACATAAATAGAATAAATTTCCCGCTAAGTTGAAAACCCGCAAGGGAAGCTTAGGAAAAAGCTAGGGACTTTCTTGACAAGTAACTACATCAGACAAGACTTGATCATTGAAGCAACAATCTTCTCGGATCCTCATCATACTTCGAATAGGAGCTGCTGCTCGGGATTTCAAAAGTTGTTAGAGGGGATAGTGGTCATTGTATCTCAATGTATCTTTTCCATTATATATTACCATTTTCCGAACTTTGTAATCATCCATGGAGTCTCTCCATTCGCAGACTACCATTCTATTAATGAAATTTGAGCTTTTACCCAATTCTTTGTATTTCTTATTTTATTTAGATTGCAAAGACTCCATTTATTATTGATAATAACTTTCAAAGCAAAAAGATTAAATAACAAAATTGATTTTCAAAAAGAATTTACAATTTGCTTTTACTTTAAAATTTGTGACGCAAGAGAAAAACAAAAGTGGTGATCCCAGGAATGGACGGACTCCAGTTATTCTGAGAAGTTTTGTTTCTCGGGGAAGTTTTTCTCAGGATGTTATCGCTGTATTGGGTTTGTGATTCCAGTGTCCCCGATCTAGTTTTGATTCATTCCTCCTATTTTCTGAGTTTGCATAATATGAAGATTCAATCTGAGTTTTCTCCATTGAAGTTTTCGTTTGTTTAATAGAGGTTCTTTCTTCCCAGAGAAGTTGGTACAATAGTCACTCTTGAAGAACACAGGTCTCTGGTTTCTCTAGTGAAGAACGTATATTGGTTTTCCCTTTGAGGATGTGGTGTTAACCTCCCCAATGAAGTCAACACAAAATCCCCAGTTAATGGCTTGATGATAGGACATTATACGCCTTAACAAAGTTTGTGTGTTTCCTCTTTCAAAATGGGCCTGAATTCCCCAGTGAATGTTTTGATGATTTGGTGTCCATCTGCTTTACCTAAAATTGATTTTTGCAATCCCCAGTAGAAGTGATACTTTTGAAAACATTTGTTTCCCCGTTGAAGTCTGAGTGCTATTCCCTGGTGAAGCCTGGAAAAGGATGTTATATCCCTGTATCAGTACTATTTTTGTCACTTGGATTTTGTTTACATCCGGATTACGTTTCTCCCCAATAAAGTTAAACCAGACAGTAGGTTTTGTTTCCCCAGTTGGCGCTTACTTTTTCTTGGATTGTTCACTTTGGATGTGATTTAGCCAAGTATTGATTGTGCCCAAGTTGGTTTTTGCCAGGTTACTCCCAGTGTTATATGTCTGTCTTGTCAGCATATATATGATAACACTCATACATTCATACATACATCATGCATAGTTAATTTTAGCGAATCATTGCTCATTCACATTCATTAATATTTTTTTTGTTGACTTACTACCCTGTTTTGCAGAGTTATGTTGTCCTCTTTCCAATAGAGTGTTGGCCATAAGCAGAAAGTGTATATTATTTCAATTTCCCCACTGAGTTATCCCTCGTGGAAGATTTTTGCTTTAGCCTTCTGGTGCAGCTCTTTGGCTGGATAGTTTGGGTTTCCCTCTTGACTTTATTTCTCAAAGGATGTATTTTGGTTGACTGTTTCGCTCCATTTTATTTATGGTTTGAATCTTTGTTTCCCAACATCATTATCACCTTGGATTTTTGCAAGCTTCGGGCATTGGTTTAGGAAATGTGCATTTATTTTGGCACGAGAAAACTTTTATCCCCTCAACAAGAATATGTTGGCATTTCCCCAGGAAGTCATATTTCATTTCCCCAGGAAGCCATATTGCTTCCCCCAGGAAGTCATTTCTACAAATCTTCCTATAACCGCAAATAACAGGTCTCTTTATTTGAGCAACTCATGCTTCTCCATAAAAGTCGACGTTACTTTTTTGATATCTTCACTATGAGTGGATAGTTTGCAGTTTGTTGTCAAATTACTCCAGTAGATGACAAGTCTTTCAATATTGCATAGAAAGTTTGTTGTGAAATCTTTGCAAATGGTAGTCTCTTTATTTGAGACAACTTATATATTACCCTTTCCAGGCGGAGTGCCTCGGTTAAAGAAGAAGTTAAGACCCATTCTAGGTGAAATGCCAGAATTTTGGGGAAAACTTGTTATCTTTTTGCTACCCTCAGTGAATGTTGGTAGTTCATCATTAGTGAACGACGATGATATGATATATTTTCTCTCTACCTTCAGTGAAAGTTGGTAGGTCACCATCAGTGAAAGTTGGTGATTGTTATCTTTTTTCTACCCTCAGTGAATGTTGGTAGTTCATCGTCAGTGAACGGTGTTGTTATGATATATTTTCTCTCTACATTCAGTGAAAGTTGGTAGGTCACCATCAGTGAAAGTTGGTGATTGTTATCTTTTTGCTACCCTCAGTGAACATTGGTAGTTCATCGTCAGTGAACGGTGATGCTATGATATATTTTCTCTCTACCTTCAGTGAAAGTTGGTAGGTTACCATCAGTGAAAGTTGGTGATTGTTATCTTTTTTATACCCTTAATGAATGTTGGTAGTTCATCGTCAGTGAAAGGCGATGCTATGATATATTTTCTCTCTACCTTCAGTGAAAGTTGGTGATTATTATCTTTTTGCTACCCTCAGTGAACGTTGGTAGTTCATCGTCAGTGAACAGAGATGCTATGATATATTTTCTATCTACCTTTAGTGAAATTTGGTAGGTCACTGTTGTACCCCAAAATTTTCCCTCTCATTTATCAAGTATTTTCTCACAAGATCTCTTTTGGTTCAAGACTGCACAATGGTTGATCAGCTCAAGACACGTCCTTAAACACTGATGACTGAAATTAGGGTTTGAGATTGCACAAAGATAATTTAACGTTTAATGCCTCATATGACTTTCATGGATCATTATGGACCCTCAATATTTCTCATGTCAAGTTTCAAGTCTTAGATCACATTTTTGCTCAGTCAACTGATCAGTTGACCTAAAATTAGCTGTATTGGGGAAAAAGTTAGCTGTGGCCAATTTACAGTCAAACTTCATAATTTTTGATCCATATAAACATTGTGAACTCCTATATGTCATTTGATCAAGTTTGGACCATAATTCCTCAAGAAATTTGATCAGATCATCAAAAGGGCAAAATGGTCAAAATTAGGGTTTTGACTGAGAAAGGGCAATTTCTGATTTTTGACCAAGCAAATGGTTAATTGGTTTGAGACATGATCTCAAAGTTTCAATTGCATCATTTTTACCTAATGACATGACTCAAAATATTGCTCAAGGTCATTTGATTGATAGTTTGTTTTTTAGTTAACTTATCAAAAGTCAATTGTACACTAAAAAGTCAAACTTTGACTTTTTTGGGTCAAAATCAAGTGTCAAAGATCACAATTCATCAAAACATGTCAAAATATGAAACTTGTTCATCAAGAAATCAAAAAGTCAAGATTTCATTTTTGAAAGTCAAAGTTTCCAAACTTAGAAATTTTTCTAAGTGTTGAAAACATCACATTTTTTCACAACTTTGAGCCAATTTTTCACCATGATGCAAGATGATTCAAAGGAAAATTTCAACATGAAAGTTGTATATCTCAATGATATCTAAAACATTTCTTTACACAACTTCCCCTATAAATTCATGGATTTCAAGTTATGATTTTATGAATACATGTTCATGAAACTTGGAAACTTAGAGAAATTTTTCCCTAGTTTAGGCAGGGTTTTGACCTAACTTCATGGAAATTTTTCACATAGTTCCAAGGGGAATTTTCAAAAGTGATTCAAATAGGGGTTGTATAGAACATTACAAGCTTTCTAAAATTTCCAAGAACTCCTTGAGATCATGTTTGAGCAAGGAGAATCGAAGGCATGAAGTTGGCATTTCATTCTTGAATTATAGGTCAATTTCATGACGAACAAGAATGCAAATCAATTCTAGGCTGCACAATCTTTGCTTTGAAGGCCTCAAACTTGTTTGGCACTCCATAATTAAATGTTTGAACAGCTATTAGGGGCTTCAACTCAAGCATTCAATGCATTTCCCATGCTTAATACCATTTTGGGAAGAAAGTGCACATTGCCATTTTGGAAAAGTAAATTTATGCACAAAATCAGTTCTTGAGCTTTGTTCTTGTTTTCTTCTGATCATACACAATCTATAACCCAAAAGAAACTTGTCTAAAGCCTCTAAACAACTCATCCCATGCTTGTACTTTTCCTTGAAACCATGTTTTCACTTTTCTTTAAAATCAAGCAAAATCCCATAACTTGTACTTGTGTGATTCTGACCCTCTCAAGCCTCACAATCTTTTCCATACATATACACAAATCATGTTCAAGAAAAGGGACGCATGCTTAAGCCCTCAAACTCCCTAGAACTCAAAATCACACACAAAAACTCCATTGTTGTATATTCTCGCCAGAAATCCCAAAATCAAAAACTACTCGTGCGTTTCTTGGCCTTTTGCTTCCAAAAGCTTCCAAGCATCATACATAAGCCATCCCTCTCCCTGTTACAGTTCTGTAACTCCATTTCCACCATTGTCCAAACTCAAAAATAGAGCACTGCAAGTGGGCTTCTCTAGAACTCCTCAGCCACTTTCAGCTCAAGCCAAGCATCACATTAACTTCCTGGGAACTTGAGGAAGCTAACCCAATCACTGGAACTCATCAAAAGCTGCTCAAATTTAAAACATGATACCCTCTTGCAAGGTGAGTTTTCTGACTTTTGAACTATTCATATAGGCATTGTTAGGATTCCATTTTCAAAGATAAATGTAGACCTTATTGCCACGAAGCTGTACATATCCATAGTTTGCATTTATATGGTTTGAGCTTAGAGAATTTTAGAGTTGAAGTTTCTGATTTGTTTAGGTTTCAGTTTAGGGCCAATAAAATTCATGCTTGTCTTTGATCTATAGTCTTAATGCTTTATATTTCTGAAATCATGAGGAAATTTGCTACGAGTTTCATGTTTACATTTTTGAAAATGGTTGAGGAATGAGCAAGTTATAGATTCTTTGGCTGGAGGTTGAAGATGAAGTACAACCAGGACCAAACTTGTGTTATATATTTATTATTGTGTACAAGTTAATGGATGTATCACCACCCCATTGGTTAAAGCGCGCGCCTGTCACCCCTTGGACCTGGGTTCGAGCCCCAGCATCCGTTTTGCTTTTTGTTTCTTTCTTTTTTTTCTTCATATTTTCAGTTTTCCTTGTTTTTTGTTTGAACAGGTGGGGCCTCCAACTTGGGCCTGAGAATTTTTTTCTTTTACTAACCCCTGACTTACTTCAGCACCCCCTGGCCCAATTTCATTTTTATTTTCTTTTTCTTATTATATTTTATTTCTTTTTCCTTTATTATTATTATTAATATTATTTTTTATTGTTATTAATAAAAATCAAAAAAATATTTTATTTATTATTTTTACACTTATTTAGTATATTTATTTATAAAACTAAAAGAAATTTTATTTATTTATTAATAAATTAATTTTTTTTAATAATTAATATTTTAGGTTTAGGTTTAACTATTATATTATTTTCTTGCAATTAAAATTAATTTAGAACTTAGGTCTCTTTTAATTAATTAATATCCATATTATTTTTTTATTAATTTAAAACCTTTTCATAAAAAACCCTAAAAACATTTTTAACTTAATTTATTTCTTAATTAATTTAGTTTTAAGTTTTTTGTTAATTTTTTCAATTAATCATTTTCTAAATTAGGTCAAGATTAAAACCCTCTCATAAAACCAAATAAAAATCATTTCTTTTTCCATTTTGCATTCTTGCAGTTTTATCCTCATTTTTGTATAATATTCAATATGGTTGTAATAATTATTTAGATTTAATTTCCTTGCAATTTTCCCATTTGTAAATTTGTGCACCCATCCCCTAATGATGTAATAGCTTAGTATTTTTGTTTTCCGCAATTTAATGCTTTATATATAATTTCTAGTAAATTAGGGTTTGTATGGAAAGTTTAAAACCAACAAATAGCAAACCCTAATCAAGACAAATCAAGCATGAAAAAGACACACTTGTACACTTACACCCTTAGGGTAAATCCACTTTGTTTCCTTGAGAAATAAATGGTCATAATACACATGTAAGATGTCTTAGCAAAAACAAGCAAATATACAAGATCATAGTCCCTCGATGACGCTACAAATGTTGCCTTACAAATGATCTTAGTCCCTCCAAAGGAAATGCTAAGATATCTTACAATATTTCTATTAATGACTATACGATGACCCTTACCCGTCCCTTTTACATCCAAAGATAGGGTTTCTTACCAAATCAATGGTAAGATAACAATGTCAAAGGAAATAGGAAATAAACATGAAAGACTTTTGAGTAGGTTGAATGTTCCTAGTTGCTTGCTCATTTTCAAACCAAAACATCCTTGCTATTTTCAAAACAAACACCAACACTTTCAAAAAACATCTTTCAAACTTGAAACATTTTCAAAAGATTAACACTTTGTATACATTCTTACGAACGAGAATCATTACAAAGTTTGCCTAAACGATGGCGCCTTTTCAAAATACTTTCAAAAAACCACACAAAGCACATTTTCAAACAAAAACAAGTGATCTAGTGTTGCACCCCAAAATTTTCCCTCTCATTTCTCAAGGGATCACCCTGGATCCTCAAGTGTTCCTTCATCAAGTCTCCAGGCCTTGAATTACCAATTTTTTCCAAGCAAACCATTCACAAGGGAAAAATGGTCATTTTCACGCTGAAAAAGTATGACTTTGACTTTTGGATCAAATTCAAATCAGAAAAATCATATTTCATCAAGACATGTTGGAATATGAAGTTTGCTCCATCAAGAGTTTCAAAAGTCAAATCTTACTTTGGAAGAATCAAATTCTAAAGACTTAGAAATTTTTCTAAGTATTTAAGAAACATAACAATTTCAAAACTTCTGAGCCATTGTTCACAGTTAGAAAATTCTGGATGTTCTCAAGACAGAGTTTAGTCAGAACCTCTGAGCCAGGGTTCAAGACGGTCCAGTCAGAGTTTGTAGAGTTTAAGTCAAAGAAGGTAACAAAGCATGCTGTAAGTATACTGGAAGTTCTGAAGGATCCGTTAGAACATGCTGAAGTCAGAAGATAAGAGGATCGGAAGATGAGATGCCATGCTGAAGCAAAACTTCTAATCCAGAGTCAAGCCAGGATCCAGAATATCACATGGGAACTCATTTAATACTCACAAACCGCCTCTGAGTCTTTATACAAGGGAGTCTTTCCACGTGTACCCCTACTGTCTTGGGAAGACAAATTTCTATGCAAAAGTATACTAGGACAATGCGCTGTCTATACTTTTCCTTAATTCACGCTGCTAAATCCAGCTGAGGCGCTGTTAACCATCCAACTTGAATGCAATGAACCACCACTTGTTTAAGCTTACTTCAAGAGTAAGTCAACATCAAGCAGGTAATGATGGTTCCACTTGACCTCCCCAACTGCAAAAAATTTCCCTATAAATAGAACATCATTTTCACACTGAAAAGCCCCCCCACCTCTCTCTTTACCAGACCTCTCTCCCTTTTACCAGAAAATTTGTGAAAGAGACGAAAGAATTGAGAAAGAAGGCTTTGAACCACTGCAAAAATTCCAATAACCTAGGAAACTATAAACACAAAATACCAAAATCTTAGCATTGATTCATTATATCCAAACTCCATTTTTCCTCAAGTGTTCTTGATTTAAGCCATCCCATATTCTGTAATCAAACAGTAACACATTCTCCATTCACTTTCACCACAAAGGAGTCAGAATATCACCCCTTTGGCTGCTTCAGAAGTTGCAAACTTCCATCTTGCCGAGTACGTGAAGAAGCTACTCAGAACATAACCAGAAGTCAAGAATAATCCCCAGTTCATAGAATCCTTTCCAGCTGCAAGGTAAGTTTTGCTGACTCTCATCATAACTGATTAAGCATTATCAGGTTTTACATATTCAGCACAATGTAGATATTCTGATCCTGATGGTATACATATTCTGAAAATTCATACATCTGCTTGCCTGAGTAAAAGAAATCCCAGTTCAGAGTTTCATAAAGAAAATAGGACTCAGTTAGAACTAGCAAATACATGTTGCCTCTGATTCTTGCTTTTGATATTTCATGAAATTTGTCATAACTATTATGCATGCAACTTCTGTTCTGTAAATAACTAAGCTACAGATGTTCTGACTGGCCAAGAGAGAAGCAAAGTTCTGATAGTTGCGTTAGAACTTCTGGAAACTTCTAAATTTTCAGAAGGTCCAGAACTTCTGAATTTCCATATTTTACTAACATGTTTCTGTTTATGCAGCAAGTTAACGTCAGAACTTCTGACCTCTTCTACTTTGCGTTGGTTATGTTTTGTTCTCTTTTATCTTTTCCATTACATTATATTTTATTTCTAATCAAAAACAAAAACACCAAAAATATTTTATATTTGCATGATATATTTTCTTTTAATGAAAAAGGACCAAAAATATTTTCTTAAGCAAAAGTTATTTTATTTTTAAACAGAAAAATATTTTACATTTCCTGTACATTCTTGTCTATTTCAATATGGTTGTAATAAGTAACCCAAAATCTTAAGCTTGCAACCCCCACTCATAAAATATGTGCCCCCATCCCCTTAAATGTTGTAATAGTGTAGAACTTTACATTTCTGTACTGTTATTTGCCTTCAATATATGCTAGTAATTAGGGTATATGACAAGATATAAAAATTGACAAAAATATCACCCTAATCAAAGACAAAATATGCATGCAATCAAACACACTCGCACACTTACACCCTTAGGGTAATTCCACTTACTGCCTTACAAAAATGGCCATGTTATGCATGTGGGATATCTTAGCACAAACGAATCGAAAAATAATCATAGTCCCTCGATGAGGCTATCAAAAGTTACCTTTTAAAATGATCTTAGTCCCTAAAGAAAAAGTGCTAAGTCATTTCACAACATTGCTATCATGGTCATACGATGATCCAACGCTTGTCCCTTCACATCCAACGATGGGGCTTCTTATCAAAACAATGGTAAGATAGCAACATCTAAAGGAGGGGGAAAACACATCTAAAACCTTTTGAGTAGGTAGATTACTTTTAGTTACTTGCTCAATTTCAAAACAAACATCCTTGCTATTTTCAAAACAATCACATACATCTTCAAAACACTTTCCAAGACTTGAAATATTTTTAAAAGCTCAACACTTTGCATACATTCTTACGAACGAGAATCATTGCAAAGTTCGCCTAAACGATGGCACCTTTTCAAAATACTTTCAAAACCATACAAAATCACAATTTTCAAACAAAAGCAAGTGATCTAACAAGTAACTAAGATCCCATGGAAAACCATGGATGGAAAGGGTGCTAATACCTTCCCTTTTCATAATCTACCCCCCGAACTCAAGAAAACATCTCGAAAGGTATTTCCTATGCTTTTTCCACCTTTCCTTATTGGATAAAAGAAAATTCGGTGGCGACTCTTGCTAAACCGCAACATTTTGCGAACATAAAACGCAAAACCCCAAGTCAGTTCTCCCATCGTATCACAGAACTGGCGACTCTACTGGGGAAATTTATCTAAAGTGGGGTTACCTTAGGGTTAGATCATATTTACTTGCTTATATTGTTTGATTTGCTTGCTTTATATTTTGGTTCCTTGTTTGGGTTACTGTTAAAAAATCCTACACCCGAATTTGGGGACACCTTTTAGGTAAGTAGCAATAAACTGTGAGGGAACTGTGCGGGGTATACCGACACGGTTGAAGCAGTAGCTACGTTGATGTGGAACTTTTGTTGGTACCGGTAACCCTTGAGTCAATCAAGGAGAGTACGGGGCCGTCACGTGGTGTCATAAAGCATCAACTGACCTTAGAACCTTACTTGACCAACTTGGCCATTAGGACGTAGCGAGATAACTGGCTTTGGTGCAGTCCGAAGTTGGTTGATACTCGATGCTACACTCATTGAGGTTGGACTCTTGAGTTTTGTTTGGTTGCGAATCAATCGCTTATTAAACGAAACTTGGGGGAAAGATCAGTGATATTGAGATCCCTTAGAACCCGGTTACTTTTAACTAGGACAAGTTGAGCCAACTAAAACTTCAAGAGGGTTCTTACCTGAAACCCCATGCAAGCCTAAATCGAGGACTTGTTTGCTTTGTATATGCACTTGTACATAAACATCATAACATCATAAACATCATAAACATCACTAACCATTTAAAGATTTTTTGGATTTATCTTTGTTCTATTTTGTAGGACATGGCCTCCGCTCGTAAGAACACTATCCAAGTCAGTCTTGTGATGGTACCTCCACAACTCAAGGATTTAGTATCAAGGGTCCATGAAGATTCCCCGTTCACCAAAAGACATGGACGACTCCTTAGTCTGGTTACCTCAAGTATTGAAGAAGAGATGATAAAGGTGCTTGTCCAATTCTTCGACCCTTTACATCATTGCTTCACTTTTCCTGATTACCAACTTGTGCCCACTTTGGAGGAATTTTCTCAACTCATAGGGATCCCTATTCTCAATCAGTTACCTTTCAACGGTATCGAAAGAGACCCCAAACCTAAGGAAATTGCTCAAGCTCTACATTTGCAACCATCTGACATAATAGCAAATTGGGTAACAAGGAGTGGTGTTAAAGGGTTATTGGCAAAGTTTTTGTTAGAGAAGGCTCAAGAGTGTTGGAATATTTTGGATCTACAAGCCTTTGAGAAAGTTCTGGCTCTTCTCATATATGGATTGGTACTATTTACAAATTCTTACCAATTTATAGATGTGAATGTGATTAAGGTTTTCATATCTCGTAATTCGGTGCCTACATTTCTTGGAGACATGTTGCATTCTCTTTACTCTCGCACTTTGAAGAAGAGGGGGGCTTTGATGTGTTGCACTCCTCTGTTGGCTAGGTGGTTTATTTCGCACTACCTCGACCAGTGGTGAAGAATAAACAAGGTATGAGATGGTCTAAAAGATTGATGTCACTTTCACATGCTGATATCCATTGGTATTATCGCTCCTTAGAAAACATTACCATCATTGACCGCTGTGGGGAATTACCTAATGTCCCTCTACTTGGCATTAGGGGAGGCATTACTTATAACCCTTGTTTATCTTTGCGACAATTTGGATACGCTAGAAGAGATGGCCCTCATGAGGTACTCATCAAAGGAATTGCATTTGACTATGAAAGCGACACCCAGGGTTACCGCCAAAGATTTATACGAGCTTGGGGGTATGGTTAACAAAGTTGATAGTAAGACATTGGGGCGTAAGAATTCCATTACTTTAGAACCTTATCTTAAATGGGTAAGGGCTCGCGCTTAAAGTCTCAAGATGCCTTATGAAGCCGTCTTACCTGTTATCATGGAGCCAGTAGTCGAGGGAGACATTCCACACACGATCCTCTATCCTGATATGCCTACTTCTCTTGAAGATTTGCAAAACGCTTGGACTCAGTTAAAAGGAGAGTGAGACACCTTAGAAGCAAAGTTCTATGAAAACGAGAAGAAGATATTGGAGCTTACAAGGGAACTTCATGAAGAAAGGAGCTTAAACACCTACATTGCGCCAAAGAAGATGCGCATAACTTTTATGTCTTAGTAGTTTACTTTATGTTTATTTCTGTTGTTGTAAGCCCAAGAGGCATGTTTGTCTTTAAATCAAGGATTATTTAATGCAAGTTAATGTTTGTTCACTCTTTGTCTATACAAATTTAAATTCTTTAAATCCTTGAAATCATTTTCATAATGCATATTCATGCATCATGACATGACAGGCGTCCGCATAACAGGTTTCCTTATCTTTCCGCTGTTTATTTCAGTAAGATGGATCTAGAGAAAACTGTGACGGAACTCCAGGATCATAACTCTCAATTTCAGGAAGCTTTACTCACCCTGGCCAAGGGGCAGCAGGATATGATGGCCTTGTTGGCCGCCAAGAAAAATCCAAAGAAGAAAGCTGTGCTCAACATGGGTAAAAGGTTCAAAGAGACAATCCGTCAAATTCCAATAGAGGAAGATTCATACGAAGAGGTCGAGAACCAAATTGGTGAAGTCAAGAGTACTCAGGCCGACTGTATCAATGACCAAGAATCTGATGATGATTATTTCAATGAACAATATCCACCCGCAGACATCAAATACCAGCAGCTAGAAGACAGATTGAAAGCAGTTGAAATCCAAGCTATTCCCGGTTTGAATTTTGACGATTTGGGCTTAATCTCTGGGGTAGTCATTCCCCACAAGTTCAAAATACCAACCTTTGCAAAATATGATGGGGTTTCTTGCCCAAAGCTCCATTTGAAGTCCTATGTTCGTAAGATACAACTGCACACGGTAGATAAAAAACTATGGATTCACTTTTTCCAAGAGAGTCTGGCTGGAACACAACTTGAATGGTTTTACCAGTTGGATGGCTCTCGCATCAATACTTAGGAGGGACTAGCTACTGCCTTCTACCATCAATATCCGTACAACGCCGACTTGGCGTCGACGAGGGTTCAATTGCAAGGTATGACCATGGGGAAGGATGAATGCTTTAAGGAGTATGCGCAGAAGTGGAGAGACCTTGAAAGTAGGGTCCAACCTCCCTTGACTGATAGGGAACACATCGACATGTTCATGAGCATATTATCTGGTCCTTTCTTTAATCTGTTGGTTGGCTGCTCTTCTTCTGGTTTCACCGAATTAATCCTAACCGGTGAGAGAGAGTAGAAAGTGGCATTAGGAGTGGAAAGATCTCTATGGCATCTACTTCCACTCCCAATCTTGTCATGAAACCTTTTTCTGCGAAGAAAGAAGTTAATGCTGTGTATAGAGAAAAGGCCCGTACCAAAATGAATAATCATCCGTCTATCAATGCTGTCTGAATCTCCAATCTGACTGCTACTCAAAGACCATCTACCAATCATCAATGGGTTGAAGCTCCAAGAAGACAGTTCACAAGGTTAGGCATGTCATTATCTCAAGCCCTTTAGCATCTGCTCAGGATCAATTTAGTGACATTGCGAGATCCTCCTGCCAATCCTGACACCTCGTCACCGACATATAATCCAAATGCAAAGTGTGCTTATCATTCAAACAGCCCAGGGCATGAGACTGATCAGTGTTGGACTCTGAAGAACAAAATCCAGGATTTAATCGACAACAAGACTATTGAATTTGATCCTCCTCCAACGCCAAATGTAATTACCTCTCCAATGCCGAAGCACGACAAAAGTGTTAATGCCATCGTAGATACAACTTTCATTGCCTCCGTCAAAGGATTAACTACTCCATTGAATGTAATCAAGAGCAATCTGTTGAAAGCTGGGACTTTCCCCGACTGTGAAAAAGACTGTATGGGCTGTATGAGACAATCCGATGGGTGTGAAAAACTGAGGAAAGGTATACAACGCCTAATGGATAGCCACGAAATTCTATTCGAAAAGAATCCTGCCATCAAAAATTCAGTTGACAAAGCTGAAGAATTGGCCATCATAAAAATTTCAAACAAACCTCTTAGGATCTCATCCAAAGGTCCTATCAGGATTTCAAACGAACCAATCATTGCTCCTCTCATAATCAGTGCTGTCGGACCCGTTCCATACACCTCTGACAAAGCGGTTCCATGGAATTATGGTGTCGATGTTTATTACCATGGGGTAAAACAAGATTCTTAGATTGATGATAATGAAGCAGGTGTTACTAATATCACTGGTTCTAGTAAAGTCACAAGAACATGAAGAGTCTTTTCCCCTGATATCTCACCACCAACCACTACCGCAGTTCCAATCCGCATAACCAACGACAATGCTGGTGTCAGTACTAAAGGGAAAGAGAAAGAAAGTGAGCCTGCCAGGGAAGAGGAACTTGCTAAAAAGACTGTTATGGAAGAACCATCCACTCAAGAGATGGAGGAGATTATGAAAATCATCAAGAAAAGCGACTTCAAGATAGTAGAGAAATTAGGACAAACCCCTTCTAAAATATAAATGTTGTCCCTATTGCTATGTTCTGACGCCCATGCACAAGCTTTGATTAAGTTCTTGAAAAAGGCTCACGTTCCTCAAGAAACCACAGCCGACCAGTTTGAGAACTGCGTAGCAAGTCTGACAGCTGACAATGGTCTGGGGTTCTCTGACGCAGATTTAACTCCCATGGGAAAGAATCACAATAAAGCCTTGCATGTTTCTGTTGAATGTAAGGGGACCACTCTGGCACATGTTTTGGTGGACACAGGCTCATCTTTAAACGTGTTACCTAAAGGTGCTTTAGATCAGCTAGACTGTGAAGGTTTGGTTTTGAAGCCAAGTGACATTGTTGTAAGGGAATTCGATAGGTCGAAAAGGATGGTTCATGGAGAGGTAGATCTCCCAATTAAGGTTGGTTCACAGATTTTCAACTCCACATTCTACATAATGGACATACGGCCTGCGTATTCTTCTTTGCTTGGGCGCCCATGGATCCATGGAGAAGGTGCGGTCACTTCTACTCTCCACCAGAAGTTAAAATACCCAGTTCAAGGGAAGGTTGTCACTATTTGCGGTGAAGAAGATTTTATGGTAAGCCACCTTACTTCTTTCAAGTACGTAGAAATGGAGGGCGAATTCATAGAGACTCCTTGCCATACATTTGAAGTTGTGGCCACCACCAAAATCTCCTCCGACACTCCAAAAGCCGATACAGTTATTCCCAAGATGGTTTCTCTTAAGGATGCCCGTGCGGTGGTAGAAGAAGGAAACAATGAGATGTGGGGTCAGCTCCCCGACACCCCGTTCAAATCAAATAAGTTTGGGATAGGTTTCACCTCCAAGGCTCAGAAAGAAATTAGAGATGCTCGTACTGGAAAGTCGTCTCTCCACCTCAAGAGTCATGAAGTAAATGCCGCAGAGGATTCCGATGATGAGTGTGCCTTCGAAGACTGGATCTACCCAACAACCAAGGGGAAGCCCAACAATTGGCATGCGAAGGACTTTGTGCCCATCTCCTTCATTGAGGAGTAATCTACTTGTTTTTTCTTTTAATCAATTCAAGAACTCGTTGTCTGTAATATTTTGATATTGACTTTTAAGCCATGTGCCTAGCATGGGGCACTTTGTTTCTTTTGTCAATGGTTTTATATTTTGTTCATCTAATCGTATGATCATTCAGTACATTGGACTCTTTTGCATTCAAATATTTGTGTTCATTGTCTTTCTTTTCTTTTAAATACATTTCCAAAAGATAGCCATGTATATTACATGCACACACACACACACACACACACACACACACACACACACACACACACACACACACACACACACACACACTCTTTCAGGTCTACATCCACTCTGGATCCTATTGCCAACAACTCTATTCTTGCCAACTATGACTTTGAATGTCCCATCAACCAAGCCGAAGACGAAAGCGAGGAAGATTGTGACATACCAGGAGAACTAGCCAGACTTCTGTTACAAGAGGAAAAGGCTATTCAACCACATGAAGAGTCTATTGAGGTTATCAACCTGGGTACTGAGTCAGATAAGAAGGAAATCATGATCGGTGCTAATTTGGAAAGCAGTGTCAAAAGCCGTTTGGTTCAGATGTTGCGCGATTATATGGAAGTATTTGCTTGGTCGTATGAAGATATGCCTGGGTTGGATACCGACATTGTGGTTCATCGTCTGCCAACTAAAAAAGACTGCCCTCCTGTTAAACAAAAACTTCGTCGCATGAGACCTGACATGTCTGAAAAGATCAAAGCCGAAGTAATGAAACAGTTTGATGCAGGATTCCTAGCTATAAGATCCTATCCTCAATGGGTGGCTAATATAGTGCCAGTTCTAAAGAAAGACGGGAAATTTCGCATGTGCGTAGACTACAGGGATCTGAATAGGGCAAGCACCAAGGATGATTTCCCTCTACCACACATTAACGTCTTAGTCGATAATACCACTCAGCATAAAGTCTTGTCATTCATGGACGGATTCTCGGGCTATAATCAAATAAAGATGGCTCCCGAAGATATGGAAAAAACTACTTTCGTTACACAATGGGGCACTTTCTGCTACAAGGTCATGCTGTTCGGATTAAAGAATGCAAGGGCAACATATTAAAGGGCTATGGTGGCTTTATTTCATGACATGATTCATCATGAAATAGAGGTATATGTGGATGATATGATCTCCAGATCACAAACCGAAGAAGAACATCTCGGTCACCTGCACAAACTATTTGAGAGACTGAAGAGATATAAACTGAGGTTAAATCCTAACAAGTGCACATTCGGAGTACGCTCTGGAAAGCTTCTAGGATTTGTTGTCAGCAATAAAGGCTTTGAAGTAGATCCCGCCAAGATAAAGGCCATCCAAGAAATGCTAGTCCCTCATTCTGAAAAAGAAATCAGAGGATTCTTGGGTCGTCTCAATTACATTGCCCATTTCATATCACACTTAACTGCTACCTGTGAGCCACTCTTCAAACTCTTGAAGAAAGACCAGGTAGTCAAATGGAACGATGAATGCCAGACTGCCTTTGACAAAATCAAGGAATACCTGCAAGAACCTCCTTTTCTCATGCCTGCGATTGAAGGAAGACCATTGATCATGTACTTGACGGTACTAGAGAATTCTATGGGGTGTGTTTTGGGCCAACATGACGAGTCTGGCCGAAAAGAGCATGCAATTTACTAGCTAAGCAAAAAGTTTACCGACTGTGAAACCAGATATTCACTGCTCGAGAAAACTTGCTGTGCTTTAGCGTGGGCTGCTCGCCGGCTAAGGCAATACATGTTGACTCATATCACTTTGTTGATTTCTAAGATGGATCTGATCAAGTACATCTTCGAAAAACTTGCCCTTTCCGAACGAATAGCCAGATGGCAAATGATCTTGACTGAGTACGACATTCAATACACAAATCAAAAAGCCATCAAAGGAAGTGTACTAGCAGATCATTTGGCCCATCAAGCTGTGGATGATTATCAGTCAATAAACTTTGACTTCCCTGACGAGAATACTATGCTGATAACCGGTTATGCAAAACCTAGATCGTATGACAGACCTGAACAAGGATCCCGATGGACTATGGTATTCGATGGGGCTTCCAACGCATTAGGTAACGGAATTGGTGCTGTGATCATCTCTCCTGAAGGATGCCACACTCCTTTTACCACCAGACTATGCTTCGATTGTACAAATAATATGGCCGAGTATGAAGCATGCATCTTAGGTCTAAGAGCTGCTATTGACTTAAGGATCAAACATTTGGATGTGTTTGGAGATTCCATTTTGGTGATCAGCCAAATAAAAGGAGATTGGGACACTAAACACCCTAATCTTATCCCTTACAAGGAACTTGTGCTATCCCTAATTCCTCACTTCGAAGAGATCACCTTTGAACATTTCCCTAGGGAAGAAAACCAGTTGGCTGACGCTCTGGCAACCATGTCCTCAATGTTCAAAGTCAGATGGGACAACGAAGCCCCTATGATTACAATTGAAAGATTTGATGAACCTGCGCATTGCTATAAGCTTCACATCGATACAGAAAATCCGTGGTACCATGAGGTAATGAGATACCTTGAAGCGCAAGAGTATCCTGAGGGAGCATCTATCAATGATAGAAAGTTCTTACGAGGATTTGCCGCCAAATTCTTCCTAAGTAACGGGATATTGTACAAGCGTAACCATGATTCGACTATACTCCGATGTGTGGATAAAAGAGAGGCAGAGGAGATCATGGAAGACATGCACGATAGCCTTTTCGGTACTCACTCAAGTGGACATACAATGGCTAAGAAAATCTTAAGAGCTGGCTACTATTGGTCAACGATGGAGACCGATTACCATCAACATTCAAGAACTTGCCACAAATGCCAAATTTACGCTGACTAGTTGCATGTACCTCCAATCCCTCTGAATGTCATGACCTCTCCGTGGCCATTTTCAATGTGGGGTATTGACATGATTGGAGAGATCAAGCCCACAACTTCCAATGGACACCGCTTCATTCTTGTTGCTATCGACTATTTCACCAAATGGGTCGAAGCCGCCTCATTTGCCTCAGTCACCAAGAACGTGGTAGCCAGATTCATTAGACACAATCTTATCTGTCGTTATGGTATCCCCGAAAGGATCATCACCGACAATGGGACTAACCTCAACAATGCCATGATCAGGGAATTGTGCACTCAATTTAAGATCAAGCATCATAATTCTTCTCCATATAGACCGAAAATGAATGGCGCAGTCGAAGCAACCAACAAAAATATCAAGAAGATTATGCAAAAAATGGTAGTGACCTATAAAGATTGGCATGAGATGCTACCATTTGCTCTACATGGTTACCGTACTTCAGCTAGAACATCAACTGTGGCAACTCCCTTCTCTCTAGTCTATAGCATGGAAGCCGTTTTTCCAACGGAAGTTCAAATCCTCTCGCCGAGGATTATGATTGAGGCAGGCCTAAGTAAAGACGAATGGATTCAAACGAGATTGGATCAGCTGAACTTGATCGATGAAAAACGATTAGCTGCTATCTGCCATGGTCAGACGTATCAAAAACGGATGATCAAAGCTTTCAACAAAAAGGTCAAGCCTTGAGTATATCAAGTTGGTGACCTGGTGATAAAACGCATCATTTTACCACAAGGTGACCCCATAGGAAAATGGACCCCCACCTATGAATGGACGTTTGTTGTCAAAAGAGTTTTCTATGGAAGTGCCATGATACTGACCACCATGGATGGCGAAGATTTCCCACATCCTATAAACGCGGACACAGTTAAAAAATACTACGCATAAGAGACCCGTTAGGTTGAAACACCTAAGCAAAATCAGGGCATCCCGGCAAACCAAAAGGTTTGGGAAAAAATTAGGGATATATACAAAATATTGTACACCCGACAAGTTGAAAACCCGAAAGGGAGACTTGGGCAAAAAAGGGTATCCTGGTGGACCGAAAAGCCAAAAGGGCGGTTCAGGCAAAAATTAAGGATTAAAAGCGTACGACTATGTCCCGTAAAATCAACGCGGTCAACACTATCACCAAGGTCCAAGTTCAAATGGTCCAGGATCAATCCAATCAACTTCGATCAATGACAAGGGACGTTCAAAGACACTGGGGCAATAGTAGAGCTGAAAGGCAATGAGATCATTTCACATGGCTATTTGTTTTTATTTTGTTTTCTTTTTGGCGATTTCCTCTTACTAGGATTTCTGTCTCTATGTACAAAAACGCCTATTCATGGGCAAAATGTCAATACAAATACACTTTGAAGTGCAAAATTGTCTGTCTCTGTTTTGAATGCAAATTTGTCCAATGACTAAAATTGAATGAATATATGCATATGAACATAATTAAAGCTATTTGGAACATGTGTCCTGCCAAGCAGCAGCCTCAATAGGGCATCAGTGCACAACCGCAGTAAGCATCCCTTTAATGAATGTGAAGTAGCCCCACAGAGTTATCTCACCATCGTTATCCCCACCAGGGTGTTGGCAATAAACCTTTCCCTAACGGAGTTGCCCGTGAAATATCCTTGCACGGGACGATCCTTGGCCAGAGTCTCAATCTCTTGACAGCCTTTTTCCAGCTAAAGCCTAGGAGATCTCTTCTTAAAGGGAATCCATCTCCTCAGCAGATTTTATTCCCCACAGAGTTATCTCGTCATCATTATCCCTATTGGAATAACCCCAATGCAACCTTTCCCCAGCGGAATTTCCTACAAAAAATTCTTCACAAAGGATAAACCCCCTGCCAGAGCCTCAATCTCTCAAAAACTTCTACAAATCTGAAGCCTGGAGGTCTCTGTCTAAAAAAAAAATTTCATCTCCTCATCAGGGTTTATTTCCCCAACAGAGTTATTTCCCCGGGCCAAGTGAAAATTCCTCAACGTATAAGACACCCCGATTTCCCCAGTCGAGTAAACACTCCCCGTTGACTCCAAGATTGCCCCGATAATCCCATCATCCCCAGTGGAGTATATCTCCCAACCAGGAGTTTTTATCCCCAGTGGAGTATATCTCCTAACCAAGAGTTTTTATCCCCAGTAGAGTGTATCTTCCAACCGAGATTTTATTGTCTAAGCTGAGTCCAGCTGAATAAACACTCCCCACTGAGTCCATCTTCCCCAGCGGAGTATATCTTCCAACCAAGATTCTATTCCCCCAGCGGAGTGCAAATCCCTCAATGGAACCTAAATTCCCCATTTGAGTCTGAATCGCCCAGCCGAGTACATCTTTTCCCACCAAGGTTATTTTCTCCAAAACAGAATAAACACTCCCCACTGAGTCCATCTTCCCCAGTGGAGTATATCTTCCAACCAAGATTCTATTCCCCTAGCGGAGTGCAAATCCCTCAATGGAACCCAAATTCCCCATTTGAGTCCGAATCGCCCAGCTGAGTACATCTTTTCCCACCAAGGTTATTTTCTCCAAAACAGAATCTATCCTTCTCAGATGAGTCCATCATCCCAAGCTGAGTATATCCTCCCCAAGATAAGCTGGCCTCGCCTGATTGAGTCTATACTCTCCAATTAGAATTTTCCCTTTGAATAACTGCAAATCACAGGGCCACAACCCCTAATCCCTAGTAAAGTCTTCAACACAGCCTTTATTATTACCAAGAAATGCTATGAAGCCTGGATCCGACCAGATATTAGCACAATTTTCAAGTTATACTGAAGCCTAGACCCGACCAGATAACAGTTTGACTTCTTCAATTTATGAAGCCTGGACCCGACCAGATAACCGTTTGATTTCTTCAATTTCTGAAGCCTGGACCCGAACAGATGACAGTTTGACTTCTTGAGTTACTGAAGCCTGGACCCGACTAGATAACAATTGATCTCATTCCTCCAAAAGCTATGAAAACCAGTCCAACTCTTCAAAGATATAGAAGAATCTAAACTTAATCCAACCAAGGTTTTAACCACTTGTTCCCAGTAGAGTTGCCTCTTTATTCCCCGACAAAGGACTGAGAAATCTGGATCCGACCAAATATCATTCCTCATTTCCATCTTTTCAAGAAAGTCATTGCGAAGCCTGGATTCGACCAGATAGCAATCATCCTCAGAGATTCGTTGTGAAGCCTGGACCCGACCAAATAACAACTAAATCCCCAAGAAGTTCATTGTGAAGCCTGTACCCGACCATATAACAATTAACTTCACCAAAAATTTGCAAAGCCTGGACCCGACCAGATAACAATTAACTTCACCAGAAATTTGCAAAGCCTGGACCCGACCAGATAACAGTTTTCAAGCAGTCTATTGTAAAAGCCTGGACCCGACCAGATAACAGTTTTCAAGCAGTCTATTGTAAAAGCCTTGACCCGACCAGATAACAATTAACCTCATCAAACCTCAGAAATCTACAAAGCCTGGACCTGACCAGATAACAGTTTTAGAACGGTATATTGTGAAGCCTGTACCCGACCAAATAACAATTAACCCTGATCCCCAGAAAGACACTATGAAACCTGGATTCGACCAGATAATAGTACAAATTTCCAAAAGACCATAAAGCCTGGACCCGACCAGATAACAAGTCTTCAAGAAGTTACTGTGAAGCCTGGATCCGACCAGATAACAGTTAATTCACCTTTATCTCCAACAAGTTACTGTGAAGCCTGGATCAGACCAGATAACAGTTAACCTCCACATCCCCAACAAGTTGTTATGAAACCTGGATCCGACCAGGTGAGTATTCAATTTGAAGGAATTTTCTGCAAAGCCTGGGTCTGACCAGATAACAGTTAATTCATCTCTTCTCCCAGTAAGTTGCTGTGAAACCTGGACCCGACCAGATAGCAACCTACTACTTCATCCTCAGCAAATGTGAAGCCTGGATCCGACCAGATAACAACTAATCTTTTAGTGATGCTCCCCAGCAAAAGCATCTCTTCAATAGAATTTGAAGATATGCATATTCTTTATTTCCAACAGGCAATCAAGGATTCAACCTCCGAAGATTTCCTCAGCAGTAGTCAGGGATTTATTTTCCCGGATGAAAACACGCATTTCACATTAATACATCATACCATGTACATAACAATGCATTTAGCATGATACCACATCTGGTAAGCATCATGCGAGCATCTGCATTTTCCTTACCCCTTTCTCACAGGTAAAACAACAAGTTTAGTATGGATCAACAGGAGATTTGTGCTGATACTTCTTCCAGAGTTTACCAACATTCCTCCAAATGGCATCTATAAGCCCATTCACCGTCCATCTTCGAGTGCAAATTTCTGGCACTCTAGTGTTCAAACTTCTTTCACCATCAAGTCACGAATGCCGGATCTGCCAATCTAACTCTTGAGGCTCAAGATGTTTGAACAGGGGAAGCTGTTGCACCCCAAAATTTTCCCTCTCATTTCTCAAAGGATCACACTGGATCCTCAAGTGTTCCTTCATCAAGTCTCCAGGCCTTGAATTACCAATTTTTCCAAGCAAACCATTCACAAGGGCAAAATGGTCATTTGCACGCTAAAAAAGTCTGACTTTGACTTTTGGATCAAAATCAAATCAGAAAAATCATATTTCATCAAGACATGTTGGAATATGAAGTTTGCTTCATCAAGAGTTTCAAAAGTCAAATCTTACTTTGGAAGAATCAAATTCTAAAGACTTAGAAATTTTTCTAAGTATTTAAGAAACATAACAATTTCAAAACTTCTGAGCCATTGTTGACAGTCAGAAAATTTTGGATGTTCTCAAGACAGAGTTTAGTCAGAACCTCTGAGCCAGTGTTCATAACGGTCCAGTCAGAGTTTGTAGAGTTTAAGTCAAAGAAGGTAACAAAGCATGCTGTAAGTATACTGGAAGTTCTGAAGGATCCGTTAGAACATGCTGAAGTCAGAAGATAAGAGGATCAGAGGATGAGATGCCATGCTGAAGTAGAACTTCTAATCCAGAGTCAAGCCATGATCCAGAATATCATATGGGAACTCATTTAATACTCACAAACCGCGTCTGAGTCTTTATCCAAGGGAGTCTTTCCACGTGTACCCCTACTGTCTTGGGAAGACAAATTTCTATGCAAAAGTATACTAGGCCAATGCGCTGTCTATACTTTTCCTTAATTCACCCTTCTAAATCCAGCTGAGGTGCTGTTAACCATCCAACTTGAATGCAATGAACCACCACTTGTTTAAGCTTACTTCAAGAGTAAGTCAGCATCAAGCAGGTGATGTTGGTGCCACTTGACCGCCCCAACTGCAAAAAATTTCCCTATAAATAGAACATCATTTGCACACTAAAAATCCCCCCACCTCTCTCTTGACCAGACCTCTCTCCCTTTTACCAGAAAATTTGTGAAAGAGACGGAAGAATTGAGAAAGAAGGCTTCGAACCACTGCAAAAATTCCAAGAACCTAGGAAACTATAAACACAAAATACCAAAATCTTAGCATTGATTCATTATATCCAAACTCCATTTTTCCTCAATTGTTCTTGATTTAAGCCATCCCAGATTCTGTAATCAAACAGTAACACATTCTCCATTCACTTTCACCATAAAGGAGTTAGAATATCACCCCTTTGCCTGCTTCAGAAGTTGCAAACTTCCATCCTGCCGAGTACATGAAGAAGCTACTCAGAACATCACCAGAAGTCAAGAACAATCCCCAGTTCATAGAATCATTTCCAGCTGCAAGGTAAGTTTTGCTGACTCTCATCATAACTTATTAAGCATTATCAGGTTTTACATATTTAACACAATGTAGATATTCTGATCCTGATGGTGTACATATTATGAAAATTCATGCATCTGCTTACCTGAATAAAAGAAATCCCAGTTCAGAGTTTCATAAAGAAAATAGGACTCAGAGTTGGAACTAGCAAATACATGTTGCCTCTGATTCTTGCTTCTGATATTTCATGAAATTTGTCATAACTATTATGCATGCAACTTCTGTTCTGTAAATGACTAAGCTACAGATGTTCTGACTGGCTAGAAGAGAGGCAAAGTTCTGACAGTTGCGTTAGAACTTCTGGAAACTTCTAAATTTTCATAAGGTCCAGAACTTCTGAACTTCCATATTTTACTAACATGTTTCTGTTTATGCAGCAAGTTAACGTGAAAACTTCTGACCTCTTCTACTTTGCGTTGGTTATGCTTTCTTCTCTTTTATCTTTGCCATTACATTATATTTTATTTCTAATAAAAAACAAAAACACCAAAAATATTTTTTATTTGCATGATATATTTTCTTTTAATGAAAAAGGACCAAAAATATTTTCTTAAGCAAAAGTTATTTTATTTTTAAACAGACAAATATTTTACATTTCTTGTACATTCTTGTCTATTTCAATATGGTTGTAATAAGTAACCCATAATCTTAAGCTTGCAACCCCCACTCATAAAATATGTGCCCCCATCCCCTTAATTGTTGTAATAGTGTAGAACTTTACATTTCTGTACTGTTATTTGCCTTCAATATATGCTAGTAATTAGGGTATATGACAAGATATAAAAATTGAAAAACATATCACCCTAATCAAAGACAAAATATGCATGCAATCAAACACACTTGCACACTTACACCCTTAGGGTAATTCCACTTGTTGCCTTACAAAAATGGCCATGTTATGCATGTGGGATGTCTTAGCACAAACGAATCAAAAAAGATCATAGTCCTTCGATGACGTTATCAAAAGTTGCCTTTCAAAATGATCTTAGTCCCTACAGAAAAGTGCTAAGTCATTTCACAACATTGCTATCATAGTCATACGATGACCCAACGCTTGTCCCTTCACATCCAACGATGGGGCTTCTTATCAAAATAATGGTAAGATAGCAACATCTAAAGGAGGGGGAAAAACACATCTAAAACCTTTTGAGTAGGTAGATTACTTTTAGTTACTTGCTCAATTTCAAAACAAACATCCTTGCTATTTTCAAAACAATCACATACATCTTCAAAACACATTCCAAGACTTGAAATATTTTTAAAAGCTCAACACTTTGCATACATTCTTACGAACGAGAATCATTGCAAAGTTCTCCTAAACGATGGCACCTTTTCAAAATACTTTCAAAACCACACAAAAGCACAATTTTCAAACAAAAGCAAGTGATCTAACAAGTAACTAAGATCCCATTGAAAACCATGGATGGAAAGGGTGCTAATACCTTCCCTTTTCATAATCTACCCCCCGAACTTAAGAAAACATCTCGAAAGGTATTTCCTATGCTTTTTCCACCTTTCCTTATTGGATAAAAGAAAATTCGGTGGCGACTCTTGCTAAATCGCAACATTTTGCGAACACAAACGCAAAACCCCAAGTCAGTTCTCCCACCGTATCACATCTAGCAAGCAACTAAGAGCTCATAGATAACTACATATGAAAAGGGTGCTAATACCTTCCCTTTTCATAATCTACCCCCCGAACTCAAGAAAACATCTCTAAAGGTCTTTCTTGTTCTTTTCAACCTTTCCTTTTGGATAAAAGAAAAGTAGATGTCGACTCTTTCTAACCACAACATTTGCGATCAAACGCAAAACAACCAAGTGAGTTCTCCGACCGTATCACAGAACTGGAGACTCTGTTGGGGAAAATTTTAAAAGTGGGGTTACCTTAAGGCTATATCACATTTACTTGCTTTCATTGTTTGATTTGTTTGCTTTACATTTTGGTTCTTTGTTTGGGATTAAATCCTCCACCCAGATTTGGGATACCTTATAAGTAAGTAGCAATACATTGTGGAAACTGTGTGGGGGTATACCAACATGGTCTAAGCAATAGCTATGTTAGTGTGACATATTTGTGGGTACCAGTAGCCCTTTAGTAGTTAAGGAGAATACGGGGTCGCTGAGTGATGTCATGAAGCACTAACTAACTTCTAGAACCTTTACTTGACCAACTTGGCCATTAAGACGTAGTGAGATGACCGGCTTTGGTGCAGTCCGAAGTTGGTAGATACTCGATACTACACTCATTGAGGTTTGGTTTTTGGGATATTTCGGCCTCCTTTAAAGAGGCTTGCACTGAAACAATGCCCGAGGAAACAAACAAGTGATATTAAGCTCCCTTAGAACCCGATTACTATTTCTAGGACAGGTTTGAGCCAACTAAACTTCAAGAGGGTACTTACCTATGAGACTCCATGCAAGCGTAAACCTAAAGACTTGTCTATTTTGTTTATATATATTTACTTGTACATAAAATCATAAACATCATAACATCATGCTCATACTCACTAACCATTTCAAGGATTTTTGGGATTTATCTTTGTTCTGTTTTGTAGGACATGGATTCTATTTGCAGGAAAACCATTCAAGTCAATCTCGTAAGGATCCCTCCTTAACTTAAAGAGTTAGCATCAAGGGTTCCTGAGAATTCTCTATTTACCGAAAGACATGGTCGCCTCCTAAACTTAGTTACCTCAAATACGGATAAAGATATGATGAAGGTGCTCTTCCAATTCTTTGATCCTCTACACCATTGCTTCACATTTCCCGATTATCAACTTGTGCCAACTTTGGAAGAATTCTCCCAACTCTTGAGGATTCCCATTCTTAATCAATTCCCCTTAACGGTACAGAAAGAGATCCAAAACCAGAAGATATTGCTCAAGCCCTACACTTGCAACCATATGATGTCACAACTAATTGGGAAACAAGGAGTGGTGTCAAAGGTTTCTTAGCAAAGTTCTTGTTTGAGAAAGCTCAAGACTGTTGGAATTCCTTGGATTTGCAAGATTTTGAGGAAATTGTGGCCCTCCTCATCTATGGGATGGTTTTGTTTCCAAATTTTGACCAACTCATAGATGTAAACACCGTCAAAATCTTCATGTCTCGTAACCCGGTGCCTACTTTATTAGGAGACATCCTACATTATTTTCACTCTCGCACTATGAGGAAAATAGGTATTCTAATATGTTGTACTCCTCTCTTGGAAATATGCTTTATTTCGCATCTTCCCTAATCTGTATTGAAGAACGAGCAAGGTTCAAGGTGGTCACAAAGGTTGATGACGCTCAAACATTCAAATATTCATTGGTGTTCCTGATCTTTGGAGAATGTTACTATCGTCGACCATTATGGAGAATTCCCTAATGTACCCCTACTTGGCATTAGATTAGGTATCACTTACAACCCCTGCTTGGCCTTATGACAATTTGGTTACATCCAAAGGGATGGTCCACATGAGATGTTTATTCAAGGGTTGGTATTTGATTACGATAATGACGATCAAGGTTACCGCAAAAGGTTTATCCGAGCTTGGAGAATGTTGAACACGGTAGATAGCAAGACATTGGGGCACAAGAATTCCATCCCCCCTGAGCCTTACCTTAAGTGGGTGCAAACTCGTGCTCAGAAACTTGTGATGCCTTTTCCTTCCATCTTACCAGTTATCATAGAACCTATGATGGAAGGAGATGTCCCATACACTATCCTTCATCCTAGCATGCCCACCTCTCTCGAATATTTACAAAGGGATTGGATACAACTTAAGGGGAAGCGAGACACTTTCGAGGCCCAATTTTACGCCAGTGAGAAGAAGGTTCTAGAAATCACCTAGAAGCTTCATGAGGATTGGAATCTGAACGCCTACATCATACCAAAGAGGATGCATTCAACTTTTTTATCTTAGAGTTTTTGTATTTTTTGTGTAAGCCCAAAGAGGCATGATGTACTCAAACTTTGGTTTATTAATATAACGTGTATTCCTTTTTGTCTAAAGCAAATTTAAATCTCTAATTTCCTTGAAATAATTTGCATATGCATCTTCATTTATCATAACACAAACAGGTATCTTACAACAGGTCTCCTTATCTTTCTACTGTTTATTTCAGTAAGATGGATCTTGAGCAGACAGTAAAAGATCTCCAGGCGCAGAACGCTCAATTTCAATAAATGTTCTTGGCTCTAGCCAAGGGACAAGAGGATTTGAAAACTTTACTGATCAAAGAAAAGAAGAAGAAAGCGAAGAAATCAACCAGTGTTTTCAATCTGGGAAGAAAGTTCCAAGGGTAAGCCAGACGGACTCTAGACTTTGCAACATCATCAGGTGAAAAGGATAATCAAGAAGGGAAAAACAAGGAAGTGACTGACCATCCAGAATATGATGAGGAAGAAGAGGTTAATTACTCTGAAGAGTAGTATCCTCCAGCTGACGACAAATACAAACAGTTGGAAGATCTCTTAAGTGCAATGGAGATTCAGAAAGTGCCCCGGCTGGACTTTGAAGAGCTGGGTTTGGTGTCTGGGATTGTTATTCCACCAAAGTTCAAGGCACTAGTGTTTGCTAAGTACGACGGGGTTTCGTGTCCCAAGATGCACCTCCGATCTTATGTGAGGAAGTACAACCTCACACTGCTGACAGAGATTTGTGGGTCTACTTCTTTCAGGATAGTCTATCCGAGACTCAACTAGATTGGTTCTATCAACTAGAGAGGGCCAATATCCATAATTGGGAAGACCTGGCCCCTGCTTTTTATAAACAATATCAGTACAACACAGACCTTGCTCCCACCCGTACTCAACTCCAGAGTCTGGCTATGGGTTCGAGCGAGGGTTTCAAAGACTATGCTCAGAAGTGGAGAGACTTAGCAGGAAGGGTCCAACCTCCCATGTCTGACAGGGAACTAGTGGACATATTTCTGGGTACCCTATCCGGTCCTTTCTTTAATCATCTAATTAGAAGCTCCTCAACCGACTTCACTGAATTAATCTTGACCGGAGAAAGAGTGGAAGATGGGATTAAGAGTGGGAAGATCCAAAAGGACGTATCCTTCAGTTTCGTGAGAAAACCATTCATTGGGAAGAAAGAGGTTGGTGCTGTGTACCCTCAAAGGAATCATGACATAACTGAACTCCGTCCAACGGTAGGGGCCGTCATGATCCCTAAGACTACACCTACTCAACAAAGGAACAACCAACCTAGAACGGAAAGATCGATAAGACAATTTACCTAGATAAATATGACGCTGTCTCAAGTCTTGCCACATTTGTTGAGATCTAATCTGGTAACCTTGCGGGAAGCTCCAAAGAATCCTAACACTTCCTCTCCCCGTTAAAACCCAAACGCCCGTTGTGGTTACCATTCAGAAAGTTCAGGTCATGATACAAACGAGTGCTGGGTTTTGAAAAACAAGGTGTAAGACCTTCTTGAAGCAAAAGAAATTGAATTTGACGCTCCTGAGATCCAGAATTATATCACAGCTCCTATGCCCAAGCACAGACGTGATGTTAACGCTGTTGAAGATGATGTGTTTGTTACTGTTATTGATGAACTTATTACTCCTCTCATAACTTTCAAAAGGAACCTGTTGAAGGTCGGTTTATTTCCGGGCTGTGGCGAAGGCTGCCACCTATGTTTATCCCTATCGACTGGTTGTCATTTATTGAAAGCAGGTATCCAGCGCCTGATGGATGACAAAGAGATTTTGTTTGAAAAGACTCCCGTTCCAACGATTGGTTACAAGGATGTCTTAATAGTAACCATTTCCGCCAATCCTTCCAGGGTCTCCACCAAAAGACCCGTTAGGATTACATTTATTCTGAAGGTGACTCCACTAATAATTACTATGCCATGGCCAATCCCGTACTCATCAGATAAAACTGTCCCCTGGAACTATGGGGGAGACGTCTACTACCATGGTGTCAAATAAGATTGGATGGCTGATGAAGACTCGATTTTTGAGAAAGTTGACCTCGAAATCGACAACATTATGGGAACCAACAAAATAACCAAGAGTGGAAGAGTGTTCTCTCTTGAGATTACTCCTCCGAAAACCATTACCGGTCCTGTGATCATCCTTGCTTTTGTTCCTGTTGACACTACTACTACAATTCCTATGGTTATCCCTAATGACACCCCTATCACCGAGTCGACCGAGACTCGGGGCAAAGACATTTTGGTTGAACCTGTCCAGATGAAGGCGCAATCAGTATCTATCCCAGAGGCCTCCAAGAAAGACATGGAAGAAATTTTGAAAATTATAAAGAGAAGCGACTACAATGTAGTCGAATAGCTAGGGCAGACCCCTTCAAAGATCTCTATGCTAGCTTTACTGTTATGCTTCGAGGCTCATGCGAAGGCCTTGGTGAAATTTATTAAAACTACCCATGTGCCACAGGAAACCTCTGCTGACCAATTCCAAGACTATGTGGTCAGTTTGACCACTGATAATGGTTTGGGCTTTTCTGATGCTGATCTTACACTTAGAGGGAGGAGACACAATGAGGCGTTGCATGTCTCTATCGAATGTAGGGGCACCACTTTGGCCCATGTCCTGGTTGATACTGGTTAATCTTTGAATGTGCTGCCTAAGAAGGCACTGGATAGACTAGACTATGAAGGTTTGACCTTAAAACCCAACAACATAGTGGTAAGGGCTTTCGACGGTTCAAAGAGAATGGTGCACGGGGAGGTGGACATCCCCATAAAGGTTGGAACTCGGACCTTTGATTCAACTTTCTATGTAATGGATATTCGCCCCTCCTATTCCTGTTTATTGGGATGACCTTGGATTCATAACGCTGGAGCCATCACCTCTACATTACATCAGATGCTGAAATACCCAACCAAGGGAAAAATTATCATTGTCCATGGAGAGGAGGAATATATGGCCAGTCACCTGAACTCCTTCAGATACGTGGAAATGGATGGTGAATTTATCGAAAGCCCGTTTTAGCATTTCGAGGAAGTCCCACAAACAGTTGCGGCAGCCATAACTGTCTCCAAAGTTCCGAAGATTACCAGACCTCCGCTAAAGATGGCTTCTCGGAAAGATGTCAAGGCAGTAGTCGAAGAAGGTGGGTGTAATATTTGGGGCCAACTCTCGGATATTCCCTATAAATCTGACAAATTCGGTTTGGGTTTCACTTCAGGATCCTAGAAAGATGTTCGTCATGCTCGTGCTAGGGTACCACCTTTGCAGATCAGCAACCATGGAGTCAATGTAGTGGAGGATAGTGATGACAACTGTGACCTGGAAGATTGGATTTTTCCAACTATCAACGGAGGACTCAACAACTGGGAAGCCAAAGAATTTGTCCCTATTACTTTTATCCAACAATAATTGTCTTTAAATTTTTGTCGGACTTGTAATAATTAAACAATTGAGACTTTTAAAACCTTGTGTCTTACCCGAGGCACAACAGTCCATTTGTAAGGGTTGTTACTTCATTTTCATATGTCATCAATGAATCATGGACGTTTTTGCATGCAGAATTTATGCTCTTTGTTCTTCTTTTTCCACATATTTTTTTCCAAAGATAGCTATGCTCTTACACACACTCATATATCAAAATGCAGATCCACATCCACTCAGGATCCCATGGGTAATGATTCTGCTATGGCCTATTGTGACTTTGAAAATATGATCTACCAAGCCTAAGACGAAGGTGAGGAAGATTGTGAAGTGCTAGGGGAACTAGCCAGGTTACTACAACAGGAAGAAAGGACCATACAACCCCACGAAGAACAGGTTGACACAGTTAACTTAGGTACCAAAGAGGACAAGAAAGAAGTCAAGGTGGGTGCAAATATGGAACCTAGTGTCAAGAAGCGCTTAAATCAGTTACTACATGACTATGTTGAGGTCTTTTCCTGGTCATACGAAGACATGCCAGGACTTGATGCTGATATCGTGGTCCATCGTCTACCGACAAAAGAAGACTTCCCTCCCTACAACCTAAATTGTTCTCATTTATGGATGGTTTCTCAAGCTATAATAAAATTAAAATGGCACCTGAGGACATGGAGAAAACGACCTTCGCCACACAGTGGGGCACGTTCTGTTACAAAGTTATGCCATTCGGGTTGAAGAACGATGGGGCAACTTATCAGTGCGCCATGGTAGATCTATTTCATGACATGATCCATCACGAAATAGAGGTCTACGTGGATGACATGATAGCCAGATCTCAAACTGAAGAAGAACATCTTGACCATTTTCAGAAACTGTTTGAAAGTCTAAAGAAATACAAGCTAAGGTTGAACCCAAATAAATGCACATTTGGAGTGAATTCCGGTAAACTCCTAAGCTTCATCGTCAGCGGTAAAGGTATCGAAGTGGACCCTGCCAAGGTAAAAGCAATACAAGAAATTCCCGCTCCTCGCACCGAGAAGGAAGTCAAAGGATTCTTAGGACGGCTAAACTACATTGCCAGATTCATTTCTCACCTAACCGCCACGTGTGAACCAATCTTCAAATTACTAAAGAAAGATCAAGTAGTCAAGTGGAATGATGAATGCTAAGCTGCCTTCGATAAGATCAAATAGTACCTTCAAGAGCCTCCTGTTTTGATGTGGCCAATCGAGGGAAGACCCTTGATCATGTATCTAACTGTCTTGGAAAATTCAATGGGGTGTGTGCTGGGGCAGCATGACGAGTCTGGCCGAAAAGAGCATGCTATTTACTACCCGAGCAAAAAGTTTACTGACTGTGAAACAAGATATTCACTACTCGAGAAAACTTGCTGCGCTCTGGCATGGGCTGCTCGCCGGTTAAGACATTATATGTTGACCCATACTACCTTGTTGATATCCAAGATGGATCCAATTAAATACATATTCGAAAAACCCGCCCTCTCTGGGAGAATAGCAAGGTGGCAGATGATCCTGACTGAATACGACATTCAATACACTACCCAAAAGCAATAAAGGGCAGTGTGCTGACCGATCACCTTGATCATCATGCTGTGGATGACTACCAGTCCATGAAATTCGAGTTCCCAGATGAAGACATCATGATGGTAAACAATTTTTAAGAACTCGGACCATATGACAGACCTAAACAAGGATCCCGATGGACATTGGTTTTTGACGGAGCTTCCAACGCACTCGGCAATGGCATATGTGCTGTAATCATATCCCCTGAAGGATGTCATACTCCCTTCACCGCAAGACTTTGTTTCAACTGTACCAATATTATGGAAGAATACAAAGCGTGTATTCTTGGTCTTAAAGCAGCCATAGATTTGGGAATCAAATCCTTAAGTGTATTTGGAGATTCAGCCTTAGTCATCAGTCAGATCAAAGGAGATTGGGACAAGAAGCACCCTAATCTCATCCCCTACAAAGAACATGTGTTGACATTAATCTCACATTTCGAGGAAATTACCTTTGAGCATTTTTCACGAGAGGAAAATCAACTAGCAGACGCGCTAGCCACTATGTCATCCATGTTTAAACTCAAGTGAGGTAACGAGGCTCCCCAGATCACCATTGAGCGGATGGATGAACCAACTTACTGTCATGAGATCGATACTGAAGAGATAATGTGTTAGAACATAGTCTGATTCTACAACCCTTAATTAGAGTTTTGATGATAACAAAATACAAAGAATAAATAAATTGTAAGATTTATATATAAGACAAATATGCTTCTTAAAATTATGTTTTGTATTTACAGAAGTTCTGATGGAATCAGCATCAGAAGATCAGTAATATGTCAGCATCAGAAGATCAGTAACATGTGCTACACGCTGAAGCTACCAGATCATACACTGAAGCTTGATGACCAGAATCTGCGCATAAACATATACACTCTGACTCTGATCAAAGATCTTTACCAAGTCATCAGCACTCAGAAGCGTCATCATAAGTTAAAGCAAAGAACACTCTGAAGCGTTATCATAAGCAAAGAAGACTCTGAAGCGTTACTAAGTATTCAAGACATAATTAAATGCTAACGGCTATCCTTAGACAAGATCTTCTCAACAAGGAAAATACATTATTATCATTAAAATGGCTTTATGGACAACGTATCTCTGCCTTTCCTATTTAAACAAGTCTGTGTGAGAAAAGACGCACGCATACACTCACATAATTTGCCAAGCTTTCAAACCACGCTTACTCAAACGCTTTAGCAATTCAGTTTTATTCCAAGCTTAAATTGTGTAACTATCACAGTTATGATATACTGTTTTATTAGAAAACGTTAACACATCATTGTTCAATTATTTGTAAGAGATTTCTTTGATATAAACCGGTTTGTGGTTATACTCAAGAAGGCTTTAACAATTGTTAAAGTAGCTGTTGTAATCCTTTGAAAATAGTGGATTAAGACCTCGTTGGAGAGAGGCGAAATCACCTTGACGGGTGGACTGGAGTAGTTTGAGATTAAACGAACCAGGATAAAAATACCGTGTTGTCTAAGCATTTGTTTTAAGTTTTACAATTCAACCCCCCTTCTTGTGTTTTTCACATCTTCAATTGGCATCAGAGCGCCTGGTTCTGAGCTTATAACACTTAACCGTGTCAGTACAAGATCCAGCGTCAGAAAAACACAATGGCAGGACCAAATCAAAACATCAGCAATGACAATAATGAAGAAAGAGACAAATTCAGTGGCAAACCTCCAGTCTTTGATGGAGAGAACTTTGACTACTGGAAAGACAGAATTGAGAGTTTCTTTCTGGCCCATGATGCTGATCTATGGGACATGGTGACTGATGGATACACACACCCAGTGGATGGAAGTGGTCAGAAGATTGACAGGAAAACAATGTCTGATCAGCAAAAGCGTGAGTTCAGAAATCATCACAAGGCCAGAACAATTCTTCTCAGCGCCATCTCTTATTCAAAATATGAGAAGATATCAAACAGAGACACTGCAAAGAATATGTTTGACTTTCTGAGAATGATGCATGAAGGCAACATTCAAGTCAAAGAAACCAAAGCCCTTGCACTCATTCAGAAGTATGAGGCATTCAAGATGGAAGAGAGTGAATCAATAGAAACTATGTTTTCAAGATTTCAAATTCTTGTTGCTGGTCTAAAAGTTCTTGACAAAGCGTATTCTACTGCTGATCACGTTAAGAAGATCATCAGAAGCTTGCCAAAACAATGGAGGCCAATGGTCACAGCGCTTAAGCTAGCCAAGGATCTCAACAAAATATCTCTGGAGGAACTTGTCAGCTCCCTCAGAAGTCACGAGATAGAGCTAGAAGCAGATGAAACTCAAAAGCAATGTAAGCCATTAGCTTTAAAATCTAACAGAAAATCTGACTCCAAAGTTTTGCAGGCTGTGGAAGAAACCTCTGATGGGTCCTCATCAGAAGAAGATGAACTATCTCTCCTCTCCAGAAGGGTGAACCAATTGTGGAAGAAGAGGCAAAGGAAGTTCAGGAATCCCAGAAGATCAGAAAATCAGAATGAATCCTTCTCCAGATACAGAAGGTCAGAATCCTCCTATGGACACAGAAGATCTGAAGGTTCTTCAGGAAACAGAAAGCCAAACAACAAAGACATCATCTGCTATGAATGTAACGAGCAAGGGAACTACAAAAGTGATTGCCCAAATCTTCAGAAGGAAAATCCTAAAAAGAAGTTTGGCAAGGAAAATAAGAAAAGTCTCATGGCTACATGGGATGATTCTGACACATCTGAAGCTGACTCAGAATCAGATGATGAAAGAGCAAACATAGCTCTCATGGCAAACATAACAGAAGACAATGAATCTTGAGTCAGAATCTGAATCAGATACAGAAGAGGTATTCCCTGACTTCACTATAAACTTTACTAAGGCTGGACTAGTTGAAAGCCTTAATGAAATTCTGGAAAGATATCAGCAGATCAGAGTCAAATTCAGAAACCTGAAAAGGAATCTTGCTTCTGACTCTGATAAGACTGAGAGTCTCAAATTGGAGAATTCTGAGTTAAAAGATAAAATTTCAAAATTAGAAAACCAATTGCAAAAATCTCAGAAGGAAACAATCCCTGAAACTCCCAGCAGTGCTGATGAGATCATCAAGGAGTATGATCACGACTTTCAGAAATTTCTAGCTAAAAACATAGACAGAAGCAAAATGGCTTCAATGATCTATGGAGTTAGAAGAAATGGCAGAAAAGGGATAGGATATCAAGGTAAGGTACCTACACCAAAAAATGCCATGGATTTAGTTATAAAATGTACTCCACTTGATTCACACTTTATATATGGGCAAACACATGACATAAAATATACAAGTAGTGATTACTCTGTCAAACCAAAATTCAACCAGAGTTTTGGTAAAACTAACAAATCAGGACCCAAGAAAATATGGGTACCTAAGGATAAAATAATACATGTGGCAGATATCTTTAGCAGCAAAGCAAAAACACCAATCGTGGTACCTGGACTCTGGCTGCTCACGACACATGACGGGAAGAAGGCATATGTTCCAAAGCCTGGAACTTAAGCCTGCAGGCCACGTAGGTTTTGGAGGCAATCAGAGAGGAAAGATCATTGGCTCTGGAACAAAAGGTAATGGAAATCTCCCCTCTATAAATAATGTTTTATTAGTTGATGGATTAATGCATAACCTGTTATCCATAAGTCAATTAAGTGATAACGATTATGATATAATCTTCAATCAAAATTCATGCAAAGCTGTTAGTCAGAAAGATGGGACTATCCTATTTAATGGAAAGAGGAAAAATAACATTTTTAAAATCAAACTTTCTGAACTGAAAAGTCAGAACATAAAGTGTCTTCTGTCTGTTAATAACGAGCCATGGATCTGGCACAGAAGATTGGGACATGTTAGTATGAGAAGAATATCTCAGATTAACAAACTCAATCTGGTCAGAGGACTTCCTAACCTGAAGTTCAATTCAGATGCTCTGTGTGAAGCATGTTAGAAAGGCAAGTTTGCAAAACCAGCTTTCAAATCCAAAAATGTTGTTTCCACCTCTAAGCCATTAGAACTTCTGCATATTGACTTATTTGGACCAGTTAAAACTGCTTCAGTCAGTGGCAAGAAGTATGGGTTAGTAATCGTAGATGACTATAGCAGATGGACATGGGTAAAGTTCTTAAGACACAAGGATGAGTCACACTCTGTATTTGTCACCTTTTGCAACCAAGTTCATAATGAAAAGGATCTTAGAATCGTCAAAGTCAAAAGTGATCATGGTGGAGAATTTGAAAACAAAGATTTTGAGTTATTCTTTAATGATAAAGGCATTCTGCATGATATATCTTGTCCTAGAACTCCCCAGCAAAATGGAGTTGTAGAACGAAAGAACAGAACATTGCAAGAAATGGCCAAAACCATGATCAACGAGACTAACGTTGCTAAGATCTTCTGGGCAGAGGCAATAAACACAGCGTGTTACATTCAGAATAGAATCTCCATAAGACCTATTCTGGAAAAGACTCCATATGAATTGTGGAAAAACAGAAAGCCCAACATTTCCTACTTTCACCCATTTGGATGTACATGTTTTATTCTGAATACAAAAAATTATTTGAACAAGTTTGACTCTAAAGCACAAAAGTGTATTATGTTAGAATATTCTGAACGCTCAAGAGGGTACAGAGTATACAATACAGAAACACAGATTGTGGAAGAGTCAATCAGTATTCGTTTTGATGATAAGCTTGACTCTCAAAAGTCAAAGCAGAATGAATTCCTTGCAGGTATGGAAGTTGAACTTACAGGTACTGAAGACAAATCATCAGAAGCTCTCAACAGAGACACTCCCTAAACATCAGAAAGAGTAACTGCAAGCAATCCAGCACCTTCTGTTGATCAACTCCCGAAAAGAACATCCAAAAGCAGCATGGATCACCCAGAAGAAACAATCTTAGGAAGAAAGGAAGATCCAATCAGAACAAGATCTAGCTTCAGAAACTCTGAAGAATCCCTCATGGGACTGGTTTCTCTAATTGAACCAACTACAATTGATGAAGCACTTCTGGACAATGACTGGATTCTAGCAATGCAAGAGGAGCTAAATCAATTCACAAGAAATGATGTATGGGATCTAGTTCCCAAACCAAAAGGATTCAACGTCATTAGTACAAAATGGGTGTTCAGAAACAAACTGAACGGACAAGGTGAAGTCATCAGAAACAAAGCACGACTGGTAGCACAAGGTTATAGTCAGCAAGAGGGGATAGACTATACAGAAACCTTTGCTCCAGTCGCCAGGTTAGAATCTATCAGACTCTTAATCTCATTTGCTGTTAATAAAGGCATGACTCTGTATCAGATGGATGTTAAGAGTGCATTCTTAAATGGCTATATAGAAGAAGAGGTATAGGTGCACCAACCCCCTGGTTTTGAAAGTTCCAAAAATCCAGAATATGTTTTCAAACTAAAGAAGTCACTATATGGTCTGAAACAAGCTCCCAGAGCTTGGTATGAAAGACTAAGTAATTTCCTGTTAGAAAAGGAATTCACCAGAGGGAAAGTGGACACAACCTTGTTCTGTAAGATAGTTAAGAATGGCATTTTAGTATGTCAGATTTATGTTGATGACATCATATTTGGATCCACTAAATCCTCTCTGGGAAGAAAGTTTGCTAAATGTATGCAGGCAGAATTTGAGATGAGCCTAATGGGGGAACTGAAATTCTTTCTGGGCATTCAGATTAATCAAACCCCAGAAGGAACTTACATTCATCAGAGCAAATATGTCATAGAACTTCTGAAGAAATTTGATCTCTCAGAATGTAAGCCATCAAAGATTCCAATGCATCCCACGTGCATTCTGGAAAGAGAAGAGGTAAGTAAAAAGGTAGAACAGAAGGTCTACATAGGTATGATTGGTTCTCTTCTCTATCTGACGGCTTCAAGGCCTGACATTCTATTCAGTGTTTGCATTTATGCTAGATTCCAATCAGATCCTAGAGAATCTCACTTAACAACAGTTAAGCGAATTTTCAAGTATCTGAAAGGTACTACTAATCTGGGTTTGTTTTATAGAAAATCAAGTGATTACAGTTTGATAGGATATTGTGATGCTGATTTCGCTGGAGACAGAGTACAACGTAAAAGCACTTCTGGAAGCTGCCAGTTTCCGGGAGAAAATCTGATCTCATGGTCCAGCAAAAGACAATCCACAATAGCTCTATCAACAGCAGAAGCTGAATACATAGCAGCAGCTGGATGCAGCATATAAATGCTCTGGGTGAAAAGTCAACTTAAGGACTTCCAGATATTTGAGAGTAACATCCCTATCCTCTGTGACAATACTTCTGATATTTGTCTCAGTAAAAATCCTATTTTGCATTCTAGGGCTAAGCATATAGAAATAAAACATCATTTTATTAGAGACTATATTCAGAAAGGGATTCTAAATTTAAAATTTATTAACACAGGCCATCAATGGGCTGATATCTTTACAAAACCTCTTTTTGAAGATAGGTTCAACTTCATTCTGAAACATCTCAGCATGAAGCTCTGCCCAGAATAAAACTGTTTTGATTCCATATCTTAACCTTCAGAACTTTGTTTATTTTTTGTGAACTACTGACCAATCTTTCTTCAGATCTTTAGAAGTACAGATTGTATCAGAATTAAGGATATAAATGTGCAGTTCACTCAAGCAAACAAGTGTCATCCAGTCATCAGCTACTTCTGAGGATGAACACGCGTTCACATTTCTGAAAGGGCAAAAGCGCTGATTGGTTGCATTGAGACACATGTCATGGGTAACCGTTCCAATATCTTTCTGAATCCCCCAAAATCAGCTATCATTAAATGCGTATAATCATTATATTTAATTTATCTCTCTTGCCGTTTATGTTTTCAAAATTGTTTAGAAATCTATTTAAACACATTTCTCACCATTTACACTCTTTTACCTTCACTTTCATTTTCTCTCAATCTTACTGATTTCAGTTTGCATACTTTCTCAAAACCCTTTCAATTTCTTCAAAACCTTCATGTGAACATGGCTTCTTCAAGCATTCCTACTTCCAGTACCCAGAAAACAGTTTCCTCCGAACAATACGAAGAACCCTACAGAGCGCTTCTCACACCAATCAAAAATCTTGAAGTTCTTTCAGAATTGATCGTGGATTTCAACAGTCTTCAAGAGAATGGGTTTAATCTCTCTGAAGAGGTTAAGGCTCAAGGCTGGGAAAGATACTTTGACAGACTGGTGGGTCCAACATTCCCAATTCTGGTAAAGGAATTTTGGATTCATGCTTCATCTTCCAACCATCAAGTTACTTCATACATTATGGGGAAGAAGATAGTTATTACTGAGGACCTCATTGCAAGATTAATAGGCTACAGTGGTGGTGGTGTACGTTTCATTGACATGGCTGAAAGATGCGCTGATGTTGCCCTAATTTCTAGAGAAATCTTCACTCTGGGGCTTCCCTCCAGCAAGATAAGGGATTTAAAAGACCATCACAGAATATAGGCCAAGATCATTATGGGATGCATAAACCACAGAAAGCCTACCATCTCTCCTGACTACATCAATATTGATCAGCAATTTCTGATCTACTTCATCTCTCAGAAGATTAAGGTAAATCTGGCTCATCTGCTGTTTAACCATCTAAGGACCAGTGTTAAGGAAACCAGAGAAGAGGAGCGCACAAAAAGGGACTGGATACCCCTAGGAAGACTTATATCAGATATTCTAACAGAGAATAAGCTGATTGATCATCTTACAGAGGCTCAGGAAATCAGCTATTTGGAAGCTGCTGTTGGCAAACAGCTGAATGCAAAGAATCTGAAGAAAATGAAGTTGATTGAGAACATCAAGAAGGAACCCAGCGTCACTCCTTTTGCAGCAATCTCCAGCAGAAGAGTCCCTCTGGATAACTTTCCTCTGTTCTCAGAGATTGATTCTAAACCTGATATAATAGTCAGATATCTGGATGCTTGCAAGGCGGATGGTACAACACCAAATTTGAACATCCAGGATCTGCAGCAGAAGGCTCCAGAAGTTGTGCTGAAGAAATCCAAGAAAAGGAAAGCTGTAGCAGAAGGATCATCCCAGCAGACTCCTAAAAAGAAAGGTAATCCGTCTTCTGTAACTGTTTTAGATTCAATTTCTGTATCAACATCTATACCAATTCCCACTCAATCTGAAAACCCCACACCACAAACATTTGATGACTTTGACATTGAATTTGACCCATCTGAATCCTTAACTCTTAGAAGATCTCGCTCCCAACCTCCAAATCCAAATATTGAAGCAACAACAAGAACTTGCAAAGTTCTATCTGATATAGACACCTTTGACTAACATACTTCTGCTCCCATGCCAGAAAATCCAAATCCTGAAACCACCACAAAAGCACAACCAGAAATTCCCCTCTCACCACAACCAGAAATTCCCCTCTCTCCACTTCCAGAAATCCCACTACCTCCATCTCCTCAACCAGAAATTCATCCACCTTCTCCACAACCTGAACCATTTCAACCAGAAGTTCAAACTTCTGAGACTCAACCTTCTGAATCCTGTGAACCAGAACCTCATAACGATCAATTAAACCAAACTGTTGATTCTGATACCATTCCCATTCCTGGAATGACAGAACCTCTGGCCATTCGTATGCCCCTTGGTACCATTGTGAATATTCCTCAAATTCCCTCCTCTCTAGAATCAACTCCACCAAACTCCCCATCAATTCCAATCATAATTCCTGACTCTCCCAATCCCTCACCAAAGAACAATCCAGATGACCATAACAAGATTGTCATTGATTTAACGGTTTTTGAACGTCTTACTGCCATAACCCACAAAACAGCTATCCCAAAACCAAAACCATCTGAACCCTCTCCAGATGTTGGTACCAGCTTATTGACATTTGAAACAGAAGTACAGAAGTGGATCACTTCTCTGAAGCAAGCTAGTCTTGAGCTGATTGATCCTGCTGCATCAGACTACCTTTGGACAAAGTTCAGAAGATGGGTATGTTCTGAAACTCATAAGCTGCAAGAACAGAGCTACGGACAAGCTCAATAGAACTTCAGTAATCTACTGAAAGAAATTGAAGATCCAGTTCTAAGCAAGCTGCTTAAGGAAGAAGTTCTCCCTCTGGACATTGCTCCATGGTCTGAACATCGTCCAACATCCAAAGTTTAACCTGCTGAAGAGCAGATGATTCCTGCTGAAGCACTGGGTCAAAAAGAGGACATTGCAGAAAGCTCTGAGAAGCATCCAGTTTCTGAAGATCCTCAAGCTTCCTCCTTTGACAGGCAGACTCTAGAAGACCTAAAAAGATCTGATGTGTTGATGAATGAAAGAATGGATAAACAGGACGACAAAATTGAGGAAATCAAGAGCATGTTAACCCAGCAACAGGAAACCAACATCCAGATCAAGAGCTTGTTGGAAACCTTGTTCACACGTCTACCTCCTCCCTCTTAGAATTTCCTTGTCTTTAAAACTTGTTTATCTGTAATTTTCTTACATTGTTCTGAACTTATCATTGCTTCTGGTTTTTAATATAAACGCATTTTAGCTCTGATCTTATGTTCTTTTTGATAACTGACAAAAAGGGGGAGAAAGAATGATATTTTTCAATAACGGGATTACTGAGACATAAGTCTCAAACATTCTGATCTATTTAAATTTTCTCTTCTGAAAAGCTTTCAGGTACAAAATTCTGATGAAAGATACAGTAAAGTTCTGATGCTCAAAGACTAATGGAATTAAAGGGAAGTAATCAACTCAGGGGGAGTTTTCTCTTCTTAATTCTATACTTTTTATTCTTTATTTTTAATTGAAAAATCTGGTTTTTGTCATCATCAAAAAGGGGGAGATCGTTAGAACATAGTTTGATTCTATAACCCTTAATTAGAGTTTTGATGATAACAAAATACAAAGAATAAATAAATTGTAAGATTTATATATAAGACAAATATGCTTCTTAAAATTATGTTTTGTATTTACATAAGTTCTGATGGAATCAGCATCAGAAGATCAATAATATGTCAGCATCAGAAGATCAGTAACATGTGCTACACGCTGAAGCTACCAGATCATACGCTGAAGCTTGATGACCAGAATCTGCGCATAAACATATAAACTATGACTCTGATCAAAGATCTTTACCAAGTCATCAACACTCAGAAGCGTCATCATAAGTTAAAGCAAAGAACACTCTGAAGCGTTATCATAAGCAAAGAAGACTCTGAAGCGTTACTAAGTATTCAAGACATAATTAAATGCTAACGGCTATCCTCAGACAAGATCTTCTCAACAAGGAAAGCACGTTATTATCATTAAAATGGCTTTATGGACAACGTATCTCTGCCTTGCCTATTTAAACAAGTCTGTGTGAGAAAAGACACACACATGCACTCACATGATTTGCCAAGATTTCAAACCACGCTTACTCAAACGCTTTAGCAATTCAGTTTTATTCCAAGCTTAAATTGTGTAACTATCACAGTTGTGATATACTGTTTTATTAGAAAACGTTAACACATCATTGTTTAATTATTTGTAAGAGATTTCCTTCAGATAAACCGATTTGTGGTTATACTCAAGAAGGCTTTAACAGTTGTTAAAGTAGCTGTTGTAATCCTTTGAAAATAGTGGATTAAGACCTCGTTGGAGAGAGGCGAAATCACCTTGACGGGTGGACTGGAGTAATTTGAGATCAAACGAACCGGGATAAAAATACCGTGTTGTCTAAGCATTTGTTTTAAGTTTTACAATTTAACCCCCCTTCTTGTGTTTTTCACATCTTCATAGTGGACAAGCCTTGGTTCCATGAAGTTAAGAGGTATCTCGAGGATCAAGAGTATTCAGAAGGAGCTTCAGTTAATGATAAGAAGTTCTTGAGAAGATTATCTGCTAAGTTCTTCCTCAGTAATGGCATTCTCTATAAGCGCAACTGCGACTCTATTTTGCTTCGTTGCGTAGACAAGGTTGAGGCAGACAAGATCATGGCTGATCTACATGAAGGCACTTTTGGCACCCATTCTAGTGGGCATACGATGGCTAAAAATATCCTACGGGCGGGGTACTACTGGTCTACCATGGAAGTAGATAGCTATCAGCATTCACGAACCTTCCACAAGTGTCAGATCTATGCTGACAAAGTACATGTGCCTCCAGTTCCTCTAAACGTCCTGACTGCTCCCTGGCCATTAGCGATGTGGGGCATCGACATGATTGGAGAAGTAAAACCCACAATTCTAATGGACACCGCTTCATCTTAATGGCCATTGATTATTTCACGAATTGGGTTGAGGAAGCTTCTTTCGCTTCTGTTACCAAGAATGTTGTGGCCTATTTCATCAAACATAATCTCATCTGTCGGTACGGTATCCCGGAGAGAATCATTACGAATAATGGTACCAACCTCAACAATACTATGATCACTTCACTATGCGTGCAATTCAAGATCCAGCATCATAACTCTTCCCCTTACCGGCCGAAGATGAATGACGCTGTCGAAGCTGCAAATAAAAACATCAAGAAGATCATACAAAAAATGACAGTGACCTACAAGGACTGGCATGAGATATTACCATTTTCTCTCCACAGTTAGCGTACCACGGTGCACACGTCAATAGGGGCAACTCCCTTCTCCTTGGTATACAGCATGGAAGCTGTTCTACCAATTGAAGTCCAAATACTTTCTTTGAGAATCATAAAGGATGCAGGGCTGAATGAAGATGAATGGATCCAAAATCGACTTGACCAATTGAACTTGATTGATGAGAAGAGGCTTACGGCTGTCTGTCATGGTCAGATGTACCAAAAACATACGATCAAAGCTTTTAACTAGAAGGTCAAACGTCAGTATATCAGGTTGGTGATTTGGTAATCAAGCGTATCATATTGCCACAAGGTGATCCCAGGGGAAAATGGACCCCTACATACGAAGGACCATTTGTGATCAAAAGCATATTCTCTGGTGGAGCAATGATCCTAACCACAATGGATGGCGAAGACCTTCCACACCTTGTAAACATGGACATAGTCAAAAGATACTATGCATAAATAAAGACCCGCTAGGTCGACTAGCCTAGGAAAAAATTAGGGCATCCCAGTGAACCAAAAAGGTTCGAGGAAAAATTAGGGATAAAATGCAAAAAAAATCTGTACACCCGGTAAGCTGAAAACCCGAAAGGGCGGCTTGGGCAAAAAAGGGTATCCTAGTGGACTGAAAACCCGAAAGGGAAGTCCGGGAAAAAGTTAGGGAATTAAAGCGTATGACTATGTCTCGTTGGATCACCTTACAGATAACCTTTAACATCGAATGACAAACTCAAATGGTCCTAAATCAATCTAATCAGCTTCGGACGAAGCAGCAAGTGGACGAGACGCTCAGAGACACAAAGAAAATACTCGTTGTACAAATTTCATTTTCTTTGTATCAAATTTCATTTTCTACGACGACATTCTCTTACTAGAATGTTCGTCTCATTGTACAAAAAAAATACTTATTCAAGTTACTACAAAGATATCCCTTTGAAAGTGAATCTATTTTTTTATTTCTGTGTTTTGTTTGCGAAAACGTCCAATGATTATTTTTGAACATATGCATTTGAACGTGACTACTATTTACAAATGAACAAAAAAAGAGGAACATAAAATAGAAAGACAATCACTAATGGCTTTAAGAAATAGGATAATATCTTTAGACCATTCCATAAAATCCCCCGCAGGTACTTTTTCTAGCAAGAGCGAAAAACGGGACATCCCACTAAATGTTCGCTAACATATCTCCAGTATGCAGCCTAATGGTAACAAGTGCTCTCACATCCCCGACGGAACAAAACTTCCAGTTACCGCTCCAAAGATTCCCCAGTGAAGATAGCCTAACTTCTCAGGATTCCCCAGTAGGATTTCACGAGGTCCACAAGCAATGCACGACGTTTCCCTTCCAAAAGAGTTTATTTCTATAACAAATGGAGACTCATCTATCAATACTTCAACTTCAAAATATGAAGACTTACATTCCCAGCAGTACTCAGGGATTTATTTTCCTCGACTCCAGCAACACTATGGCATAACAATTAATGTGTCCATACATTACATCCATACGCCATAACATCGACAACACATATACGTACAACGTGATCTCATTTATTTTGTGTAACAGAATTATACCATGCATTTCATACATCATGGCATTGCATGTAACTAACCTTTCACCTTTTCAGGAAAGATCACTCAACAGAAAATTATCGTCAAATTTTCAACAAGTCAATTACAGATCAATCCCCGAGAAAGGACTGGTTGACCATCTACACAACAGATATTTCCTTCAGACCCCTGCCGGTTCAGTTTAAATCTCTCAACAATTTATTCTGATTCTTTCCCACAGATGTCTTCTCTGGTTCAGATAAATCTCTCAATGATTTATTCTGATTCTTCTCCAGATCCCTGCTGGTTCAGTTTAAATCTCTCAATGATTTATTCAGATTCTTTCCTACAGACGTCTTCTCTGTTTCAGATAAATCCCTCAATGATTTATTCTGATTCTTCTCCAGATCCATGTCGGTTCAGTTTAAATCTCTCAACAGTTTATTCTAATTATTTCTCGCAGATGTTTCTTCGGTTCAGATAAATCTCTCAACTGTTTAATCTGATTCCTTCCCTCAGACGTCTTCTCTGGTTCAGATAAATCTCTCAATGATTTATTCTGATTCTTCTCCAGATCCTTGCTGGTTCAGTTTAAATCTCTCAATGGTTTATTCTGATTCTTTCCTACATATGTTTCTTTGGTTCAGATAAATCTCTCAATAGTTTATTCTGATTCCTTCCCGCAGACATCTTCTCTGGTTCAGATAAATCTCCCAATGATTTGTTCTGATTCTTATCTAGATCCCTGCCGGTTCAGCTTAGATCTCTCAATGGTTTATTCTGATTCTTTCCCGCAGACGTCTTCTCTAGTTCAGATAAATGTCTCAATGATTTATTCTGATTCTTCTCCAAATCCCTGCTGGTTTAGATAAATCTCTCAATGATTTATTCTGATTCTTTCTTAGTAGGCACTTTCTCCTGTTGAGATAAATCGCTTAAAGATCTACTCAGATTCTCTCCATCTAAAGAATATTCAAGACCTCTTTTGGTTCAGTTTAAACCTCTCAACAATTTACCGTGATTACTTTCCAAATGAACATTTTTGGTTCAGATAAACCGCTCCAAGATTTACTCTGATTCTTTTCCAGTTGAAATCAAATTCAGACTTAATCCATTTTCGGAATGAACATGGCATCTACAAGCCCGTCTCCGCCAAATTCATATTTTGTGAATACATGTTCATGAAACTTGGAAACTTAGTGAATTTTGCCCTAGTTTAGGCAAGATTTTGACCTAACTTCATGGCAATTTTTCACATAGTTCCAAGGGGAATTTTAAAAAGTGATTCAAATAGGGGTTGTAGAGCACATTACAAGATTTCTAAAATGTCCAAGAACTCCTTGAGATCATGTTTGAGCAAGGATAATTGAAGGCATGAAGTTGGCATTTCATTCTTGAATTATAGGTCAATTTCATGATGAACAAGAATGCAAATCCATGCTAGGCTGCACAATCTTTAATTTTCAGGCCTCAAACTTGTTTGGCACTCCATAATTAAATGTTTTCACAGATGTTAGACGCTTCAACTCAAGCATTCAATGCATTGCCCATGCTTAATGCCATTTTGGAAAGAACGTGCACATTGCCATTTTGGAAAAGTAGCTTTATGCACAAAATCAGTTCTTGAGCTTTGCACTTGTTTTCTTCTGATCATACACAATCTATAACCTAAAAGAAACTTGTCTAAATCCTCTAAACAACTCAGCCCATGCTTGTACTTTGCCTTGAAACCATGTTTTCACTTTTCTTCAAAATCAAGCAAAATCCCATAACTTGTACTTGTGTGATTCTGACCCTCTCAAGCCTCACAATCTTTTCCATACATATACATAAGTCATTTGCAAGAAAAGGGACGCATGCTTAAGCCCTCAAACTCCCTAGAACTCAGAATCACACACAAAAACTCCATTGTTGTATATTCTGGCCAGAAATCTCAAAATCAAAAACTACTCGTGTGTTTCTTGGCCTTTTGCTTCCAAAATCTTCCAAGCATCATACATAAGCCATCCCTGTCCCTGTTACAATTCTGTAACTCCATTTCCACCATTGTCCAAACTTAAAAGCAGAGCACTGCAAATGGACTTCTCCATAACTCCTCAGCCACTTTCAGCTAAAGCCAAGCATCACATTAGCTTCCTGGGAACTTGAGGAAGCTAACCCAATCACTAGAACTCATCAAAAGCTGCTAAAATTCAAAACACGATACCCTCTTGCAAGGTGAGTTTTCTGACTTTTGAACTATTCATATAGGCATTGTTAGGCTTCCATTTTCAAAGATAAAATGTAGACCTCATTGCCACTTATTTAGTTTATTTATTTATAAAACTAAAAGAACAAAAATATTTTCTTAATAATTTTTTTTAATAATTAATATTTTAGGTTTAGGTTTAACTATTATATTATTTTCTTGCAATTAAAATTAATTTAGAACTTAGGTCTCTTTTAATTAATTAATATCCATATTAATTTTTATTAATTTAAAACCTTTTCATAAAAAACCCTAAAAACATTTTTAACTTAATTTCTTTCTTAATTAATTTAGGTTTAAGTTTTTTGTTAATTTTTTCAATTAATCATTTTCTAAATTAGGTCAAGATTAAAACCCTCTCATAAAACCAAATAAAAATCATTTCTTTTTCCATTTTGCATTCTTGCATTTTTATCCTCATTTTTGTACAATATTCAATATGGTTGTAATAATTATTTAGATTTAATTTCCTTGCAATTTCCTCATTTGTAAATTTGTACACCCCCTCCCCTAATGATGTTATAGCGTATTATTTTTATTTTCTGCAATTTAATGCTTTATATATAATTGCTAGTAAATTAGGGTTTGTATGAAAAGATTAAAACCAACAAATAGCAAACCCTAATCAAGACAAATCAAGCATGAAAAAGACACACTTGCACACTTACACCCTTAGGGTAAATCCACATTGTTTCCTTGAGAAATAAATGGTCATAATACGCATGTAAGATGTCTTAGCAAAAACAAGCAAAAATACAAGATCATAGTCCCTCGATGACGCTACAAATGTTGCCTTACAAATGATCTTAGTCCCTCCAAAGAAAATGCTAAGATATCTTACAATATTTCTATTCATGACTATACGGTGACCCTTGCCCGTCCCTTTTACATCCAAAGATAGGGTTTCTTACCAAATAAATGGTAAGATAACAATGTCAAAGGAAAGAGGAAATAAACATGAAAGACTTTTGAGTAGGTAGAATGTTCCTAGTTGCTTTCTCATTTTCAAACCAAAACATCCTTGCTATTTTCAAAACAAACACCAACACTTTCAAAAAACATCTTTCAAACTTTAAACATTTTCAAAAGATCAACACTTTGTATACATTCTTACGAACGAGAATCATTACAAAGTTTGCCTAAACGATGACGCCTTTTCAAAATACTTTCAAAAAACCACACAAAGCACATTTTCAAACAAAAGAAAGTGATCTAGCAAGCAACTAAGAGCCCGTAGATAACTACGAGTGAAAAGGGTGCTAATACCATCCCTTTACATAATCTACCCCCAGAACTAAAGAAAACACCTCTAAAGGTCTTTCCTGTTCTTTTCAACCTTTTCTTTTGAATAAAAGAAAAGTCAGTGGCGACTCTTGCTAACCGCAACATTTGCGATCAAACGCAAAATAACCAAGTCAGTTCTCCCACCGTATCACAGTCACCATCAGTGAAAGTTGGTGATTGTTATCCTTTTTCTACCCTCAGTGAACGTTGGTAGTTCATCGTCAGTGAACGACGATGCTATGATATTTTATTTTCTCTTTCTGCCTACAATGAACGTTGGTAGCTTCGCCTTCAGTAGAAGTTGGTGTATTCTTGGACCATTTTACCATCCTCTCTGATTCAGGTCTTTTTGATCCACCAATGATTTATTTTCCTGGTTGGGTTACTCTCTTGTTTCTTTATTTTTGTTACATCCCCAATGGTGTTTTGTGTCCCTTTGAAGTTGTCCATATGCACTCATATTCATAAGCATTGCATGACATCTTAGGGAAAAAAATAGGGTTTGTTTTATATTTAAGTATCTTTGATCGCGTTGACAAGAAGATTTCTAACCTTCATATCTCCGGATAGAATAAACTTAAATAAGGGCAGATGTTGTACCCCAATTTTTGCCCCTAAGATCCCTTTATCATACCATGTTGATTCAATCACAACAAGATCACATTAGGACTTTTGGTTTTTCTCCCTATCTTTAGTTTTGCTCTTTGAGGAATCACCAAGCACCTTGACTTATTTTCTTTTATGATCATGAATATTTTGTCTTATTTTTTCCTTTGAATTAATAAAATGCAATGCTGGTTTGTCTTGCTTGTTACTAATATAGGTAAAGACAATGAGGCTTAGCAAGTTGCTCCATGGGTTCATGAGTTTATTTCCATACCCTAGTCAATAAATCTTGAAAAGTTCAAACCCACCTTTGGAGTTGATTTGGAAGAAATGACATGGCAAGATTATTTTGGTTCACCACATTTCAAGGATCTCAAACTTGATTCAAAAGTACAAGGGGTTGATTGAAGAAGTTGTCATGTTTGGACAAATATTTGTTCCCATTGGTCACAAGTGCATGTTTCTCTCAATTATCAAGATATGGAAGTGGTTTTGGTGGCTATGTGTTGTACCCCAATTTTTTCCACTAAGCTTAGTTCATCATACCATATTATTTTAATCACAACAAGATCACATTAGGGCTTTTGGTTCTTCTACCTATCTTTAGCTTTGCTCTTTGAGGAGTTACCAAGCACCTTAACTTGTTTTCTTTTGTGATCATGGATATTTTTCTTTTATTTTTTCTCAAATTAACAAAATTCAATATTGGTTTGTCTTACTTGTTAATAATGTAGGTAAAGGCAATGAGGTTTAGCAAGTTGCATCATGGGTTCATGAGTTTACTTCCATGCCCTAGTCAACCTAGCTTGAGAAATTCAGGCCTCACCATTGAAGTTGTTTTAGAAGAATTGGTATGGAAGTGGTTTTGGTGGCCATGAGTCCTCATCATTATCCTCAACAATTTCCATTCACAAAGGAAGAATATTGGCACAAAAAAGTTTGTTCAAACTTGGCAAAGTTGCTCAAAGCATTCTCTTGATATAGAGCCTAGGGTTTGGGACTTCAAAGGAGAATATCTTGACCATCTTTTGGTATTTTTGAGTGATTCCAAAAACATCCTTCTCTTTAAAGAGTTACCAACAAATCACTTCAAAAGTTCCAAGGATTTTTCATGTGGAAGAAACTTCGTGAAGAAGAAAGATTACAAGGCACCCAGATGAATTCCCAATTTTCCATATGTGACTTCAAATGGTTATAACTTGGTCAATTTTTATCACCTTGAGACTATTCTTTTTTCATGATGATCTTAAAGATGTTTAATTCATGCCTTCTTTTATGTGCAAAGTGAGAAAATGGATAGAAGTTGCCTTAAGAATGCAAAAGATTATAGGTTATTTCATGATTTTTGGCCAACTTCAACAGGTCATAACTTGCTCAATATTTGGAAATTTTGAGTGGTTCAAATTGAAAAATGTCATTCAAGAGATCTACTTCATTCCATCTTTTTTGGTCAAGAGAAAATTCTAAGTGGAAGGCCATGTTTGGATGCAAAAGATTATAGGTCATTTTTAAAGAAGAATTTGAAATATTTATAAGTATGGAAAGTCAACTCTTTTTCTTCAACTTTGACTCCATGTAACTTTCAGCTCAGGCATCCATTTGATTCCATTCTTTTTCCACTGCAAAGCTTGTAACCTCATCTTTCCAAAGAATCAAGAATTATGCCCTAAGACCCCTTGAGGTGGAAATGTCATGGATTTGAATTTGGTAGTTTGAAACTGAATATTGCACAAAGTCAAAATTTTGAAATCTTTGTTTTGGCTTCTAATCATAAGATTTCCATGCGTTTTTGTTTCTAATCATGTTTAGCAACTTGCCAGAAGTGATTAGCATCATGAAACACACAATTTAGCTGAGTTTTGATCAAGTTTGAGTCACACTTTCTTCATGATGCAAACCCATACGAATTCCCTCCAAAACGCATCATTTTCTATTCCTTTTGATCCCATTTGCTTCCCTATAAATAGAGGGTCATCCCCCATTAAATTTCCCAAGCTTAGATAGCCAGAATCACCCTGCCAAACTTGCTTCACAATCCAGAATTCAACAATTTCGAAATCTATTCTCAAGCCTCTTTCAATCCATTTTTTATCTCAATTCACCTTCCTTGATCTTCCCTGAAGCTAACCATATAATTACATTCAAGAATCCTGCCCTATACTGCTCCATAGAAGTCCAGTTTCAGAGCTCTGCAACTCAACTTCAATAGGTAGATCCTTCATCAATTCTTCAAAACTCTGATATCATTGTGTTGCTCTCATTGCCCTGGTTCTAGTTGCAACACTTACATTTCACTGGAAGCAAGTTTTGACCATGAATTTTCAAATCCATTTTCAAAATTTCTTTTCAAATTGCTTGAGCTACAATTTATATAAATTTGGCGCGAGGGTGTGGTTATCTTCGTCTTGAAGAGACGAAGCGAATGGCATAGGTCTGAGCTTCTGATTTTACAGTTTGAGAGACCTGCAATTCGTGATGGTTGGAGGTTGAAGATGACCAACGTGTCATCTTCTAACCAATGAAGGCGTGCCATTTGTTATTTTCAAATTCTGATTTTATTATTGATTCTGTATATTATTCATTAAAGACCATGACATGCACAGCGCGCCAGATCCCTTGGATTTGATTACTAACGCGTTTTGACTTTCATCCAATGGTCCACATCTTTTACTTTTATTTTCTTTTTCAGATTTTAAAATTTTAATTGTTTTAAATTTCAAAAAAATCATAGAAAATTCATTTTTAGTCCAAAAAATCTGAAAAAATCATGAAAAATAATTGTTATTATCCTCTTTCTGATTTTTATTTTTTCATAATTTAATGTTGTGTTTTGGTATTTTTTATGAATTTTGCACTTATTTGATTTGTTTAAAAAAAATACTTTTACACATTTTTAAATTCTGAAAAAATTATGGAATGATCCAATGATATTGTGAAAAATATTGGTGACCTTCTTTTATTTTTGTTTCGGACTTTACTATTTTTTACTATTTTTGTTTATTTTACCCATTTATTTTATTTTTTAAAAATAATTTATGACTTTTAAAAATTCTCAAAATTTTTAAAAAATTACTTGGCCTCTTTTTTGATTTTTCCATGGTCTTATTTTTCATTTCTTGATTAATTTGAATATAATTGACATTTTCCTCATTATTTTCCATTTTTTAAACATTTTTAATATATATATATATATATATATATATATATATATATATATATATATATATATATATATATATATATATATATATATATATATATATATATATATATATATATATATATATATATATATATATATATATATATATATATATATATATTATTTTGTGAATATTTTCTGGCTGTCTTGGGTTGATTTTTTGATCATGGCTTTATTAACATCATTGGATCCATGGTGTTGAGTTTAACTCCACAAAAAATGGATGAATGATTTTAATAATAGTTTGATTAAATATTAATTCAAATGTGGTTTCTCTTTTTACCCTAATTCCTCTTCATCTCACCGCCTTCTCATTGCACTAAATGTTGTTGGAGCATGATATCTATATCACGTCTCAAAACAAATGGTGCATAGGTTGCGATTGACCAGCCTCAAAATAGGTGCGACTTCTATATGTGTCCACTTACGATTGCTTAACATAGTGCTAAATTTTGTCCCGATTCGAATAAATGATCATTCGTGGCCCAAACTTATGATTGCAAGCCCAAGTATGTTAATTTGATCTCTTTGATCCAATAACCTTGAGATTCATTGTGTGGAGGCTTTGGTTCTACCAATCCTCTAATGGATCTATAACACTTTTGGTCAATGCGGATCACTTAAACATCGTTGATCATTAAATAGTACTTATGAGAATTCCAAATGGATGATATACTTGACAAAAAGCAAATGCAACTGGTTGTGTGGAGGCTTTGGTTCTACCAGTCCTCTAATGAGTTCCAAATGCAAGTTTCAAGATGGTCATCCAACTAACCACTAATTATTGACTTGTTTTATCTTATGCTTTTATTCTTTTTTTTATGCTTTATATACTATTTACTTTTAGCATTTATATTTCATGCCATTTTCATCTTTGCTCATTTGAGAATTTATCTTCTTGCCATTTTATTTTGCTCACTTGAGCTTTTCTTTTTCTTTTCCTAAGACACTTAATAATCAACATAAACCCTAAAAAAAACTCTTAATGGTACTTGGACTATTTGGTTACTATCCTTGGCATTATGGAGCATGGGACTATTTCTTGGACTTATGATTAGAAACCTTGGCTTATCTTGGAGACCTTGTGATCTTATCTGATTATTTTGTCTGAAGTTCTCGAGGTTTACCTCAAGACATTGGGTTGCTTGTTTGTTTTTGTGTGCACGTTTTTGTGATTACACTCTTTGTTTGTAATCTGGAATTCATCCGCATATAGTTGTTACTCTGCCTAATTTTTGTGAAGACTTAATACACTTGAAGTTTAGTTCTCTCAAGAGGTCTAGTATCTTTGCTTGCTTGGTTTCAATCCAAAGAATGGGAATTCTATCTTGGCTCATAATGTAAAGCATTGGCTTCTTGTTGGTTAGATGGATCTTATCCTTAGCTTTTACCTTATGCTTTAGGATAGCCTCTTCTTCTTATCCCATCTTCTTTAATTTCAAAAATCTTCTCCCTCCTTTTTAAACTCTTCTTGTTTTGAAACTTAAACTACTTTCATAATAAACTTGGACTTAGGTCCATGCATTTTCAAAACATTTTCATAAATAAACCCCAATCAATTTAATAATACTTTGACATTTTTGTGAGAAGACTAAAAGTCAATCAATCTCATTTCAAACCATTTTTCCACTTTAGCCTTTTTATCTATAAACTTTTCTCAAAAGGTTAGACTCTTGTCAATCCTTGTAGTGATGCAAACAACTATACTTCTACAATATGTAGTGAAGTGAGATATTTTCCACTTAGGTGTTGAGTGAGGCATTGATGATTTTAAAATCCAAGCCATATCCTCCACTTTGAGATGATGCAAATTCTCCTTTTCTCATGATTATGGGTAGTAAGTATGTTTTCCACACGGACAATGACGATGATGTCTTATCTCTTAAAATTAACCAACACACTTGTGTTTGAAACTTTTAAAAGAGGAACTACGTGTACCCTGATCCCCTATTGCATGAAAGGTGGTACGTAGGCACTAAAGGTTCGCAACAGCGGAGGGTGCAAAAATCATAAAAAATATATTTCCTTTCTCACCTCCACCATCCATTTTATATATAACACATTTTTTATAGCCAAAATATACAGATTTTACATAGAGGTTCCTGCGGAGTACCGTAGATGTTTAGGGTGCTAATACCTTCCCTTTGCATAACCAACCCCCTTACCTTGAATCTTTCCCCCTTTTTGGGTTATTTGCTTTTTTCCCATTCCTTTGGAAACAATAAAGCGCAGTGGCGATTTTTTATTTTTGATTTGTATAAAGTCTAGTCAATCCAATGGCTTAGTATTGAACATTTCTACCGTTACAGAAAAATAGCGACTTCACTGGGGAAAGATTGACCTCTTGCTGGTCCATCCCTAAGTGGGTTAAGCATATATTTGTTTATATCTGTATATGTGCTATTGTTGTTTATGTGTTATATTTTTTATATATGTTTCTCTGGATTTTCCTGGGTTTCAGGGTGCTTGGTGATTACTCATAAGTCCTATACCCGGACTTGGGAAAACTTTAAGATAGGATGGGCGGTATAGTCATGTTAACTTTGAGGGAGTAATCCCAAAAAAGGAGGCATGAGATCCCCCACTCAGTGGAGGCCCCTTTGACTATAGTGTCGTTTACTGAGTAATCAGGAAGACGTACTGCTTTCGATCTGGGAGCCTTCTGAAACTGAGGACCGTAAAATACCAAACCCATCTTGGCCTCTTAGGTGTAGTGCGGAAGCTATGACGGAGTAATCCGGAAATAGTTGTCACGCGATACTACGCTCGGACGAGTCTTTCTTGAGAATATTACTAATTACCGAGTTAATCAGGAAGTTAGTAATATCCGAAGGAAGGATCTAGACTCTGGGAACCTCTAGAACCTTGTTCGGTAGGTGATTACTTTTTAGACCAACACCTTATGGGTAGTACCTTCGACCTCATGACCGTGACGTTGAACCTATGAACCCTATATGTGTGATCTTGTGTGTGATTGTTGTGTCATGCATCCATGCACTCATAAGCATGTTTTGAAGAAAAAAATATTTCAAGGGATTTAAAGGTTGACTATTTGTGAATATCTCAGTTATTGTTAACCATGGATCCAGGAAAGAGAAAGACCGGGAAATACAGTTTCAAGGATCCCAAGATAGATGAGTTGGTTAGTCTAGTTACCGAGATCGAGTGTTTTGCAGATTTTCGGAAGAAGTTTGGATCCATTATTCCTCTCATGAGGCTGAAGATGAAGGAGGGTATTCTCTCGACCTTGGTCCAGTTCTATGATCCGATGTATCACTGCTTTACTTTTCCCGATTATCAATTGATGCCTACACTGGAGGAGTATTTCTATCTATTGGATTTACCTGTTACCGATCATGTTCCTTTTACTGGTTTAGAGGGCGAGCCAAAACCACATGAGATTGCTGCTTTGATTCATCTGGGGAAGTCTGAGGTGGAAGCCCATATGACTACCAAAGGAGGGATTAGAGGATTACCAGCTCAGTTCTTATTGGAGAAAGCTCGTTACTTTTCCAGGATAAAGAGTACGGTTGCTTTTGAGGCCATCTTTGCTCTACTTGCTTATGGATTTTTCTTATTTCTTAATGTGGAAAAGTTTGTCGACATTAATGCTATCAGGATTTTCATGATTGGAAACCCGGTTCCTACACTGTTCGGTGATGCTTATTACTCTGTTCATCTTCGGAGTTCCTACCATGGGGGAATGATTATCTGTTGCACACCTCTGTTGTACCGGTGGTTCATCTCTCATATGCCTCAGTCTGATGCTTTTTGGGATGTCAAGAAGGAACCTCGTTGGGCTCCTAAGATCATGGAACTTACTCACTCGGATATTGATTGGTATCATCGAGCTTATCAGGATGCAGAGATTGTTGACAGTTGTGGTAGTTTCCCCAATGTGCCTCTTCTTGGTACAAAGGGAGGAATTAACTATAACCCTGTTCTTGCACGGCGACAACTTGGTTATCCTATGAGGGATAAACCAAACAGTATTCATTTGAGTAGTTTCTTTCTGAAGGAAGGAGAAGACCACAGGGAAGCTAAGGAGAAGATTGCGAAGGCCTGGCGTCAAATTCATAAGAAGAGTAGTAAGGATTTGGGACCTAGGGGTGTTATTTCTTTGGAGCAATATCTTCAGTGGGTCCGATCGAGAACCATTCATTTGAAGATGCCGTATACTCGGGAGACACCCATGCCTGATTTGTTTGTGAAGACCACTCCTCCCTTATTAGATGATCTAGAGGAGCTGCATCTTGGTTTGGTTAGGATCCAACAGGAAAGGGATGCTTAGAAGAACAAGTTCCAGACTTTAGAGAGTTCCTACAGAGCAGACCTGAAGGAGAAAGATGATTTGATCGAGATCCTTGAGAGTCGAGGAGTAGAGTCTATGGAGAGGCAAGGGGATTTATTTTCTCCTAAGCCTCAAACAGGTGCTGATTACTCATTTCCTACTTCAGATGATTGGAAGGAAGTTGCCATCAAGCATGTGGAAGAAAACAAGAGGCTGAGGGCTCAGATTGCCAGGCTCACAGGGAAGCGCCAGCGTACAGATTGATCTCTATCAATTATTTTTCTCAGGATTTTTAGATTGTATTTTCATCTTGTACTTGGGATCATTGAAACTTGTAACACATTTTGAAGTTATTATAATAAAAAATTTCAGTATTTCAAATGCGTTATTATTTTGATGTTTGCAATATGTCTATAAACGTTAAATCCCTTGAAATATTAAATGATAAAGTAAAAATAATCATATGCATTGCATATCATGCATCATATTGCACATATTTCTTACATTTATTATGCATATCCAGGTGCCTTACCTAGCTTTTTACTTTGTTCAGCAAGCTGACTCATCACTATAACACTCGGGCTAATTTCAAAAAGAAGATGAACAATTTGGAACAGGAGAATCGCGAGCTATGCGAATAAGTTTCAGCTTTGAAGGCTGGCTTGGCCAACTTGACTACTCTGATGGAAGCTCTGGTGGTTGCTCAGAATCAGCCACCGAGTGTTCAATCTCAACCAACGAGGGCAAGTGCTGAAGTTCCTACTATTCTTGTATCCGCTACTTCGACTGTTGTTTAAAACCGTATGCCTCAGGGTTATCCGTGGGGAATGCCAGAGAATTTGGCACCTGAAGGCTTCAATTAAAGCCTCCAAGATGCTCCAGTGGTTCAAAATTTTGTTACTCCAGCACCTCATGTGGTGCATACTATTCTTGTTGCACCTCCTTCAGTGAATTTAGTTCTGTTTGTTAATGAAGATGTGTGTCGTCCTTTCCCTCCGCCGAGTGAAGACTTGGGTCTTTATGACAGAATGGATGATTTCCAAGAGCAGTTTGATAGAATGAAAAGAGAGATGAAGGCTCTTAGGGGAAAAGAGCTATTTGGGCAGAATGTGAATGAGCTTTGTTTGGTCCCGAATGTCAAAGTGCCTGCTAAGTTCAAGGTCCCGGAGTTTGAGAAGTACAAGGGCAACACTTTACCTCGTGCTCACTTGGTGATGTACGTGAGGAGAATGTCTACCCACACTGATGATCAGCGTCTGCTGATTCACTTTTCTAGGATAGTCTGACCGGTGCAGCGTTGAAATGGTACATGAGTTTAGACAACGCCAACATCCATACTTTTAATGATTTGGGAGAAGCATTCATTAAACAATACAAGTACAATGTGGACATGGCTCCCGATCGTGACCAGCTTAAGGCCATGGTTCAGAAAGACAGAGAATCTTTCAAAGAGTATGCGCAGAGATGGCGTGAAGTAGTTGTCCAAGTGATTCCTCCCATGGAGGAGAAGGAAATGACTAAAATTTTTCTGAAAATGCTAGGCGCTTTCTACTACGAAAGAATGGTAGCAAGCGCACCAAGTGATTTTACATAGATGGTAGGAATGGGTGTCCGCCTAGAAGAGGCTATAAGAGAAGTCCGTTTGACAAAGGGTGAAGGATCTGGAGGTGTGAAGAAGCCATCTTATGGGTTTACCAAAAAGAAAGAAGGGGATACCAATGCTGTTATGCAAGAGAGGAGGGTAAATGCTCATAGACGGAATTATCAGCATCACCAACAAGTTGCCTCAGTTACTCCTGTTATGAATGCCGCTCCGACTACCGTTGCTTATCAAAGACAGTCCCAGCAGGGGCACCAAGGGAATAATAAGAGAAGGGAGAACTATGACCCTATTCCCATGAGTTATGCAGAGCTACTACCAGCATTGATTTAGAAGAAGTTGGTTCAGACACAACCACCTCCAGCTATACCATCACCGTTGCCTTGGTATTACAAAGTAGACCAGACATGTGCCTTTCATCAGGGAGCACCAGGGCATAGTGTTGAAAATTGTTATCCTTTGAGGACTGAAGTGCAAAGGTTGGTGAAGTATGGAATTCTATCTTTCAAAGACATGGGACCTAATGTGAAAGACAATCCTCTACTCAAGCACGGTGGAGTGAATGCTGTAAATATGGTGGCCGGTTGTCCAGGTGACTTCCAGATTTTTGACATTAATCTGGTTAGACGAGATTTGGTAAAGATGCATGCAGACCTCTATGAATTCAGTTATTATACGCGTGACCACGCCGGTTGTGCTATTTGCAGTACAAACATACAGGGTTACGAGAAGATAAAGGATGATTTACAGGAGATAATGGATGAAGGTTTAATCCATATAATCAGGCCTAGGACAGAATATGAAGAGGAAGTGGATATGGTTTCTGGATGTCCGAGTGAATTCATAATTTTTAATGTGGAGCATTTGAATGAGGATCTCATGCAGTTGCATGCTACCTTATGTCGTACTGCTGGTCAGGTGGAACACCAATATGGATCTTTCATAGTTTGCTGTCGAGACCCCCGAGGATGTTCTATTGTGAGAGAGGGTGTTTAATTGCTGTTAGACAATGGAACTATCAAGATCATAGGTCATAGAGATGATTATCACGAGATTGATATGGTTGAAGTTTGTTTGATGGAAGAAGAGTCAGAGGAAGAGTATGCCTCCACGGATGAGTATTTCTCTTCAGATAAAGATTTGTTTGCCGGAAATGACCTTTTGAGGGCTGATTGTGTTGAGGAAGGGGTAAACGTCATTGTACCTTGTTTTGGTGCACCCGCTCATTTTAAGGTGGAGTACCATAGCAAGCCAGCTGCTACCCCATTGGTAATTAGTCTGCCAGGTCCTGTTCCCTATAAATCAGATAAGGCTGTGCCTTACAAATACAACGCTACAATCTTAGAAGATGGGGTGGAAATTTCCATCCAACCAATGCCAGATGTTGGAAATATAGCTGATAATAGCAGGGTGACCCGTAGCGGTCGTGTGTTTGCGCCGGTTATTCTAAGAGATGTTGTTGCTGGAAAGAAAATTTCTGAGAATGATGAGCCTAAAAAGGCTACAGGAGAGACTAGCGGGGCCACATTAGAGAAAGAAGTGGATGATATTTTGAAGATAATTAAAATGAGCGACTACAAAATTGTAGATCAGCTATTGCAGACTCCTTCAAAAATATATATCCTAGCTTTATTGATGAATTCCTCCGCTCATAAAGAATCACTGATGAGAGTACTAGACCAAGCTTTTGTGGAGAGTGACATGCCATTAGATCAATTCAACAACGTAATTGGAAACATTACGTCATGTAACAACTTGATTTTCTGCGATGATGAGTTACCAGATGAAGGGAGGAATTATAACCTGGCCCTCTACATATCTATAAACTGCAAGAATGATTCACTGTCCAATGTGCTAATTGATAACGGATTCACGTTAAATGTTATACCGAGGAGTACCCTCATAAAGTTAAAGTATCAGGGAACACCTATGCGCCCGACTGGCATCATTGTGAAGGCTTTTGATGGGTCGAGGAAATCTGTCACCGGTGAAGTGGACTTACCCATCCATATAGGACCACATTTGTTCTTGATAACCTTCCAGATCATGGGCATTATTCCCGCATATAGTTGTTTGCTAGGACGGCCATGGATACACGAAGCAGGGGCTGTCACTTCAACTCTACATCAGAAGCTAAAATTTGTGTGTGAAGGGAAGGTAGTGATCATAAATGGGGAGCAGGCATTGTTTATATCCCATCTATCCTTTTTCAGTATTGTAGAAGCGGATGAGGCTGCTGTTGGAACCCAGTTCCAAGCCCTATCCATTGACAACATAAGGATAAATGAGAATTATATGGTTTCCTTGAAGGACGTGCAGAAGGTTGTGCGCAATGGTAATAATGCAGTTTGGGGACGACTTGTGGATCCACCCGTGAACAAAAATAGAGCTGGTTTGGGTTTCTCTTTGAAGAATGGCAAAGGCGAAAGTTTGAAGTCAAAGTCTTTTATGAACAGTTATCATGATATTTTCCGCAGAGGAGGCTACCTCCATCCAATTGGTTCTGGAATTAATGCTGTTGAAGAGGATGAAGCAGTGCAGGAAGTACCGAATCATGTGACGCATGGAGTCCGAGTTCAGAACTGGGTCACCATTGATGTTCCTTCTTGCATACATGTTTCAAAGTAATTTGTTTTGTTAATCTATTTCTTTCTTTTGAAAAGCTTTCACTCTGCCCAAGGTGGAAGTATTAATGTTGTATGGCTTATCTGTTTGCCATAACTTTTAAGATCATTAATAAAAGTTGTCTTTGCTTCCAAATTATGTCTTTTATTTTCTGCTTTTTCCTGGGAAATGGTAAATAAAAAATAAAAACCTTTCAAAATAAATAATAACTGAAAATTAATATGCATGATCACTTGTTATATGTGTCAGTTTCTAAAAGCAATCATAAATCACATGTGCAGATTAATTAAAAAACCTATTGAATACAATGACCCTGCACCCTCTCCCAACTTTGAATGTCCTGTGTTTGGGGATAAAGAAGAATATTATGATGAGATTCTAGAAGAGGTCTCACGGTTTCTTGAGCACGAGGAAAATACCATTCAACCATATAAGGAGCCTTTGGAAGTGATTAATTTGGGTTCAGAAGAAGATCTGAAGGAGGTTAAGATTGGAGCATCGTTGCATCCTGATGTAAAGAGCGGTTTGATTGAGTTATTAAAATAGTATGTGGACATTTTTGCTTGGTCTTATCAAGATATGCCTGGTCTAGATACATATATTGTCGAGCATCATTTGCCGTTGAAGCCAGAGTGTCCGCCAGTTAAACAAAAGTTGAGAAGAACCCACCCGGATATGGCAGTAAAGATCAAAGAGGAGGTCCTAAAGCAGATTAATGCTGGTTTTCTTGTGACATTAGTGTGTCCTCAATGGATTTCCAATATTGTCCCAGTACCGAAAAAAGACGGAAAAGTCTGCATGTGCGTAGATTATAGAGATCTAAATAAAGCTAGTCCAAAATATGATTTTCTATTGCCTCACATTGACATGTTAGTGGATAGCACAACAAAATACAAAGTATTCTCGTTCATGGATGGATTTTCCTGTTATAATCAAATAAGAATGGCTTTAGAGGACATGGAAAAAACAATGTTTATCACACCCTAGGGAACATTCTGTTACAGAGTGATGCCCTTCGGGTTGAAGAACGTTGGTGCAGCATACCAGAGGGCTATGACAACTCTATTCCATGATCTGATGCACAATGAAATTGAAGTATATGTTGATGATATGATTGCCACATCCCAAACTAAAGAAGGGCATATAGAAGATTTGTTGAAGTTGTTTCAGCGTTTGAAGAAATATCGTCTCCGCTTGAATCCAAATAAATGCACGTTCGGAGTTAGATCGGGGAAATTATTGGGTTTTATTGTTAGCCAGGAAGGAATTGAAGTTGACCCTGACAAAGTCAAAGCAATTCAAGAAATGCCAGCACCAAGAACTGAAAAGAAAGTCAGGGGTTTCCTCAGACGTTTGAATTATATCTCCAGATTTATTTCCCACATGACTGCAACGTGTGAACCGATCTTTAAGTTGTTAAAGAAATATCAAGGTTGTGTATGGATGGATGACTTCCAAAGGGCATTTGAGAGTATTAAAGAATATTTGCTTGAACCTCCTATCTTGCTCCCTTCCGTAGAAGGAAGACCGTTGATTATGTATCTAACAGTGTTAGATAAATCCATGGGTTGTATTATGGGACAACAGGATGAAATGGGAAAGAAAGAGTTCGCTATTTATTATCTCAGCAAGAAGTTCACTGATTTCGAGTCGCGGTATTCCATGCTAGAAAAAATGTGTTGTGCTTTGGCCTGGGTGGCACAACGTTTGCGGTAGTATATGTTGAATCATACCACTTGGTTGATCTCCAAAATGGATCCAATTAAGTATATTTTTGAAAAGCCTGCTCTTATTGGGAGAATTTCCCGCTGGCAGATGTTGTTATCTGAATATGATATCGAGTACCGCACTCAAAAGGCTATTAAAAGTAGTGTGTTGGCAGATTACCTTGCTCACCAGCCAGTGGAAGATTATCAACATGCAGAATATGAATTCCCCGATGAGGATGTGATGTTCCTGAAAGTGAAAGATTGTGATGAACCATTGCCTGAGGAGGGCCCCGACCCTGAATCTCATTGGAGTATGATATTTGATGGAGCTGTGAATGCTTATGGTAAAGTAATTGGTGATGTGATTGTCACTCCTCATGGATCACACATTCCTTTTACTGCAAGGTTAACATTTGATTGCACTAATAATATGGCCGAATATGAGGCTTGCATTATGGGTCTTGAAGAAGCTATTGATCTCAGAATCAAGATTCTGGATGTGTATGGTGATTCAACCTTGGTAATAAATCAGATTAAAGGATAATGGGACACTCGTCACCCTGGCTTAATCCCTTACAAAGATTATGCTAGAAGATTATTACCCTTCTTCAATAAAGTTGAATTCCATCACATTCCTAGAGATGAAAATCAGATGGATGATGCTCTGGAAACTCTGGCTTCCATGTACCAAGTAAATTCTTGGAATGATATACCCCGAATTATAGTTCGACGGCTAGATAGGCCCGCTCATGTGTTTACGACAAATGAGGTAGCAGATGAAAAACCTTGGTACTATGATATCAAGCATTTCCTTCAGACTCATGAATACCCGATTAGTGCATCGAGGAAAGATAGAAAGACACTGAGAAGATTGGCAGGCAGTTTCTTCCTCAGTGAAAATGTGTTATACAAGAGAAATTATGACATGGTACTGCTCAGATGCGTGGATAGACACGAAGCAGACATGTTGATGCATGAGATCCATGAAGGTTCATTTGGCACTCATGCTAATGTACATTTAATGGCTAAAAAGATGCTAAGGGAAGGTTATTATTGGTTGACAATGGAATCTGACTGTTACAAATTTGCAAAGAAGTGCTATAAATGCCAGATTTATACAGATAAGATCCATGTGCCTCCGACACTTCTCAATGTGATTTCCTCCCCATGGCCTTTCTCTATGTGGGGTATTGACATGATTGGGATGATAGAACCAAAAGCTTCAAATGGACACCGTTTCATCTTGGTAGCAATTGACTACTTTACCAAATGGGTAGAGGCTGCTTCATATGCCAATGTCACCAAACATGTGGTTGTGCGTTTCATTAAAAACAATCTTATATGCTAGTATGGTGTGCCGAGCAGAATCATTACTGACAATGGCTCGAATTTGAACAACAGAATGATGACAGAACTGTGTGAAGAATTCAAGATTGTCCATCACAATTCTTCTCCGTACAGGCCAAAGATGAATGGGGCTGTTGAAGCTGCTAATAAGAATATCAAGAGAATTATCCAGAAAATGGTTGTCACTTATAAAGATTGGCATGAAATGCTCCCTTTTTCTCTGCATGGATATTGAACATCTGTTCGCACTTCAACAGGAGCAACCCCATTCTCCCTAGTGTATGGAATGGAAGCTGTACTCCCTGTCGAGGTAGAGATTCCCTCGTTGCGTATGATAATGGAAACCAAGTTGACAAAAGCTGAATGGGTCCAGAATAGGTTTAACCAATTGAATTTGATGGAAGAGAAGAGGATGACAACTTTATGTCATGGGTAGTTATATCAGAAAAGAATGAAGAAATAATTTAATAAAAAAGGTTAAACCTCGTGAATTCAGAGAAGGCGACCTCGTGCTCAGGAAGATCATGTCTTTCAACACTAATTCTAGGGGAAAGTGGACTCCCAATTTTGAAGGCCCGTATGTTGTCAAGAAAGCCTTCTCTGGTGGTGCATTTATTCTTGAAACTATGGATGGCGAGGAGTTCCCACGTCCCATGAATGTTGACGCAGTCAAGAAATACTTCGCCAAAAGAAATAAAAGAACAGCTCGCTAAGTTGAAAACCTAAAAGGGAGGCTTAGGAAAAAAGGAGCGTCTCGGTAGGCCGAAAACCCGAAAGGGCGGTCTAGGCAAAAATTAGAGACATAAACAGAATAAATTTCCTGCTAAGTTGAAAACCCGCAAGGGCAGCTTAGGCAAAAGTTAGGGATTTTTCTTGGCAAGTAACTACGTCAGACAAGACTTGATCGTTGAAGCAACAATTTTCTCGGATCCTCACCATACTTCAATAAAAGCTGCTGCTCAGGATTTCAAAAGTTGTTAGGGGGGATAATGGTCATTGTATCTCAATGTATCTTTTCCATTATGTATTACCATTTCCCAAACTTTGTAATCATCCATGGAGTCTCGCCATTCGCAGACTACCATTCTATTAATGAAATTCGAGCTTTTACCCAATTCTGTGTTCTTATTTTTATTTAGCTTGCAAAGACTTCATTTATTACTGATAATAAATGTTAAAGCAAAAAGATTAAAAAAGCAAAATTAACTTTTTAAAAAAAGAAGAGATCTTTACAATTCAATTTACTTTGGGATTTGTGATGAAACAATGACAACAAGAATGGTGATCCCAAGAACGAACAAAGTCCGATTGTTTTAAGAAAAATTTACCCCCTTCATGAAGGTTTTCTCAGGTCATTTTGCTGGTGTGCGCAATCTTTGTGTGTTTCTCAGATAGTTAAAGACGATATCAATGGGTGCAAGGTACAGTATTGGGTTTGTGATCCCATTATCCCCAGTCAAGTCTTGGTTCACTTTTGATTTTGGGTTTGCATGGTCAGAAGCCTCCGTCCCAGATTCCCCAGTGAAGTCTTCCCTCATATAATGAAAGGTTTTATTCCCTTGGTGTGCTAAGATGTCGCTCTTTTTGCAGTATTGGCATTAATGTTGACTTCTTAATTTCCCGGGAAAGTTATCCCAGGGCATCTCTTGTTGGAATGAGTGTTCGTAATGAAAATTTTCAATCCATAGTTTTTTCTCTAGGGAGGTAGGCTTGATCCCCCAGTGAGGTTTGGTTGTGTCGGCGTCAGTATGCTTTATTTGAGGTTGGTTTTGCAATATCCAGTAGGCATGTTGCTTTTGGAAAAGTGTTTTCTCCGATGAAACCGGAAGAAGGGTGTTCTATCCCGGTATCTGCTTGATTTGGCTACATCCAGATTATGTTTCTCCTCAGTAAAATTAAGGCAGATAAAACGTTTGGTTTCCTCAGTTGATCTTACCTTTCTTGGATTGATATTTCTGGTTGAAGTTTAGCCCAATGTTGTTAGTACCTGAGGCAGTTTTGTTTGTTTGTACTGATTATGTATCCTTTTACCAGCATATGCACGATATCACTCATACATTCATACATACATCATGCATTGCTAAAAACCATCGTTCATTGACATTGTGTTCTGACCTTCCTGCAATGCTCTTTGCTTAGTTGAATTTAGTTTTCCCTCTTGAGTTTATTTCTCAAAGGATGTATCTTCATTGGCCGTCTTGCTCCAGTTTATTTCTGAATTGGATTTGTGGTTGCATGACAATATCATTTATTTTGGATTTCTGAGAGCTTGGAGTTTTGGTTTGTGCATTTATTTTGCACGGGAAGAATTTATCTCCTCAGCAGGAATATCGTGGAATTTCCCCGGGAAGTCATATTTCTATCCCCAAAAAGTCATTTCGCTTTGAAATCCCCCTTGACAATGAGTGGAAGTCTCTTTATTTGAGATAGCTTACATATTACCCTTTCCAGGCAGAGTGCCTTGGTTAAAGAAGAAGTTGAAACCCGTTCGAGGTGAGACACCAAAATTTTGGGGAAAACTTGATAGTATATTTTCTCCTTCTACCTTCAGTGAACGTTGGTAGTACATCAGCAGTGAACGTCGGTGTTTGTTATCTTTTTGCTATCTTCAGTGAATGTTGATAGTTCATCGTTAGTGAATGGCGGTGGTATGATATGTTTTCTCCTTCTACCTTCAGTGAATGTTGGTAGTACATCGACAGTGAACGTCGGTGTTTGTTATCTTTTTGCTATCTTCAGTGAATGTTGATAGTTCATCGTCAGTGAACGGAGGTGGTATGATATATTTTCTCTTTCTACCTTCAGTGAATGTTGGTAGTTCATCGGCAGTGAACGTCGGTGTTTGTTATCTTTTTGCTATCTTCAGTGAACGTTGATAGTTCATCGTCAGTGAATGGCGGTGGTATGATATATTTTCTCCTTCTACCTTCAGTGAATGTTGGTAGTACATCGACAGTGAACGTCGGTGTTTCTTATCTTTTTTCTATCTTCAGTGAACGTAGATAGTTCATCGTCAGTGAACGGCGGTGATATGATATACTTTCTCCTTCTACCTTCTGTGAATGTTGGTAGTACATCGGCAGTGAATGTCGGTGTTTGTTATCTTTTTTCTATCTTCAGTGAACGTTGATAGTACATCGTCAGTGAACGGTGTTGGTATGATATATTTTCTCTTTCTACCTTCAGTGAACATTGGTAGTACATCGGCAGTGAACGTCGCTGTTTGTTATCTTTTTGCTATCTTCAGTGAACGTTGATAGTTCATCGTTAGTGAACGGCGGTGGTATGATATATTTTCTCCTTCTACCTTCAGTGAATGTTGGTAGTACATCGACAATGAATGTCGGTGTTTGTTATCTTTTTGCTATCTTCAGTGAACGTTGATAGTTCATCGTTAGTGAACGGTGGTGGTATGATATATTTTCTCCTTCTACCTTCAGTGAACGTTGGTAGTACATCGGCAGTGAACCTCGGTGTTTGTTATCTTTTTGTTATCTTCAGTGAACATTGATAGTTCATCGTCAGTGAACTAAAGTGGTATGATATATTTTCTCTTTCTATCTTCAGTGAACATTGGTAGTACATCGGCAGTGAACGTTGTTGTTTATTATCTTTTTGCTATCTTCAGTGAACATTGATAGTTCATCGTCAGTGAACGACGGTGGTATGATATATTTTCTCTTTCTACCTTTAGTGAACGTTGGTAGTACATCGAAAGTGAATGTCGGTGTTTGTTATCTTTTTTCTATCTTCAGTGAATGTTGATAGTTCATCATTAGTGAATGGCGGTGGTATGATATATTTTCTCCTTCTACCTTCAGTGAACGTTGGTAGTACATCGACAGTGAACGTCGGTGTTTGTTATCTTTTTGCTATCTTTAGTGAATATTGATAGTTCATCGTCAGTGAATGGAGGTGGTATGATATATTTTCTTTCTACCTTCAGTGAATGGTGGTAGTACATCGGCAGTGAACGTTGGTGTTTGTTATCTTTTTGCTATCTTCAGTGAATGTTGATAGTTCATCGTCAGTGAACGGAGGTGGTATGATATATTTTCTCCTTCTACCTTCAATGAACGTTTGTAGTACATCGACAGTGAACGTCGGTGTTTGTTATCTTTTTGCTATCTTCAGTGAACGTTGATAGTTCATCGTCAATGAACGGTGGTGATATGATATATTTTCTCCTTCTACCTTCAGTGAACGTTGGTAGTACATCGGCAGTGAACATTGGTGTTTGTTATCTTTTTGCTATCTTTTTGCTATCTTCAGTGAACGTTGATAGTTCATCGTCAGTGAACGGCGTTGGTATGATATATTTTCTCTTTCTACCTTCAGTGAACATTGGTAGTACATCGGCAGTGAACATCGATGTTTGTTATCTTTTTGCTATCTTCAGTGAACGTTGATAGTTCATCGTTAGTGAACGACAGTGGTATGATATATTTTCTCCTTCTACCTTCAGTGAATGTTGGTAGTACATCGACAATGAACGTCGGTGTTTGTTATCTTTTTGCTATCTTCAGTGAATGTTAATAGTTCATCGTCAGTGAACGGCGGTGGTATGATATATTTTCTCCTTCTACCTTCAGTGAACGTTGGTAGTACATCGGCAGTGAATGTCGGTGTTTGTTATCTTTTTGATATCTTCAGTGAACGTTGATAGTTCATTGTTAGTGAACGACAGTGGTATGATATATTTTCTCTTTCTACCTTCAGTGAATGTTGGTAGTACTTCGGCAGTGAACGCCGGTGTTTGTTATCTTTTTGCTATCTTCAGTGAACATTGATAGTTCATCGTCAGTGAACGACGGTGGTATGATACATTTTCTCTTTCTACCTTCAGTGAACATTGGTAGTACATCGGCAGTGAACATCGATGTTTGTTATCTTTTTGCTATCTTCAGTGAACGTTGATAGTTCATCGTCAATGAACGGCAGTGGTATGATATATTTTCTCTTTCTACCTTCAGTGAACGTTGGTAGTACATCGGCAGTGAACGTCGGTATTTCTTATCTTTTTGCTATCTTCAGTGAATGTTGATAGTTCATCGTCAGTGAACAGCGGTGGTATGATATATTTTCTATTTCTACATTAAGTGAATGTTGGTAGTACATCGGCAGTGAACGTCGGTGTTTCTTATCTTTTTTCTATCTTAAGTGAACGTTGATAGTTCATCGTCAGTGAACTGCGGTGATATGATATATTCTCTATTTTTACCTTAAGTGAACGTTTGTAGACATCGGCAGTGAACGTCGATACTTGTTATCCTCCTCTCTGATTTTGTTCTTGTGGCTCACCAGTGATTTATTTTCCTGGTGGGGTTGCTTCTTTGTTTCTTCATTTTTGTTTCATCCCTAATGTTACCTTGCATCTCTTTGGTTCTGTTCATATGCATTCATATGCATAAGCATTTGCATGGCATCTTAGGGCCAAAAATAGGTTTTGTTTTGTATTTAAGTATCTTCGATCACGTCGACACGAAGATTTTTAACCTTCTTATCTCCGGATAGAAGAAACTTAAATAAGGGCAGTTGTTGTACCCCAAATTTTGCCCCTAAGATTCCTTCATCATACCATATTATTTCAATCACAACAAGATCACATTAGGGCTTTTAGTTCTTCTACCTATCTTTAGCTTTTCTCTTTGAGGAGTTACCAAGCACCTTAACTTGTTTTCTTTTGTGATCATGGATATTTCACTTTGATTTTCCCTCTAATTAACAAAATGCAATATTGGTTTGTCTTACTTGTTAATAATGTAGGTAAAGGCAGTGAGGTTTAGCAAGTTGCATCATGGGTTCATGAGTTTATTTCCATGCCCTAGTCAACATAGCTTGAGAAATTCAGGCCACACCATTGAAGTTGTTTTGGAAGAATTGGTATGGAAGTGGTTTTGGTGTCCATGAGTCCTCATCATCATCCTCAACAATTTCTATTCACAAAGGAAGAATATTGGCACAAAAAGTTTGTTCACACTTGGCAAAGTTCCTCAAAGCATTATCTTGATCTAGAGGCTAGGGTTTTGGACTTCAAAGGAGCATATGTTGCTCATTTTTTGGTATTTTTGAGTGATTCCAGAAACATCCTTCTCTTCAAAGAGTTACCAACAAATCACTTCAAAAGTTCCAAGGAGTTTTCATGTGGAAGGAACTTGGTGAAGAAGAAAGATTACAAGGCACCCAGATGAATTCCCAATTTTCCATATGTGACTTCAAATGGTCATAACTTGGTTAATTTTTATCACCTTGATCCCATTATTTTTTCATGATGATCTTAAAGATGTTTAATTCATGCCTTCTTTTATGTGCAAAGTGAGAAAATGGATAGAAGTTGCCTTAAGAATGCAAAAGATTATAGGTCATTTCATAATTTTTTGGCCAACTTCAACAAGTCATAACTTGCTCAATTTTTGGAAATTTTGAGTGGTTCAAATTTCAAAATGTCAATCAAGAGATCTACTATATTCCATATTTTTTGGTCAAGAGCAAATTCTAAGTGGAAGGCCATGTTTGGATGCAAAAGATTATAGGTCATTTTTAAAGAAGAATTTGAAATATTTCTAAGTATGGAAAGTCAACTCTTTTTCTTCAACTTTGACTCCATGTAACTTTCAGCTCAGACATCCATTTGAATCCATTCTTTTTCCATTGCAAAGCTTGTAACCTCATCTTTCCAAAGCATCAATAATTATTCCCTAAGACCCCTTGAGGTGGAAATTCCATGGATTTGAATTTGGTAGTTTGAAACTGAATTTTGCACAAAGTCAGAATTTTGAAATCTTTGTTTTGGCTTCTAATCACAAGATTTCCACGCGTTTTTGTTTCTAATCATGTTTAGCAACTTGCCAGAAGTGATTAGCATCATGAAACGCACGATTTGGCTGAGTTTTGATCAAGTTTGAGTCACACTTTCTTCATGATGCAAACCTACACGAATTCCCTCCAAAATGCATCATTTTCTATTCCTTTTGATCCCATTTGCTTCCCTATAAATAGAGGGTCATCCCCCATTCAATTTCCCAAGCTTAGATAGCCAGAATCACCCTGCCAAACTTGCTTCACAACCCAGAATTCAGCAACTTCAAAATCTATTCTCAAGCCCTTTTCAATCCATTTTTTCTCTCAATTCACCTTCCTTGATCTTCCCTGAAGCTAACCATATAATTACATTCAAGAATCGTGCTATATACTGCTCCATAGAAGTCCAGTTTCAGAGCTCTGCAACTCAACTTCAATAGGTAGATTCCTTCATCAATTCTTCAAAACTCTGATATCATTGTGTTGCTCTCATTGCCCTGGTTCTAGTCGCAACACTTAATTTCACTGGAAGCACGTTTTGACCATGAATTTTCAAATCCCTTTTCAACGCTTTCTTTCCAAATTGCTTGAGCTACAATTTATATAAATTTGGCGCGAGGGTGTGGTTGTCTTCGTCTTGAAGAGACGGAACGAATGGCATAGGCCCGAGCTTCTGATTTTACAGTTTGAGAGACCTGCAATTCGTGATGGCTGGAGGTTGAAGATGAACAACGTGTCATCTTCTAACCAATGAAGGCGTGCCATTTGTTATTTTCAAATTCTGATTTTATTATTGATTCTGTACATTATTCATTAAAGACCATGATATGCACAGCGCGCCAGATCCCTTAGATTTGATTAATAACGTGTTTTGACTTTCATCCAATGGTCCACATCTTTTACTTTTATTTTCTTTTTCTGATTTTTATATTTAAATTTTTTAAATTTCAAAAAAATCATAGAAAATTCATTTTTAGTCCAAAAAATCTGAAAAAATCATGAAAAATATTTTTGATTATCCTCTTTCTGATTTTTTATTTTTTCACAATTTAATTTTGGGTTTTGGTATTTTTTATGAATTTTAAACTTATTTGATTTGTTTAAAATGTTTAAAAATACTTTTACACATTTTTAAATTCTGAAAAAATTATGGAATGATCCAATGATATTGTGACAAATATTGGTGACCTTATTTTATTTTTATTTCTGACTTTACTATTTTTTACTAGTTTTGTTTATTTTACCCATTTATTTTATTTTTTAAAAATAGTTTCTGACTTTTAAAAATTCCCAAAATTTTTATAAAATTACTTGGCCTCTTTTCTGATTTTTCTATGGTCTTATTTTTAATTTCTTGATTAATTTGAATATAATTGACATTTTCCTCATTATTTTCCATTTTTTAAACATTTTTAAACCCTTTAATGTATATATTAATTATATTATTATTTTGTGAATATTTTTTGGCTGTCTTGGGTTGATTTTTTGATCATGGCTTTATTAACATCATTGGGTCCATGGTGTTGAGTTTAACTCCACAAAAAATGGATGAATGATTTTAATAATAGTTAGATTAAATATTAATTCAAATGTGGTTTCTCTTTTTACCCTAATTCCTCTTCATCTCATCTCCTTCTCATTGCACTAAATGTTGTTGGAGCGTGATCTCTATATCATGTCTCAAAATAAATGGTGCATAGATTGCTATTGACCGACCTCAAAATAGGTGCGACTTCTATATAAGTCCATTTACGATTGCTTAACATAACGCTAAATTTTGTCCCGATTCGAATAAATGATCATTCGTGGCCCAAACTTATGATTGCAAGCCCAAGTATGTTAATTTGATCTCTTTGATCCAATAACCTTGAGATTCATTGTGTGGAGGCTTTGGTTCTACCAATCCTCTAATGGATCTACAACACTTTTGGTCAACGTAGATCACTTAAACATCGTTGATCATTAAATGGTACTTATGAGAATTCCAAATGGATGATATACTTGACAAAAAGCAAATTCAACTTGTTGTGTGGAGGATTTGGTTCTACCAATCCTCTAATGAGTTATAAATGCAAGTTTCAAGATGGTCATCCAACTAACCACTAATTATTAACATTTTTTATCTTATACTTTTATTATTTTTTTATGCTTTATGTACTATTTACTTTTAGCATTTACATTTCATGCCATTTTCATCTTTGCTCATTTGAGCATTTATCTTCTTGCCGTTTTATTTTTGTCACTTGAGCTTTTCTTTTTATTTTCCTAAGACACTTAATAATCAACATAAACCCTAAAAAATACTCTAATGGTACTTGGACTATTTAGTTACTATCCTTGGCATTATGGAGCATGGGACTATTTATTGGACTTAGGATTAGAAACCTTGACTTATCTTGGAGACCTTGTGATGTTATCTGATTATTTTGTCTAGAGTTCTTGAGGTTTACCTCAAGACATTAGATCGCTTGTTTGTTTTTTTGTGCAGTTTTTGTGATTACACTCTTTGTTTGTAATCTGGAATTCATCCGCATACAACCGTTACTCTGCCCAAGTTTTGTGAAGATTTAATACCCTTGAAGTTTGGTTCTCTCAAGAGGTCTAGTATCTTTGCTTGCTTGGTTTCAATCCAAAGAATGTGAATTCTATCTTGGCTCATAATGTCAAGCTTTGGCTTCTTGTTGGTTAGATGGATCTTATCCTTAGCTTTTACCTTATGCTTTAGGATAGCATCTTCTTCTTCTCCCATCTTCTTTAATTTCAAAAATCTTCTCCCGCTTTTTTAAGCTCTTCTTGTTTTGAAACTTAAACTACTTTCATAATAAACTTGGACTTAGGTCCATGCATTTTCAAAACATTTTCATAAATAAACCCCAATCAATTTAACAATACTTTGACATTTTTGTGAGAAGACTAAAAGTCAATCAATCTTATTTCAAATGATTTTTCCACTTTGGCCTTTTTATCTTTAAACTTTTCTCAAAAGGTTAGACTCTTGTTAATCCTTGTAGTGATGCAAACAACTATACTTCTACAATATGTAGTGAAGTGAGATATTTTACACTTGGGTGTTGAGTGAGGCATTGTTGATTTTAAAATGCAAGCCATATCCTCCACTTTGAGATGATGCAAATTCTCCTTTCTCATGATTGTGGGTAGTAAGTATGTTTTCCACACGGACAATGACGATGATGTCTTATCTCTTAAAATTAATCAACACACTTGTGTTTCAAACTTTTAAAAGAGGAACTACGTGTACCCTTATCCCCTATTGCACGAAAGGTGGTACGTAGGCACTAAAGGTTCACAACAGTGGCGGGTGCAAAAATCATAAAAAATATATTTCCGTTCTCACCTCCACCATCCATTATATATATAACACATTTTTTATAGCCAAAATATACAGATTTTACAAAGAGGTTCCTGCGGAGTACTGTAGATGTTTAGGGTTCCAATACCTTCCCTTTGCATAACCAACCCCCTTACCTTGAATATTTCCCCCTTTTTGGGTTATTCGCTCTTTTACCATTCCTTTGGAAACAATAAAGCGCGGTGGCGATTTTTATTTTTGATTTGTATAAAGTCTAGTCAATCCAATGGCTTAGTCTTGAACATTTCTACCTCTACACTATGAATTCTCATTTTCATCCTCAAACAACTTCTATTTACAAGGAAATTGTGTTGGTACAAGAAGTTTGTTCAAAGTTATCAAAATTCCGCAAAGCATTTTCTTGATCTAGGAGCTAGGGTTTTGAAATTCAAAGAAGCATATCTTGCTCATCTTTTGGTATTTTTGAGTGATTCCAAAGACATTCTTATCTTCAAAGGTTTATCAACAAATCACCTAAAAAGTTTCAAGGAGTTTTCATGTGGAAGAAGCTTGATGATGAAGAAAGATTACAAGTCCTCCAGATGAACCCCCAATTTCTCATGTGTGACTTCAAATGCTCATAACTTGGTCAATGTTTATCACCTTGAGCCCAATATTTTTCCATATTGATCTTGAAGATGTGAACTTTATGCCTTCTTTTATGTGCAAAGTGAGAAAATGGATGGAAGATGCCCTAAGGATATAAAATATTATAGGTCATTTTATGATTTTTTGCCAACTTCAACAAATCATAACTCTCTCAATTTTTGGATATTTTGAATGGTTCAAGTTTCAAAATGTCATTCAAGAGGTCTATTTCATGCCATAATTTTTGGTCAAGAGAAAATTCCAAGTTGAAGGCCATGTTTGGATGCAAAACATTATAGGTAACTTTTGAAGAAAAAATTGAAATATTTCTAAGTATGGAAAGTCAACCGTTTTTCTCCAACTTTGACTCAATGCAACTTCTTGCTCAAACATCCACTTGATCTCATTCCTTTCACATTGAAAAGATTGTAAATTCATATTTAAAATGCTTCAAGAATCACATCATAAGGTGCCCTACATTGTTGGCACCATGGTCATGAAAGTAGCATCATGAAATGGAAATTCCAAGTTCAGTCAGATTTGAAAGTCAGTTTAAATCCAATTACAAGCCTGTTTAAAGATCAATTTCATGTCTAATCATGTTTAGGAACTTGCCACAATATGAAACGGCCCTTAAACCATCCAATTTGCTGCATTTTGAGCCATGTGAAGTCACACTTTTCACATTTAGTAGGTCCACACGATTTCACTCATTTTTCCTCCAATTCACACGCTTGAGCCTTACATCATAATCAGCTATAAATAAGGATCATCCCTCACTCTTTTTTTCAAGCTTTTGATATCCAATTGACCCCTGTTCAGATCCCACACGAACTCTGAATTTGAAATTCTGATATCTTACATTCTCACCTTAAAACACCAAAAGCTCCATTCAGTTAGCTTCATTGAACTTCTCTGAAGCTAACCATACGATTACTTTCAAGAATTGTGACCTATATTGATCGGTAGAAGTCTAGTTTCAGAGCAAATTCTCACTACTTCGTTAAGGTAGATTTCTTGGCCAAATTGATTCAAATGAAAGACTAATCCACACCTTATGTTCTTCTGATACTCGTGCTCTTTATAGTTTGCAATTTCATTGAGAATTGAGTGAGATATCCCAGATTTTCATGCTCGCTATTTTTTCTGGTTTTCTTCAAACACAACCCTGCACAATTTATATAAATTTGGCGCGATGGTACCATTAGAATCGTCTTGAAGAGACGAATCTAATGGTACTGGTCTGGTTTGCTAATTTTACAGTTTGAAGGATTCAATTTGGGGATGGATGGACGTTGAAGATGATGACATGTCCGTCTTCAACCAATGACATGAAGCCACATTATTTTTTTGAAATTGATACAATATGCTTGCCTTACAATGCGCGTGCCTCAAGAATCCTTGGATCTGATTACTTTTGTGAGTCAGACTCCACCCAACGCGCCATATTTTAAGTTGTTTTATTTTAAAAAACATTGGATCCGATGTGATATTTAGTAATGACCATGATATGCACAGCGCGCCAGATCCCTTGGATCTGATTACTAATGCATTTTGACTCTCATCCATTGGTCCACATCTTTTTGGTTTTTATTTTCTTTTCTGATTTTTATATTTAATTGTTTGAAATTTCAAAAAAATCATAGAAAATTCATTTTTAGTCCAAAAAATCAATGAAAAATATTTTTGACTATTCTCTTTCTGATTTTTATTTTTTCACAATTTAATTTTGTGTTTTGGTATTTTTTTATAAATTTTCACTTTATTTGAATTGTTTTAAATATTTAAAAATACTTTTATACATTTTTAAATTCTTAAAAAATTATGAAATGATTCAGTGACATTGTGACAAATATTGGTGACCTCATTTTATTTTTGTTTCTGACTTTTTTATTTTTTTAATCATTTTTATTTTATTTTACTCATTTATTTTAATTTAAAAAAAATAGTTTCTACTTTAAAAAATGACCAAATATTTTATAAAAATATTTGAGTCCTTTTCTCATTTTTCTATGGTCTTACTTTTTATTTCTTGATCAATTTGAATATAGTTGATATTTTTATCCCTTATTTCTATTTTAAAACATTTTTTAAAACCATTTAAATGTATATACTACATGCAATATTATTTTGTGATTACTTTCTGGTTGACCTTGAGTTAAATTTTTGATCATGGACTTTATTAACCTCATTGGATCCATGGTGTTGATCCTAACTCCACAAAAAATGGATGAATGATTTTAATAATAGTTTGATTAAAATTTAATTCAAATGTAGTTTGTATACTCTTCCCCAATCCTCTCCATCTCATCCCTTTCTTATTGAACTAAGTGTTATTGGAGCATGATCTCTATATCATGTCTCAAAACAAATGGTGCATAGATTGCTATTGACCGGCCTCAAAATAGGTGCGACTTTTATATAAGTCCACTTACGATTGCTTAACATAGCGCTAAATTTTGTCCTGATTCGAATAAATGATCATTCGTGGACAAAATCTATGTTTGCAAGCCCAAGTATATTAATTTGATCTCTTTAATCCAATAACCTTGAAATTCATTGTGTGGAGGCTTTGGTTCTACCAATCCTCTAATGGATCTACAACACTTTTGGTCAACGCGGATCACTTAAACATCATTGATCATTAAATGGCAATTATGAAGATTCCAAATGGGTGATATACTTGACAAAAAGCAAATGAAACTTTTTGTGTGGAGGCTTTGGTTCTACCAATCCTCTAATGAGTTCCGAATGCAAGCTTCAAGATGATCATCCAACTAACCACTAATCACTTATAATTGGCTTTATCTTTTGTTTTTACCTTATGCCTTTTTATTTTTTATGCTTTATGCACTATTTACTTTTAGCATTTACATCTCATGCTATCTTCATCTTTTCTCACTTTAGCCTTTTCTTTTCTCTTCTAAGACACCTAATAATCAACATAAACCATAAAAAACCTTAATGGTACTTGAACTATTTGGTTACTATCCTTGGCATTATGGAGTATTGGACTTCTTGGACTTAGGATTAGGAACCTTGGCCTATGTTGGATACCTTGTGACATTAATTAATATTTTGTCTGGAGTTCTTGAGGTTTACTTCAAGACATTGGGTTATTTGTGTGTTTTGTGTGCAGGTTATTGTGATTACATTCTTTGTTTGTAATATGGAATTCATCCGTATGCAGTCGTTACTCTGTCCAATTTTTCTTGAGAAGACTTAATACACTTAAAGTTTGGTTCTCACAAGAGGTCTAGTATCTTTGCTTGCTTGGTTTCAATCCAAAGAATGGAAATTCTATCTTGGCTAGTAATGTCAATTATTGGCTTTTTTGTCTGTTAGATGGTTCTTATCCCTAGATTTTACCTTATGCCTTTAGGATAGTCTCTTCTTCTTCTCCCGTCTTCTTTAATTTCAAAAATCTTCTCCCTCCTTTTGAAAACTCTTTTTGTTTTTTTTTGTTTAACTTGAACCACTTTCATAATAAACTCGGATTTAGGTCCATGCATTTACAAAAACATTTTCATAAATAAACTTCAATCAACTTAACAATACCTTGGAATTTTTTATGAGAAGACTAAAAGTCAATCAATCTCATTTCAAACCATTTTTCCACTTTAGCTCTTTTATTTTTAAACTTTTATCAAAATAGATTAGACTCTTGTCAATCCTTGTAGTGATGCAAACAACTATACTTCTACAATATGTAGTAAAGAGAGATATTTTCCACTTGGGTGTTGAGTGAGACATTGTTGATTTTAAAATCCAAGCCATATCCTCCACTTTGAGATTATGCAAATTCTCCTTTCTTATGATTGTGGGGAGTAAGTATGTTTTCCACACGGACAATGACAATGATGTCTTATCTCATAAAATTAACCAACACACTTGCGTTTTAAAATTTTAAAAGAGGAACTACGTGTACCCTGATCCCCTATTGCACGGAAGGTGGTACGTAGGCACTAAAGGTTTGCAACCGCGGAGGGTGCAAAAATCATAAAAAATACTTCTTTTCTCACCTCCACCATCTATTTTTATACAATTTTTTTATATATATATATAGCCAAAATATACAAATTTTACAAAGAGGTTCCTGCGGAGTACCGTAGATGTTCAGGGTGCTAATACCTTCCCTTTACATAACTAAACCCCTTACCTTGAATCTTCCCCCCTCTTTTTTGGGTTATTCGATCTTTTCCCATTTCTTTGGAAACAATAAAGCGCGATGACGATTTTTATTTTTGATCTGTATAAGTCTAGTCAATCCAATGGTTTAGTCTTAAACATTTCTACCGCGAAACTCTTCAAAACCCATAGAAGATCCATCACCATAAACCTTTTATGAATTTGACATTGAATTTGACCCTTTAGTATCCCTAGATAACCTTATGGACAATCCACCTACTACCCATGTTGACTAAAATCAGCATGAACTTGCTCAAGTTCTTTCTGAAATTGATCAATTTGATACGCTGTTTCAAGCTCCCCACTCAGAAAATCCAAATTTTGAAGCTCCTCACTCAAAATCTAAACTTTGACTCTGATACCACAACATCCATTCCTGGAATCACTTTCCCTCTCTTGGTCTCTCAACCACTCACAATCCACTATATCCCAGATATCTCATATCCCTATCATTCCACTCCACCAAACTCACCATATTCACCCATTATTATCTCTGATTCTCCCTCTCCAAACAACCATCCAAAAGATCCCCTTCGCACACTTATAGACTTAGAAGCTTTGAAAAATCTTGTCTCATGCTCTAAAACAATTGCCATTCCAAAACCTAACCCAAAAATCTCCAAAGCAGATGTTGGTAATCTTTGCTGATTTTTGAAATAGAAATACAGGAATGGGTTAACTCTCTGAAGCTAGCTTGCTTAGAGAATCTTAATCCTGCTGCTTCTGATTCACATTGGAACCAGTTTAGAAAATGGTTTAATTTTGAATCCCAGAAACTTAAGGAGTTAAGTTATGAAATTTCTCAACAGAACTTCTATGATCATCTGGATGTCTTTAAGGATCAAGTTCTGCATCACTGGGAAAACAAACCACTTCTTCTGCTGGACAATTCTCCTTGGGAAGATCACCAGCCTTCAGAATATGATGAATCATCCTCTAGTCCTATGCCTCTAGTTAGGGTTCTAAACAAAGGCAAGGAAGTTGAAGAAGCTCCTGAGTCAGAATCATCCACAGCTTTCTCTGAAAAGGTGGAACCTTCTATTGATATACCCTCTTCATCTCTTGTGCTGCAAACTCTGGAGGAGTTAAAGAAATAGAATGCAATGTTTAAGGAAAGACTAGACAAGCCGGATGATACGTGCAAGGAAATCAAAGGAATGCTTGGTAAACAAGAAGATTTAAACAACCAGATTAAGATTTTGTTGAAAGCTCTGTTCACACGACTTCCTCCACCTCAATCTTAGCTTTGAAATTTGATTTCTTTACTGTGTTCATTTTATTTGTTTTCTTTTGAATGTGTTTAGTGCAATCTTTTTAATACAAATCATCTTTTATTGCTTACAGTGTTTTTATTTCTTTTTGGTTCTTGACAAAAAAGGGGGAGAACGTGACATATTTCTAATATAACAGTATCGAGACGTAGTCTCAAACATTTTGAATATCATAACTTCTATTGTTTTTTTTCTTCTGAAAGCAAAACAAGAACAAACTCTGTTAAGGACAGAAGTGGACACATCAAAAACTCTTATCAGAATAATCTTCAAGGAAGTATTTCTTCTCTATCTGAGTGTTCAACTAAAGGGGAGACCTTAAATGCTTTATGTTATTTATGTTTCTATTAAAATATCCATGTTTTTGTCATCATCAAAAAGGGGGAGATTGTTAGAACATAGTTTGATTCTACAACCCTTGTAAGAGTTTTGATGATAACAAACACTCAAAGAACAATTATGCTCCCTAAATAAGTATTCTATTTTGTAGAGAAGTTCTGATTGAAGAAGCACAGAGGATGAGTTAGATAGCTCTTTCAACTCTGATTCTATACATCTCTTAAAGAAGTTATAATGCTGCAAATAGGAACTCCATGTTTTTAATCCATAATGTTCTGGAAAGAAGCAACAGTAACCTTCATCTTCTGAAGCAAGCATGTTCTGAAGCGTTACAATTCACTTAATGATATTCAAAAGTAATGACTAAAAGGGGATAAGGATCTCTATTTTTCAAAAGCCCTTCAATTATCATTTATCAACATTTCAAAAGCTTTCCCATGCGTTGCCTATTTAAAAAGAGCTTGAAGCATAAATCATTTACGATTTCGCGTACAACAAATGAGTCATCTTCATCACCTTCAAACGTACTGAATCTCAATTGTGTAAAACATCACTTGTGTGATACTGTTTTATTAGAAAACACTTTTTGTACACTCTCTTAAATATTGTTTAGTGTATTTCCTTTAGAAAACCAGATTGTGATTTAAACTCAAGAAGACTTTGACGGTTGTCATAGTATATGTGTAATCAAGTTTGATTAGTGGATTAAGACCTCATTGAGAGAGGCGAAATCACCTTGGCGGGTGGACTGGAGTAGTTTGAGTTCAAACGAACTAGGATAACTAACGTGTTCTTTTATTTAAGTTTTAAAAACCCCAATTCAAACCCCCCTTCTTGTGTTTTTCCATTCTTCAAGTGCTACCTTAAACCAAGAAGAAACAAACCAACTCTTAGATGTTTTACAAAAATATCCCTCAGCTTTAGGATATAATATCTCTGATCTGAAAGGTATAAGTCCATATGTATGTATGCATAGGATTTTACTTGAGGAAGATTCAAAACCCTCCAGAGAACATCAGAGAAGGACAAATCCTATAATGAGTGATGTTGTTAAGAAAGAAGTTCTTAAGTTGCTAGAGGCGAGTATAATTTATTAAATCTCTGATAGTAAGTGGGTGAGCCCTGTGCATGTAGTACCTAAAAATGGAGGCATCACAGTCAAGCTAAACGAGAAAGGCGAACATGTAGCAAAGCAGATAGAAGGAGGTTGGCGTATGTGCATAGATTACAGAAAGCTAAACAAGGCAACTAGGAAGGATCATTTTCCCTTACCATTTATAGACCAAATGCTGGAACGTCTGGCTAGACATTCTTACTTTTGTTATCTAGATGGGTATTCTAGATTCTTCCAAATTCCTATTCACCCTAAAGATCAAGAAAAAACAACCTTTACATGCCCTTATGAAACTTTTTCCTATAAACGAATGCCATTCAGACTCTTTAATGCTCCAACTACTTTCCAGTGTTGCATGATGTCAATCTTCACAGATTATCTTGATGGGATTACATAAATATTTATGGATGACTTCTTAGTATGCAAATTCGGTTTTAACAACTGTCTCACTAACCTTGTGTAGAAGTAAACCTTATGTTATTTCATGGTTACCGAAGGTATAGTTTTAGGACACATAGTCTCTGAAAAAGGTATTGAAGTTGATAGAGCAAAAATAGAAGTTATAGAAAACCTAAAACCACCTAAGACCATTAGGGAAGTCCGGAGTTTTCTTGGAAATGCCAGTTTTTACCAATGCTTTATCAAGGACTTCTCTAAAATAACCAAACCTCTAACTGGTATTTTGATGAAAGACGTTGAATTTATCTTTGATTAAACGTTTATTGAGGCCTTTAACCTTTTGAAATAAGCACTAATTTCGGAACCTGTTATGCAACCCCTAGATTGGACCGAACCTTTTGAAATCATGTGCAATGCTAGTGATTTCGCTGTGGGAGCTGTTCTAGGTAAAATAAAATATAAGAAATTACATGTGATTTACTATGCAAGTAGAACCATAGATGCTGCCCAACTTAATTATGCAACAACCGAAAAGGAACTCCTAGCTGTAGTTTTCTCCATCGATAAATTTCAATCCTATCTGGTAGGAGCGAAAATTATAGTCTATACAGATTATGCAGCTATTCATTACCTATTAAGAAAAAAGGACGCTAAGCCTAGGTTACTTCGATGGATCCTTTTACTACAAGAGTTTGATCTAGATATTCGAGACAAGAAAGGCACATAAAACGTAGTTTCTGATCACCTTTCTAGGCTTGAATACCTAAAACCAGATTTAATACCCATAAATGATGATTTATCCTATGAAAAACTAATAGCTAAAATAGACACCACTGGAGAAGATAACTTGGATACTTATAAGAACTCTGAGGAAGCTTTAACATTGAGCAATGTACCTTGGTACGTTGACTTCGTTAACTACCTAGCTGTTGATATAATACCTCCTAACCTAAAATATCAACAGAAAAAGAAGTTCTTCAATGATGTAAGAAATTTTTATTGGGACGAGCCACATCTTTTCAAAAGAGGTACTGACGGTATTTTTTGTCGCTGTGTTCCAGAAGAAGAGGTAAGAAATATCATAGAACACTGTCACTACCCTATGGAGGACATGCAAGAACTTCTAAGACATATGCTAAAATTCTCCAAGCTGGCCTCTTCTGGCCTACTATATGGCGTGATTTTCATGCTTACATTGTCAAATGTGACAGATATCAGGGAACTGGAAACATCTCAAGACGTGACAAAATGCCTTTAAGGAACATTCAGGAAGTAGAACTTTTGGATGTATGGGGTATTGATTTTATGGGGACATTTACATCCTCACTAGGAAATAAATATATCATAGTATCTTTTGACTACGTGTCTAAATGGGTTGAAGCTGTAGCCTCACCCACAAATGACACACTGGTGTTGTACCGTAATTTTTGCCCCTAAGATCCCTTCATCATACCATATTGGTTCAATCACAACAAAATCACATTAGGGCTTTTGGTTCTCCTCCCTACCTTTAACTTTGCTCTTTGAGGAATCACCAAGCACCTTGACTTGTTTTTCTTTTGTGATCATGCATGTTTAGTTTTGACTTTCCTTTTAATTAATAAAATGCAATGTTGGTTTGTCTTACTTGTTAATAATGTTGGTAAAGGCAATGTGGCTTGGCAAGTTGATCCATGGGTTCATGAGTTTATTTCCATGCCTTAGTCAATAGTGCTTGAGAAATTCAAACCTCACCATTGAAGTTGTTTTGGAATAAATGGCATGGCAAGGTTTATTTTGGTTCCCAACATTTCAAAGTTACCAAGATTGATTCTAAAGTACAAGGGGTTAATTGAAGAAGTTGTTATGGTTGGACAAGGCCTTGTTCCCATTGGTCACAAGTGCATATTTATCTCAATTATTAAGATATGGAAGTGGTTTTAGTTGCTATGAGTTCTCATTATCATCCTCAACAACTTCTATCTACAAAGCAAAAGTGTTGGTACAAGAAGGTTGTTTGAAATTGTCAAAGTTCCTCAAAACATTTTCTTGATCTAGGAGCTAGGGTTTTAAAATACAAAGAAGAACATCTTTCTCATCTTTTGGTATTTTTGAGTGATGCCAAAAACATCCTTCTCTTCAAAGGGTTACTAACAAATCACTTCAAAAGTTTCAAGGAGTTTTCAGGTGGAAGAAACTTGATGATGAAGAAAGATTACAAGTCATCCAGATGAACCCCCAACTTCTTATGTGTGACTTCAAATGATCATAACTTGGTCAATTTTTATCATCTTGAGCCCACTCTTTTTCCATAACGATCTTGAGGATATGAACATTATTCCTTATTTTATGTGAAAAGTGAGAAAATGTATGGAAGATTCCCTAAGGATACAAACGATTATAGGTCATTTCATGATTTTTTGCCAACTTCAACAATTCATAACTCTCTCAATTTTTGGATATTTTGAATGGTTCAAGTCTCAAAATGTCATTTAAGATGTCTATTTCATTCCATCTTTTTTAGTCAAGAGCAAATTCCTAGAGGAAGGCCATGTTTGGATACAAACATTATAGGTCACTTTTGAAGAAAAAATTTGAAATATTTCTAAGTATGGATAGTCAACTTCTTTTTCCCAACTTTGACTCATTGCAAATTTCAGCTCAAACATCCATTTGATTCCATTCTTTTCCCATTGCAAAGCTTCTAACCCTGTCTTTCTAAAGCATCAAGAATCATGCCCTAAGACCCCTTGAGCTGAGAATGCCATTGATTTGAACTTGGTAACTAGAAACTAAAGTTTCTTCAAAAGTCAAAATTTGAAATCCTTGATTTAGCTTCTAAACACATTTTTTTTCTGCGTGTTTTTGCTTCTAAACATGTTTAGTGAACTTCCAGAAGTGATTAGCATAGCAAAACACACATTTTGGATGAGTTTTAATCAAAATAGAAGTCACGCTTTTCTTGTTTGCAATTTCACACGATTTCCCTCCAAACTTCATCATTTAACACGCCCGAACATTCCATTTGATTCCCTATAAATAGAGGGTCATCCCGCATTCATTTCCTCAAGCTTGAACAACAAAAATCACCCTGCCAAACTCATTCCATAACTCACTTTTCTGCAACTTCGAAATCTGTGTTCAAGCCTTTTTCAATCCATTTTTTCTATCAATTCACCTTCCTTAATCTTCCCTGAAGCTAACCATACAATTACCTTCAAGAATCTTGACCTATATTGATCTATAGAAGTCCAGTTTTAGAGCTCTACAACTCAACTTCAATAGGTAGATTTCTCCATCAATTCTTCCAAACTTTGATATCATTGTGAAACTCTCATTGCCCTGGTTCTAGTTGCAACACTTTCTTTTAACAGGAAACACGTTTTGGCCATGAATTTTCAAATTCCGTTTCAAAACTTTCCTTCCAAATTTCTTGAGCTATAATTTATATAAATTTTTCGTGAAGGTTTGGTTGTCTTCGTCTTGATGAGATGAAGCAAATGGCATAGGTATGAGCTTCTGATTTTATAGTTTGAGAGACCTGCAATTCACGTTGGCTGGAGGTTGAATATGACCAACATGTCATCTTCCAACCAATTATGGCGTGCCATTTGTTTTTTTTTAAATCTGATTTATATTTGATTCAGTGTTTTATTCAGTAATGACCATGATATGCACAACGCGCCAGATCCCTTGGATTTGATTACTAACGCGTTTTGACTCTCATCCATTGGTCCACATATTTTTGGTTTTTATTTTATTTTTTGATTTTTATTTTAATTTATTTAAACTTCAAAAAATCATAGAAAATTCATTTTAAGTCCAAAAAATCTGAAAAAAATTATGAAAAATATTTTGATTTTTCTCTTTCCGATTTTTATTTTTTCACAACTTTATTTTGTGTTTTGATATTTTTTATAAATTTTCACTTTATTTGAATTGTTTTAGATATTTAAAAATACTTTTATGCATTTTTAAATTCTAAAAAAAAATATGGAATGATCTAATGATATTGTGACAAATATTGGTGGCCTCATTTATTTTTTATTTTTGACTTTGTTATTTTTTACCATTTTTGGTTTTTTTTACTCATTTCTCTTAATTTTAAAAATAGTTTCTGACTTTAAAAAATTACCAAAAATTTTATAAAAATATTTGAGTTTATTTCTGATTTTTCTATGACCTTATTTCTTTTTTATGAACCAATTTGAACATAGTTGATATTTTTCTCTTTTTTTCTATTTTAAAACATTTTAAAACCCTTTTTTATTATATTAAATGTAATATTATTTTGTGATTATTTTTTGGCTGACCTTGGGTTGAATTTTTGATCATGAACTTTGTTAACATCATTGGATCCATGGTGTTGAGTCTAACTCCATAAAAATGGATGAATGATTTTAATAATAGTTTGATTAAAATTTAATTCAAATGTGGTTTTTATATTCTTTCCCACCCCTCTTCATCTCATCCCTTTATTATTGCACTAAAAGTGTTATTGGAGCATGATCTCTATATCATGTCTCAAAATAAATAGTGCATAAATTGCTATTGACCGGCCTCAAAATAGGTGCGACTTCTATATAAGTCCACTTACGATTGCTTAACATAGCGCTAAATTTTGTCCTGATTCGAATAAATGATCATTTGTGGCCCAAACTAATGATTGCAAGCCCAAGTATGTTAATTTGATCTCTTTGATCCAATAATCTTGAGATTCATTGTGTGGAGGCTTTGGTTCTACCAATCCTCTAATGGATCTTCATCAATTTTGGTCAACACGGATCACTTAAACATCGTTGATCATTAGATGTTACTCTTTTTAAGTATTCCAAAATGTATGATATACTTGAGGCTTTGGTTCTACCAATCCTCTAATGAGTTCCAAGTGCAAGTTTTGAGATGGTCATCCAACTAATCACTAATTATCAACAATTGACTTTACTTTATGCTTTTATTTTTATGCTTTATGTACCATTTACTTTTAGCATTTACATTTCATGCTATTTTCATCTTTGCTCACTTGAGCTTTTACTTTCTTGTCATTTTTATTTTGCTCACTTGAGCTCTTCTTTTCTTTTTGAAGATACCTAATAATCAATATGAATCATAAAAATCTTTAATGATACTTGGACTATTTGGTTACTATCATTGGCATTATGGAGTATTGGACTTCTTGGACTTAGGATTAGAAACCTTGGCCAATGTTGGAGACCTCGTGACCTTAATTGATATTTTGTCTGGAGTTCTTGAGGTTTACCTCAAGACATTGAGTTGTTTGTTTGTTTTGTGTGCAGGGTATTGTGATTACATACTTTGTTTGTAATCTGGAATTCACCCGTATACACCCATTACTCTGCCCAATTTTTGTGAAGACTTAATTCACTTGAAGTTTAGTTCTCTCAAGAGGTCTAGTATCTTTGCTTGCTTGGTTTCAATCCAAAGAATTGTAATTCTATCTTGACTCATAATGTCTAAGAGTTGGCTTCTTGTTAGTTATATGGTTCTTATCCCTATGCTTTTACCACATGCTTTAGGATAGTCTTTTCTTCTCCTCCAATCTTCTTTAATTTCAAAAATCTTCCTCCTCCTTTTGAAAACTCTTCTTGTTTTGAAACTTGAACCACTTTCAAAATAAACTTGGACCTAGGTCCATGCATTTTCAAAACCTTTTCATAAGTAAACTTCAATCAACTTAATAATACCTTGACATTTTTTTATGAGAAGACTAAAAGTCAATCAATCTCATTTCAAACCATTTTGCCACTTTGGCTTTTGAATTTTTAAACCTTTATCAAAAGATTAGACTCTTGTCAATCATTGTAGTGATGCAAACAACTATACTTCTACAATATGTAGTGAAGAGAGATATTTTCCACTTGGGTGTTGAGTGAAGCATTATTGATATTAAAATCCAAGCCATATCCTCCACTTTGAGATGATGCAAATTCTCCTTTCTCATTATTGTGGGTAGTGAGTATATTTTCCACACAGACAATGATGATGATGTCTTATCTCATAAACTTAACCAACACACTTGTGTTTTTCTTTTAAATTTTAAAAGAGGAACTACGTGTACCCTGATCCCCTATTGCATGAAAGATGGTACGTAGGCACTAAAGATTCGCAACCGTGGAGGGTGCAAAAATCATAAAAAATATATTTCTTTTCTCACCTCCACCATCTATTTTACATACACCATTTTATAGCCAAAATATACAGATTTTTACAAAGAGGTTCCTGCGGAGTACCGTAGATATTTAGGGTGCTAATACCTTCCGTTTGCATAACCAACCCCTTACCTTGAATATTTCCCCCCACTTTTTGGTTATTCTCTCTTTTCCCATTCCTTTGGAAACAATAAAGCGCGGTGGCGATTTTTATTTTGATATGTGCAAGTCAAGTCAATCCTATGGCTTAGTCTTAAACATTTCTACCGCTACAGAAAAATGGAGACTTCACTGGGGATTTATTGACCTCTTGCTGGTCCATCCCTAAGTGGGTTAAACTTATCTTTGTTTATATCTGTATATATGCTATTGTTGCTTATGTGTCATATGTTGTATATATGTTTGTCTGGATTTTCCCGATTTTCAGGGTTCTTGGTGTTTACTTATAAGTCCTATACCCGGACTTGGGAAAACTTTGAGATAGGACAGACGGTATAGTCATGTTAACTTTGAGGGAGTAATCCCAAAAAATGAGGCATTAGACCCCCCACTCATTGGAGGCCCCTTTGACTGTAGTGTCGTTTACCGAGTAATCGAGAAGACGTACCGCTTTCGACCTGGGAGCCTGCTGAAGCTGAGCACCGTAGAATACCTAACCCATCTTGGCCTTTTAGGTGTAGTGCGGAAGCTATGATGGAGTAATCCATAAATAGTTGTCACGTGATACTACGCTCATACGAGTTTTTCTTGAGAATATTACTAACTACCGAGTTAATCGGGAAGTTGGTAATATCCGAAGGAAGGATGTAGACTTTGGGAACCTCTAGAACCTTGTCCGGCAGGTGATAACTTTTAGACCATTCCTTATGGGTAGTACCTTTAACCTCATGCTCGTGACGATGAACCTATGAACTCTATGTTTGTGATCTTGTGTGTGATGGTTGCATCATGCATCCATGCACTCATAAGCATCTTTTGAAGATGTTTTATTCCAAGGGACTTGAAAGTTGACCGTTTGTGAATATCTCAGGTACCTTTTTGACCATGGATTATGGAAAAAGAAATACCAGAAAATATAATTCCAAAGATCCCAAGATAGACGAGTTGATCAGTCTAATTCCCGAGATTGAGTGTTCTGCAGATTTTCGAAAGAAGTATGGATCCATCATTCCTCTCATGAAGCTTAGGATGAATGAGGATATTCTCTCGACCTTGGTCCAATTCTATGATCCGATGTATCATTGCTTTACTTTCCCTTACTATCAGTTGATGCCCACACTAGAGGAGTATTCTTATCTGTTGGATTTACCTATTACCGACCGTCTTCCTTTTACTGGTTTAGAAGGTGAGCCAAAACCACACGAGATTGCTGCTTTGATCCATATGGGTAAGTCTGAGGTTAAAGCCCATATGACTACTAAAGGAGGGATTAGAGGATTACCAACTCAGTTCTTAATGGAGAAAGCTCGTTACTTTTCAAGGATGAAGAGTACAGTCGCTTTTGAGGCCATCTTTTCTCTACTTGCTTACGGGTTGTTCTTATTTCCTAATATGGATAAGTTTGTTGACGTTAATGCTATTAGGATCTTCATGATTGGAAACCCAATTCCTACATTGTTGGGTGATGCTTATTACTCTATTCATCTTCGGAATTCTTATTGTGGGGGGATGATTATCTGTTGCACACCTCTGTTGTACCGATGGTTTATTACTCATATGCCTCAGTCTGATGCTTTCTGGGATGTCGAGAAGGAACCCCGTTGGGCTCCTAAGATCATGGCACTTACTCACTCAGATATTGATTGGTATCATCGGGCTTACCATAATGTAGAGATTATCGACAATTGTGGTAGTTTCCCCAATGTACCTCTTCTTGGTACAAAGGGAGGAATTAACTACAACCATGTTCTTGCACGACGACAGCTTGGTTATCCGATGAGGGATAAACCAAATAGTATTCATTTAAGCAGTTTCTTTCTAGAGGATGGAGAAGACCATAAGGAAGCTAGGGAGAAGATTGCGAAGGCCTGGCGTCACATTCATAGGAAAATTAGGAAAGATTTGGGACCTAGGGGGGTTGTTTCTTTGGTGCCTTATCTTCAGTGGGTCCAAACGAGAGCTATTCAGTTGAAGATGCCGTATTCTCGGAAAGCACCTATGCCTGATTTGTTTGTGAAGACCACTCCTCCCTTATTGGATGATGTGGAAGAACTACAACTTGCTTTGGTCAGGATGCAGCAGGAAAAGGATGCTTGGAAGAATAAGTGCCAAACTTTAGAGATTTCCTATAGAGCAGACTTGAAGGAGAAAGACGACTTGATTGAGATTCTCGAGAGTCGGGCTGTAGAGACCATGGAGAGACAAGGGGATTTATTTTCTCCTAAGCCTCAGTCAGATGCTAGTTACTCACTTCATGATTCATGTGATTGGAAGGAGGTTGCCACCAGATATGCGGAAGAAAACCATAAGTTGAAGGCTCAGATTGCCAGGCTTACAGGGAAGCGCCAACGTATAGAGTGATCTCCATCAGCTTTACTTCTTAGGGTTTTAGAATTTATTTTCATCTTGTACACGGGATTATTGAAACTTGTAATCCATTTTGAAGTTATTATAATAAATTTTTTTAGTATTTCAAATGTGTTATTACTTTGATATTTGCAATGTGTCTATAAATCTTTAAGTCCCTTGAAATATTAATAATAAAAATAAATCATGTGCATTGCATATCATGCATCATATTATACATATTTCTTGCATTTTGTTATGCATATCCAGGTGTCTTACTGAGCTTCTTTACTTTGTTTAGCAAGTTGTCTCACCACTACAATACTCGAGCTAATTTCAGAAGAAAGATGGACAACTTAGAACAAGAGAATCGCAAGCTGCGCGAGGAAGTTTCTACTCTAAAGGCCGGCACGGCCAATCTCATTGCTCTAATGGAATCTCTGGTGGTTGCTCAGAATCAGTCACCGAGTGTTCAACCTCAATAAACAAGGGTTACTACTGAAGCTGCGATTGTTCCTGTGTCTTCCATTCCAACTGTTGTTCAAAATCGCATGCCTCAATTTTCCACGGGGAATTCCAGAGAACTGTGTACCTAAAGGTTTCAATCTTGGTCCTTAAGATGCTCTAGTTGTTCAGACTATTGTTACTCCTGCACCTCCTGTGGTGCATGCTACTCTTGTTGCACCTCCTTCGGTAAATATGGTCCCATTTGCTAATGGTGATATGTATAGTCCTTTTCCTCCACCAAGTGAAGGCTTGGGTCTCTATGATAGAATGGGTGATTTTCAAGAACAGTTTGACAAGATCTAGAGGGAGATTAAGGCCCTCAGGGGAAAGGAATTGTTTGTGCATAATGTGAATGATTTATGCTTGGTCCTGAATGTCAAGATACCTCGTTCTCATCTTATCCTCGTGCTCATCTTGTGATGTATTTAAGAAGAATGTCTACCCATACCAATGATCAACGTCTGCTGATTCACTTTTTTTAGGATAGTTTGACCGGTGCTGCGCTGAAGTGGTATATGAGTTTGGACAACGTCAATATCCATACTTTTAATGACTTGGGAGAAGCCTTTATCAGACAATACAAATACAACATCGACATCGCGCCTGACCGTGATCAACTCAGGGCCATGGTCCAGAAGGACCGGGAATCATTCAAAGAATATGCACAGAGTTGGCGTGAGGTAGCCGCCCAAGTGATTCCTCCCATGGAAGATAAGGAGATGACTAATATTTTCTTGAAGACTCTAGGTGCTTTCTACTACGAGAGGATGGTAGCGAGTGCACCAAGTGACTTTACTGAAATGGTGGGCATGGGTATCTGCTTAGAAGAGGCTATAAGAGAGGGTCGTTTAACGAAGGGTGAAAGTTCCAGAAGCACGAAGAAGCCATCCTATGGGTTTTCCAAAAAGAAGGAAGGAGATAAAAATGCTGTTACGCAAGAGAGGAGAGTTAATCCTCCTAGAAGAAATTATAAGTGTCATCAACAAGTCACCTCAGTAACTCCAGTCGTTGGTGTAGCTCCAACCATCATTGCTTATCAGAGACCATCCCATCAGGAGAATCAAGGGTATAATCAAAGAAAGGAAAGTTATGACCCTATCCATATGAGTTATATAGAATTACTCCTGGTGTTAATTCAGAAGAAGTTGGTTTAGACCAGACCACCTCCCGCTATACCATCACCGTTGCCTTGGTATTACAAAGCAGACCAAACATGTGCTTTTCATCAGGGAGCACCAGGGCACAATGTTGAGAACTGCTATCCCATTAAAACTTAAGTACAAAAATTGGTGAAGTCTGGTATCTTGTCCTTCGAAGATGTTGGCCCTAATGTGAAAGATAATCCTTTGCCAAAACATGGAGGAGCAAATGCTGTGAACATGGTGGCCAATTATCCAGGCGACTTCCGGATTTTTGATATTAATCTGGTTAGAGGGGATTTGGTGAAAATGCATGCAGACCTCTGTGAATTTAGCTACTATACGTATGACCATGCCAGTTGTGCTATTTGTAGTATGGATATACAGGGTTGTGACAAGATAAAGGCTGATTTGGAGGAGATGATGGATGAGGGCCTCATCCACATAATCAGGCCTAGCATAGAGTATGAAGAGGAAATAAACATGGTTTCTGGATGTCCTGGAGAATTCATAATATTTGATGTGGAATACATGAATGAGGATCTTGTACAATTGCATGCTACTTTCTACCACATGGTTGGTCAGGTAGAACATCAGTATGGATCTTGCCGAATTTGCTTCCAGGACTCCCGAGGATGTTCAATTGTAAGGAAAGGTATCCAGTTATTATTGGATAATGAAACTATCAAGGTTACATGCCAAAGGGATGATTACCATGAAGTTGATGTGATTGAGGTTTCTTTGGCTGAAGAAGAGTCATATGTTGAGTATGTCTCTGCAGATGAGTTCTTCTCCTCAGATGAAGATATGTTTTCCTGAGATGACTCTAATGACTGAATATGTTGAAGAGGGATTAAATGTTATTGTGCCTTGTTTTGGTGCACATACCCATTTTTAAGTTGAATATCATAGCAAGGCAGCTATTACTCCATTGGTGATTAGTTTTCCGGGTCTTGTCCCCTATGAGTCAAAAAAGGTTGTACCCTACAAATATAATGCTACAATTTTAGAGGATGGTGTGGAAGTTCCCATCCAGTCAATGCCTAATGTTGGAAATATTGCTGAGACTAGCAGAGTGACCCGCAGCGGTCGTGTATTTGCACCAGTTGTTCATGGGGATGTTAGTACTGGAAAGAAAGTTGTGGAAAATTTTGAACCCAAGAAGGCAGTGGGGGAATCTAGTGGATCTACCCTAGAAAAAAAGGTGGATGATATTTTGAAGATAATCAAGATGAGAGACTACAAAATTGTAGATCAGCTACTGCAGACTCCTTCAAAAATATCTATCTTGACTTTATTGATGAACTCCTCTGCTCACAGAGAATCTTTGATGAGGGTATTGGACCAAGCTTTCATGGAAAGTGATATGCCAGTAAACCAATTCAGTAGTGTGGTAGGGAACATTACATCATGTAATAACCTGAGCTTTTGTGATGATGAACTGCCCGATGAAGGAAGGAATCACAATCTGGCCCACCAGATCTCTATGAACGACAAGAATGATTCGTTATCCAATGTGCTCATTGATAATGGATTTGCATTGAATGTTATACCGAGGAGCACGCTTATGAAGTTGAAATATCATGGAACGCCCATGCGCTCAAGTGGCATTATTGTGAAAGCGTTTGATGGATCAAGGAAATCTGTTATTGGTGAAGTGGACTTGCCTATTCATATAAGCCCACATTTGTTTCAGATTACTTTCCAGGTCATGGATATTGTACCCGCTTATAGCTGCTTGTTAGGACGGCCGTGGATACATGAGGCATGGGCTGTCACTTCGACTTTACATCAAAAGTTGAAGTTTGTGCGTGAAGGAAAAGTGGTAATTATAAATGGAGAACATACATTATTGATATCTCATTTGTCCTCTTTCAGCATTATGGAGGCAGATGAAGCTGCTGTTGTAACCCAGTTCCAGGATTTATCCATTGATAATATAAGAGGAAAAGAGAATTATATGGCTTAGTTTAAGGATGCTTAACAGGTTGTGTGTAACGGCCATAGTGAAGTGTGGAGATAGATTGTTGATCCACATGTAAACAAGAATAGAGCTGGCTTGGGGTTCTCTGTGAAGAATGGTAAAGGTAAGAGCATGAAGTCGAAGTCTACTACAAGCAAGTATCAAGATATCTTTCATAGAGGGGGTTATCTTCATCCAACTATTTCCGGGATTAATGCCATTGTGGAAGATGAAGCAGAGCCAGAAATGTCAAATTATGTGACACACATAGTTAGGGTTCAGAATTGGATCACCATTGATGTTCCCTCTTGCATACATGTTTCAAAGTAATTTGTTTTTGTTAATATTTTTGAAAAAGCTTTCACTCTGCCCAAGGTGGAAGTATTAATATTCAATGGGCTTATCGGTTTGCTTTGATTTTTAAAATCAATAATAAAAGTTGTCTTTGTTTCCCAAATTGTGTCTTTAGTTTTTGCTTTTTCTTGGAAAATGGTAATCAGAAAAAAAAACCTTTCAAAATAAATAATAATTGAAATTCAATCTGCATGATCACTTGTTATATGTGTCAGTTTCTAAAAGCAATCATAAATCATATGTGCAGATTAATTAAAAAACCCGTTGAATACAATGACCCTGCACCCTCTCCCAACTTTGAATGTCCTGTATATGGGGCCGAAGAAGAAGACTATGATGAGATTATAGAATAGGTCTCACGGTTGCTTAAGCGTGAGGAGAATTCCATTCATCCATATAAAGAGCCATTAGAAGTGATAAATTTGGGTTCAGAATAAGATCCGAAGGAAGTCAAGATTGGGGCATTACTGCATCCTGATGTGAAGAGCAGGTTGATTGAGGTGTTGAAAGATTATGTGGATATTTTTTCTTAGTCCTACCAAGATATGCCTGGTCTAGATACATATATTATAGAGCACCATTTGCCGCTAAAGCCAGAGTGCCCGCCAATCAAATAGTAGTTACGAAGAACTCACCCAGATATGGAGGTGAAGATCAAAGAAGAAGTTCTAAAGCTGATTAATGTCGGTTTTCTTGTGACATCAGTGTACCCTTAGGGGATTTCCAATATTGTCCCAGTACCGAAGAAAGACGAAAAAGTTCGCATGTGCGTAGATTACAAAGATCTAAATAAAGCTAGTCCAAAAGATAATTTTCCATTGCCACACATTGATATGTTAGTGGATAGCATAACAAAATTCAAATATTTCTCGTTCATGGACGTATCTTCCGGGTATAATCAAATAATGATGGCTCTTGAGGACATGGAAAAAACAACGTTTATCACACCATAGGGAACATTCTATTATAGAGTGATGCCCTTCGGGTTGAAGAATGCTGGTGCAACGTACTAGAGGGCTATGAAAACCCTATTCCATGATACGATGCACAAGGAAATTGAGGTATATGTTGATGACATGATTGCTAAATCCCAGACTGAAGAAGGGCATGTATAAGATTTGTTGAAGTTGTTTCAGCGTTTAAGGAAGTATCGTCTCCGCTTGAATCCAAATAAATGTACCTTCGGTGTTCGGTCAGGGAAATTGTTGGGTTTCATTGTTAGCCAGAGAGGGATTGAAGTTGACCCTGATAAAGTCAAAGAAGTTCAAGAAATGCCAGCACCGAGAACTGAAAAGTAAGTCAGAGGGTTCCTCGGGCATTTGAATTATATTTCCAGATTCATTTCCCACATGACTGCAACGTGTGAACCGATCTTTAAGTTGTTAAAGAAAGATCAAGGTTGTGTGTGGACAGATGACCGCCAAAGGGCATTTGAAAGTATTAAATAAAATATGCTTGAACCTCCTATCTTACTCCCTCCGGTTGAAGGAAGACCGTTGATTATGTATCTGACAGTGTTAGACAATTCCATGGGCTGTATTCTGGGACAACAAGATGAAACAGGGAAGAAAGAGTATGCCATTTATTATCTCAATAAAATGTTTACTGATTATGAGTCACGGTATTCCATGCTGGAAAAGACATGTTGTGCTCTAGCCTGGATGGCAAAACGTTTGCGGCAGTATATGTTGAATCACACTACTTGGTTGATCTCCAAAATAGATCCAATCAAGTACATTTTTGAAAAGCCTGCTCTTACTAGGAGAATTTCCTGCTAGCAGATGCTGTTATCTGAATATGACATTGAATACCGCACTTAAAAAGCTATTAAAAGCAGCGTGTTGGCAGATTATCTTGCTCACCAACTAGTTGATGATTATCAGTCTGTGGTGTATGATTTCCCCGATAAGGATGTGATGTTTCTGAAAGTGAAAGATTGTGATGAACTATTTCTTGAGGAAGGTCATGATCCTGAATCTCACTGTAGTATGATATTTTATGGAGCTGTGAATGCTTATGGGAAAGGAATTGGTGTTGTGATTGTCACTCCACGTGGATCACACATTCCTTTTACTGCAAGGTTAACATTTAATTGTACTAATAATATGGCAGAATATGAGGCTTGCATCATGGGTCTCGAGGAAGCTATTGATCTTAGAATTAAAATTCTAGATGTATATGGCGATTCAGCTTTGGTAATAAATCAGATTAAAGGAGAGTTGGATACTCGTTACCCTGACTTGATCCCTTACAAAGATCATGCTAGAATATTGTTACCCTTCTTTAATAAAGTTGGATTCCATCACATCCCCAGAGACAAAAATCAAATGGCGGATGCTCTGGAAACTCTGGCTTCTATGTTTCAAGTGAATAATTGGAATGATATACCTCAAATTATAGTTCGGCGACTGGATAGGCCTGCTCATGTGTTTAAAACAGAAGAGGTAGCATATGAGAAACCTTGGTATTATGATATCCAGCACTTTCTTCAGACTCAGGAATACCCGGTTGGTGCATTGAATAAAGATAGAAAAACATTGAGAAGATTGGTTGGAAGCTTCTTCCTCAGTGAAAATATGTTGTACAATAGAAATTATGACATGGTCTTGCTCAGATGCATGGATAGACACGAAGCAGACATGTTGATGCATGAGATTCATGAAGGTTCATTTAGCACCCATGCCAATGGACATTCGATGGGTAAAAAGATGCTAAGGGCAGGTTATTATTGGCTGACAATGGAATCTGACTGTTACAAATTTGCAAAGAAGTGCCATAAATGCCAGATTTATGCGGACAAAATTCATGTGCCTCCGACACTTCTCAATGTCATTTCTTCCCCGTGGCCTTTCTCTATGTGGGGTATTGACATGATTGGAATGATATAACCTAAAGCTTCAAGTGGACATTGTTTTATCTTGGTAGCAATTGATTACTTCACCAAATGGGTGGAAGTTGCTTCATATGTTAATGTTACCAAGCATGTGGTAGTGCGCTTCATTAAGAATAATCTCATATGTCGGTATGGTGTGCCGAACAGAATCATCACTGACAATGGCTCGAATTTGAACAACAAGATGATGACTTAACTTTGTGAAGAATTCAATATTGTCCATCACAATTCATCTTCGTACAGGCCAAAGATGAATGAGGTTGTTGAAGATGCTAATAAGAATATCAAGAAGATCATCTAGAAGATGTTTCTTACTTATAAAGATTGGCATGAAATTCACCCTTTTGCTTTACATGGATATCGGATATATGTCTGTACTTCAACAGGAGCAACCCTTTTCTCCCTTGTGTATGGAATGGAAGCTGTGCTCCCAATCGAGGTTGAGATTCCCTCTTTGCGTGTGATAATGGAAACCAAGTTGTCAAAGGATGAATGGGTCCAGAACAAGTTTGACCAATTGAATTTTATCAAAGAGAAGAGAATGTCGGCTTTGTGTCATGGGAAGTTATATCAGAAGAGAATGAAGAAAGATTTTGATAAGAAGGTCAAACCCCTTGAATTTAGAGAAGGCGAACTCGTTCTCAGGAAGATCATGTCTTTTAACGCTGATTCTAGGGGCAAGTGGACTCCCAATTTTGAAGGCCCATATGTTGTCAAGAAAGCCTTCTCTGGAGGTGCATTAATTCTTGAAACTATGGATGGTGAGGAGTTCCCACGTCCCATGAATGCCGATGCAGTCAAGAAATACTTCGCCTAAAGAAACAAAAGAACAACTCACTAAGTTGAAAACCTGAAAGGGCGGCTTAGGCAAAAAGGAGCGTCTCGGTAGACCGAAGACCCGAAAGGGAGGTCTAGGTAAAAATTAGAGACATAAACAGAATAAAAATTCCCGCTTAGTTGATCATTTAAGCAACAATCTTCTTGGATCCTCACCATACTTCAACAGAAGCTGCTGCTCAGAATTTCAAAGTTGTTAGAGGGAATAGTGGTCATTGTATTTCAATGTATCTTTACCATTATATATTACCATTTTCCAAACTTTGTAATCATTCGTGGAGTCTCACCATTCGCAGACTACCATTCTATCAATAAAATTTGAGCTTTTACCCAATTCTTTATATTTCTTATTTTATTCAGCTTACAAAGACTCCATTTATTATTGATAATAATTTTCAAAGCAAAAATATTAAATAACAAAATTATTTTTCAAAAAGAATTTACAACTTACGTTTACTTTAAATTTTGTGATTCAAGAGGAAAACAAAAGTGGTGATCCCAGGAATGGATGAACTCTAGTAATTTTTGGGAAGTTTTGATTCCTCAGGGAAGGTTTTCTCAAGTTATTTTTGCTGATATGCATGTGGTTTTTGTATATTGAAGACAATATCAATTGGCGTAAGGTGCAGTATTGGGTTTGTGATCCTAATGTCCCCAGTCAAGCCTTGGTTCATTTTTGTTGATTTTTGGGTTTGCATGGTCTGAAGTCTCTATCCCAGACTCCCCAGCGAAATCTTACCTCATATGAGAAAGGTCTTGTTCCCTTGGTGTGATAAGATGGAACTATTTGCAAAATGTCGCTCTTTTTGTAGTATTGGCATTATTGTTGGTATTTATTTCCCAGGAAACTAGACCAGGGCAGTATATTTTTTAAGAAGTGTTGAGACAGTTGTCAACCCTTTGGGTTTTCACCCGCCAAGTGCTGGATTTGATTTAAAATCCCCATGAGTTTGACCTTTTTCTATGATGTTGGCTTCTTGATTCCCCGGGAAGGATATCCCAGGGCATCTTTTATTGGAATAAGTTTGTATGATATAAAAACTCAATCCAAGATTCCCCAGTGAAGGCTTCACTATTTGATAAAAGTCTTTTCTCCCAGTGCATGCTGAGATTTGACTCATTTGCAAGGCATCTCACTTTCAGCAATACTTGCATTTTGTTTGATTTCCCGATAATCAAGCAAGAGCAATGTTTTTTTTAAGAAGTGTTGAAGCATTTGTCAACCTTTTTGGGTTTTCTCCCACCAAGTGTTGGGTTTGATTTAAAATCCCCATAATTTTGATTTCTTGCTGTTATGTTTGACTTCTTAACTCTCCAAGTTGTTATCCCCATGAGGTTTCATAATTTCTCCCTAGAGAAGTTGGTGCAATACTTACTTTCAATATTGAAGAACGTATCTCTGGTTTCCCCAGTGAAGAACGTATCTCTGGTTTCCCCAGTGAAGAACGTATCTTGGTTTCTCCTCTTTGATGTGGTGTTGGCCTACCCAATTAAGTCGGCACGAGGTCCCCAGTTGATGTCTCGATGATGAGGCTTTATCTCCTCTAGTGAAGTCTATATGATATTTCCCCATTGAAGTCAGCATGAGATACTCAGTTGATGTTTTGATGATATGGTTTCCATCTTCCTTATTTCAAATCAGTATTGTAGTTCCTTGTAGAAGTGCAAACCATGAAAACACTTGCTTCCCCATTAAAGTCTGAGTGCTATTCCACGGTGAAGCCTTGAGAAGGATGTTATATCCCTGTATCTATAGTGTTTTATCGTTATGATTTGTTTATTTACGGATTATGTTCCTTCCTAGTGAATTTAAGCCGTGAAATAGGTTTTTGTTCCTCATTTGGTGCTTACTTTTTATGAAATGTTCATCTTGGATGCGATTTAGCCGAGTTTTGATTGTGCCCGAGTTGGTTTTGCCTGGTTACTCCCAGTGTTATATGTCTATTTTGTCAGCATATACATAATAACACTCACACATTCATACATACATCATGCATAGTTAAATTTAGTAAATCATTGCTCATTCACATCCGTTAATATTTTGTTGACATATTACCTTTTTTTGCATATTTGTGTTGTCCTCTCTCCAATAGAGTGTCTGCCTTAAGCATAAAGTGTATATTCTTTCAATTTCCCTGCTGAGTTATCCCTCGTGGAAGATTTTTGCTTTAGTATTCCTATACAGCTCTTTGTCTGATGATTTGGATTTCCCTCTTGAGTTTATTTCTCAGATGATGTATTTTGGTTGACTATTTCACTCTAGTTTATTTCTGGTTTGAATCTTTGTTTCCCAGCAATATTATTACTTTGGATTTCTGCAAGCTTCAAACTTTGGTTTGAGAATGTGCATTTATTTTACACGAGAATACTTTATCTCCTCAACAAAAATATATTAGCATTTCCCCAGGAAGTCATATTTCATTCCCCAAGAAGTCATATTGCTTTCCCTAGAAATTCATTTTTATAATCCTTCCTATAACAACAAGTAGCAGGTCGCTTTATTTGAGCAACTTGTATTTCCCCGTGAAAGTCGACGTTACTTTCTGCTATCTTCTTTATGAGTGGATATTTTGCAGTTCATTGTCAAAATACTCCAGTGTATGACAAGTCTTTTAATACCACATAGACAGTTCGTTGTGAAATCTTTGCAAGTGGTAGTCTCTTTATTTGAGACAGCTCATAAAATACCCTTTCCAGGCAGAATGCCTTAGTTAAAGAAGAGGTTGAGACCTATTCTAGGTGAAACACCATGATTTTGGGAAGACTTATTATCTTTTTCTACCTTCAGTGAACGTTGGTAGTTCACCGTCAGTGAACGGCGATGCTATGATATATTTTCTCTCTCTACCTTCAGTGAAAGTTGGTAGTTCACCATCATTGAACGTTGGTGATTGTTATCTTTTTTCCGCCTTCAGTGAATGTTGGTAGTTCACCGTCAGTGAACGTTGGTGCTATGATATTTTCTATTACTACCTTCAGTGAAAGTTGGTAGGTCACCATCAGTGAAAGTTGGTGATTATTATCTTTTGCTACCTTCAGTGAACGTTGGTAGTTCACTGTCAGTGAACTGACGGTGCTATTATATATTTTCTCTCTACCTTCAGTGAAAGTTGGTAGGTCACCATCAGTGAAAGTTGGTGATTGTTATCTTTTTTCTACCTTCAGTGAACGTTGTTAGTTCACCGTCAATGAACATCAGTGCTATGATATATTTTCTCTCTACCTTCAGTGAAAGTTGGTAGGTCACCATCAGTGAAAGTTGGTGATTGTTATCTTTTTGCTACCTTCAGTGAATGTTGGTAGTTCACCGTCAGTGAACGTTAGTGCTATGATATATTTTCTCTCTACCTTCAGTGAAAGTTGGTAGGTCACCATCAGTGAAAGTTGGTGATTTTTATCTTTTTGCTACCTTTAGTGAACGTTGGTAGTTCATCGTTAGTGAACGTCGGTGCTATGATATTTCTCTTCTTCTCCACCTTCAGTGAATGTTGGTAGCTCACCGTCAGTGAACGTCGGTGTTGTTATTATTTTCTCTTACTACCTTCAGTAAACGTTGGTAGTTTCTACTTCAGTAAAAGTTGGCGTATCCTTTGATCTTTTACCATCATCTATGAGTCATTATCTTCCTATACTATCTCCTCTTTAACTGAGTTAATACTACCTTATCTATTCTTTGGGTGTTACAACAATAGAGTCGGGTCTTTTTGATTCACCAGTGATTTATTTTCCTGGTCGGGTTTCTCTTTTGATCCTTATTGCCTTTGCTACATCCCCAGTGGTGTTTCGCGTCCCTTTGAAGTTGTTCATATGCATTCATACTCATAAGCATTGCATGTCATCTTAGGACCAAAAATAGGGTTTAATTTATATTTAAGTATCTTTAATCACGTCGACACGAAGATTTTTAACCTTCGTATCTCCGGATAGAAGAAACTTAAATAAGGGAAGCTGTTGTACCTAAATTTTTGCCCCTAAGATCCCTTCATCATACCATATTGGTTCAATCACAACAAGAACACATTAGGGCTTTTGGTTCTCCTCCCTATCTTTATCTTTGATCTTTGAGGAATCACCAAGCACCTTGACTTGTTTTTCTTTTGTGATCATGCATGTTTTGTTTTGACTTTCCTTTTAATTAATAAAATACAATGTTGGTTTGTCTTACTTATTAATAATGTAGGTAAAGGCAATGTGGCTTGGCAAGTAGATCCATGGGTTCATGAGTTTATTTCCATGCCCTAGTCAATAGAGCTTGAGAAATTCAAACCTCACCATTGAAGTTGTTTTAAAGGAAATGGCATGGAAAGGTTTATTTTGGTTCCCCACATTTCAAAGTTACCAAGATTGATTCTAAAGTACAAGGGGTTAATTGAAGAAGTTTTTATGGTTGGACAAGGCCTTGTTCCCATTGGTCACAAGTGCATATTTCTCTCAATTCTCAAGATATGGAAGCAGTTTTGGTTGATATGAGTTCTCATTATCATCCTCAACAACTTTTATCTACAAAGCAAAAGTGTTGGTACAAGAAGGTTGTTTGAAATTGTCAAAGTTCCTCAAAACATTTTCTTGATCTAGGAGCTAGGGTTTTGAACTTCAAAGAAGCATATCTTGCTCATATTTTGGTATTTTTGAGTGATTCCAAAAACATCCTTCTCTTCAAATGGTTATTAACAAATCACTTCAAAAGTTTCAAGGAGTTTTCATATGGAAGAAACTTGATGATGAAGAAAGATTACAAGTCCTCCAGATGAACCCCCAACTTCCCATATGTGACTTCAAATGATCATAACTTGGTCAATTTTTATCATCTTGAGCCCACTCTTATTCCACAATGATCTTGAGGATGTGAAATTTATACCTTCTTTTATGTGAAAAGTGAGAAAATGGATGGAAGATTCCCTAATGATACAAAATATTATAGGTCATTTCATGATTTTTTCCAACTTCAACAATTCATAACTCTCTCAATTTTTTGATATTTTGAATGGTTCAAGTCTCAAAATGTCATTAAAGAGGTCTATTTCATGCCATCTTTTTTGGTCAAGAACAAATTCAAAGAGGAAGGCCATGTTTGTATACAAAACATTATAGATCACTTTTGAAGAAAAATTTGAAATGTTTCTAAGTATGGAAAGTCAACTTCTTTTTCCCAACTTTGACTCATTGCAACTTTCAGCTCAAACATCCATTTGATTTCATTCTTTTCCCATTGAAAAGCTTGTAACCTCATCTTTCTAAAGCATCAAGAATCATGCCCTAAGACCCCTTGAGCTGAGAATGCCATTGAATCTGCGCTTTTTTACTTTTAAACATGTTTAGTGAGCTTCCAGAAGTGATTAGTATATCAAAACGTGCATTTTGGATGAGTTTTGATCAAAATAGAAGTCACACTTTTCTTGTTTGCAACTTCACATGATTTCCCTCAAAACTTCATCATTTTAAACGCTTGAACATTCCATTTGATTCCCTATTAATAGAGGGTCATCCCTCATTCATTTCCTCAAGTTGAACAGCCAAAATCACCCTGCCAATCTCATTCCATAACTTACTTTACTGCAACTTCGAAATCAGTGTTCAAGCCTTTTTCAATCTATATTTTCTATCAATTCACCTTCCTTGATCTTCCCTGAAGCTAACCATACAATTACCTTCAAGAATTGTGACCTATATTGATCCATAGAAGTTCAGTTTCAGAGCTATGCAACTCAACTTCAATAGGTAGATTTCTCCATCAATTATTCCAAACTTTGATATCATTGTTAAGCTCTCATTTCCTTGGTTCTAGTCGCAACACTTGCTTTTAACTGGAAACACATTTTGGCCACAAATTTTCAAATTCCCTTTCAAAACATTCCTTTCAAATTGCTTGAGCTATAATTTATGTAAACTTTTCGCGAAGGTTTGGTTGTCTTCGTCTTGACGAGACGAAGCGAATGACATAGGTCTGAGCTTCTGATTTTACAGTTTGAGAGGCCTGCAATTCACGTTGGCTGGAGGTTGAAGATGACCAACGTGTCATCTTCCTCCAATGATGGCGTGCCATTTGTTTTTTTTTTGAAAATCTGATTTATATTTGGTTCAGTGTTTTATTCAGTAATGACCATGATATGCACATCGTGCCAGATCTCTTGGATTTGATTAATAACGCATTTTCACTCTTATCCATTGGTCCTCATCTTTTTGGTTTTATTTTATTTTATGATTTTTATTTTAATTGATTTAAACTTAAAAAAATCATAGAAAATTCATTTTAAGTCCAAAAAATCCAAAAAATTATGAAAAATATTTTTGATTTTTCTCTTTCTGATTTTTATTTTTTCACAATTTTATTTTGTGTTTTGATATTTTTTATAAATTTTCAATTTATTTGAATTGTTTTAAATATTTAAAAATACTTTTATGCATTTTTAAATTATGAAAAAAATATGGAATGATCCAATGATATTGTGACAAATATTGGTGACCTCATTTATTTTTTATTTCTGACTTTGTTATTTTTTACCATCTTTGGTTTATTTTACTCATTTCTTTTAATTTTAAAAATAGTTTCTGAATTTAAAAAATTACCAAAAATTTTATAAAAATATTTGAGTTTACTTCTGATTTTCTATGGCCTTATTTATTTTTTATGAACCAATTTGAACATAGTTGATATTTTTCTCTTTTATTTCTATTTTAAAACATTTTAAACCCTTTTTTGTATATATTAAATTTAATATTATTTTGTGATTATTTTCTGGCTGATCTTGGATTGAATTTTTGATCATGAACTTTGTTAACATCATTGGATCCATGGTGTTGAGTCTAACTCCATAAAAATGGATGAATGATTTTAATAATAGTTTGATTAAAATTTAATTCAAATATGGTTTGTATATTCTTTCCCACCCCTCTTCATCTCATCCCTTTCTTATTGCACTAAGTGTTATTGGAGCATGATCTCTATATCATGTCTCAAAACAAATGGTGCATAGCTTGCTATTGACCGGTCTCAAAATAGGTGCGAATTCTATATAAGTCCACTTATGATTGCTTAACATAGCACTAAATTTTGTCCCGATTCGAATAAATGATCATTCGTGGCCCAAACCTATGTTTGCAAGCCCAAGTATGTTAGTTTTATCTCTTTGATCCAATAACCTTGAGATTCATTGTGTGGAGGCTTTGGTTCTACCAATCCTCTAATGGATCTTCATCAATTTTGGTTAACACGTATCACTTAAACATCGTTGATCATTAGATGTTACTTTTTTTTAGGATTCCAAAATGGATGATATATTTGACAAAAAGCAAATGCAACTTGTTGTGTGGAGGCTTTGGTTCTACCAATCCTCTAATGATTTCCAAGTGCAAGTTTCATGATGGTCATCCAACTAATCACTAATTATCAACAATTGACTTTTACTACATGCTTTTATTTTTATGCTTTATGTACCATTTAATTTTAGCATTTACATTTCATGCTATTTTCATCTTTGCTCACTTGAGCTTTTACTTTCTTTTCATTTTTATTTTGCTCACTTGAGCTCTTCTTTTCTTTTTAAAGATACCTAATAATCAACATGAATCATTAAAATATTTAATGATACTTGGACTATTAGGTTACTATCCTTGGCATTATGGAGTATTGGACTTCTTGGACTTAGGATTAGAAACCTTGGCCTATGTTGGAGACCTTGTAACCTTAATTAATATTTTGTCCGAAGTTCTTGAGGTTTACCTCAAGACATTGGGTTGTTTGTTTGTTTTGTGTGTAGGTTATTGTGATTACACACTTTGTTTGTAATCTGGAATTCACCCGTATACAACCGTTACTCTGCCTAATTTTTGTGAAGACTTAATTCACTTGAAGTTTAGTTCTCTCAAGAGGTCTAGTATCTTTGCTTTCTTGGTTTCAATCCAAAGAATAGGAATTCTATCTTGACTCATAATGTCTAAGAGTTGGCTTCTTGTTGGTTAGATGGTTCTTATCCTTATGCTTTTACCTCATGTTTTAGGATAGTCTCTTCTTCTCCTCCCATCTTCTTTAATTTCAAAAATCTTCTTCCTCCTTTTGAAAACTCTTCTTGTTTTGAAACTTGAACCACTTTCATAATAAACTTGGACCTAGGTCCATGCATTTTCAAAACCTTTTCATAAATAAACTTCAATCAACTTAATAATACCTTGACATTTTTTTGTGAGAAGACTAAAATTCAATCAATCTCATTTCAAACCATTTTGCCACTTTGGCTTTTTACTTTTTAAACCTTTCTCAAAAGATTAGACTCTTGTCAATCCTTGTAGTGATGCAAACAACTATACTTATACAATATGTAGTGAAGAGAGATATTTTCCACTTGGGTGTTGAGTGAGGCATTGTTGATTTTAAAATCCAAGCCATATCCTCCACTTTGAGATGTTGCAAATTCTCCTTTCTCATGATTGTGGGTTGTAAGTATATTTTCCACACGGACAGTGACGATGATGTCTTATCTCATAAAATTAACCAACACACTTGTGTTTTTTTTTAATTTTTAAAAGAGGAACTATGTGTACCCTGATCCCCTATTACACGAAAGGTGGTATGTAGGCACTAAAGGTTCACAACCGCGGAGGGTGCAAAAATCTTAAAAAATATATTTCTTTCCTCACCTCCACCATCTAGGGTGCTAATACCTTCCTTATGCGTAACCAACCCCCTTACCTTGAATCTTTCCCCCCTATTTTGGGTTATTCGCTCTTTTCCCATTCCTTTGTAAACAATAAAGCGCAGTGGTGATTTTGATTTTGATTTTTGCAAGTCAAGTCAATCCAATAGCTTAGTCTTAAACATTTCTACTGCTACAACGGGTAGTGATAAAGCTATTTAAGAATTATATATTCCCTAGATTCGGAATACCCCGTCTTGTTATAAGCGATGGTGGATCGCACTTCATATCAAGAATTTTTGACAAACTTTTAAGTAAATATGGACTTCAGCATAGAGTAGCAACACCCTACCATCCGCAGACTAGTGGCCAAGTAGAAGTATCTAATAGGGAGATTAAACAGATCTTAGAAAAAATTGTTTCAATATCTAGAAAAGATTGGTCTCAGAAGCTACAAGAAGTACTATGGGGCTACATAACTGCTTTTAAAACCACTATCGGAACAACTCCTTATCGATTGGTCTATGGAAAGTCCTATCACTTACCCTTTTAAATAGAACATAAAGCCTATTGGGCCATTAAAAACTTAAACCTAGATTATTTGACTGCTGGTGAAAAGCGCATCCTAGACATTCATAAACTAGAAGAACTCCGCCAGTCTACCTATGAAAATGCCATAATATATAAAGAAAGAACCAAATCTTGGCATGGTAAAATAATTGTAAATAAAAACTTCAATATAGGCAATCTTGTTCTCTTTTTTAATTCCAGGTTGCGAATTTTTCCTGGCAAGCTGCGTTCAAGATGGACTGGTCCTTTTGAGGTTTCTAAAATCCTAAAATCTGGAGCAGTTGAGATCAATAACAGATCTTGTAATCCATTCACTGTCAATGGGAAGAGGTTAAAACACTACGAAGGAGGTGACATCCCCATCGACTACTCCATCCATACTCTGATTGATCCACTGGTACCAACTTCAGATATATGAGTTCTACTCGTCAAGCTAATGACTTTAAACAAGCGATGCATGGGAGGAAACCCATGGGTTTATCTTTTCATTCCTTGCATTTATTTATTTTTAAATTGAATTTTAGTTTTACTTATTTAGAATAACTTTTACAATGTTTTTGTTTTCATGTCCCACCTCGATAGCATTCCTCTTAGACCATTTTTTCAGGATGCAAGGATTCAGTGACATGCACGTCACTTTCAGAGATGATACACAGAAACAACGCTATGCGGTCCTTTCTCAGCGCCCCATGGCACCTACCCGTTACCCTGACCAAGATTGCATGGAAGCTTTAGGCCTCGAGCCTAGTATAAAGTTTCTATGTGGCCAGCTCCAGTGGGATGAGTGTGTTGTTGACTTGAATATGACCTACAGAAACCTTACCCTGGAATTCCTCAATTCATTTAACTTTGAGCCATATGTTGGTCAGGATGGCTGCATCAGCTTCATATTGTTTGGGACAGAGTACTCTTTTACCCAAAAGGAGTTTGGTGATTTGCTAGGACTCCAGACTACCCCTAATGTCATTCCTGAGCTACCTATGGGTTACTTTATTAGTAGAGATATCGAGAAGTTTTGGAGTGATATTACAGGTGGGGAGGCCCTGATCCTTCCACTCAACTGTCCCACATTATCCATAACCCAGCTCTCAGGTAATTCCAGATGATCCTTGCTCATACTTTCCTTGGAAAGGCTAATGCTGATGTCCATGTTAGTGTCGTACCCCAAATTTGTTCTACCTAGATGATTTTATCTTTTGAAATTAAGAAAGAAAAGTATTTAATTAAAGATGGTACAACAATATCTGATGGCCCATCTCTATTCAAGACGATTAGAGGGTGTATTTTAATTCAGGAAGGTGGGAATTTTTAAATCAGAAAGACCCATAAACTTATTTGCGAAGCATGCTAGCCTATGGCCCATGAGATTTGAAAATGGAAATTTGTTTCAAAGTTAATAATTACTAAGTTATTAAATTATACAGTCCTTAATTCTTAAAGACGACTTAAGTATAAGGTGGTTTGAAGTCAAATTAAAGCAATTTAAAGATGTTTTAGTAAAAAAGGGGGTGTGAAATATCAATTACAAAGCCTGTTAGAGTTCAATTTGTTTGGACCATTTCCATTTTTGGTCATTAAAAAGTAAGGCATGAATACGAACTGCAGGCCCATTAGGTGTTTAAGCCCATTAGATGTTGTGTTGCTGTTTGTTTAGAAAAGAAAAGAAATATTGCTATTAAAAACTGTTTGTTGTTATTTTAATAATAAGAAAATGTGTTTTATTCTTTTTATTTGCTTGTGATAATGTTTTCACTTATTAAAAATACATTTAGCTCTGATATTATTTATTTAATTAAGAGTTCTTGTTCAAAAAGTGTTGTTGGATCTTTATAAAAAAAGAGATTTAGGCCCAAGTGATATAGCAGCGTAAGGTCCATGGTCTATTAACAATTATTGTGCTAATTAAAACAAATTTACACACATTTTCTAATTTACAAGTACTGTGTAGATTTAACAGTAAATCAAATCTCATATCCAATCTTCACCAAATCTCTACAAATCCAGAAATAAACTACACAAACTAAACTCAAATCAAATCTGGAAACATTATCAAACCACATCAAATCCATTGCAGTCCAGAAAATTATAGTATCACATCAATACAAATATTACGAACAAAGTCTAAAATTAAACAGGAAACTAAATCAAATCTAATAAACAAAATTTGGAAAATCTTATTACATTATCAACTACAGAATCCAATCAAGAACGAACTCTCCAATTACAATCAATCAACAATAAAGTTTCTAAATCTCTAATTGAAGCTAATTGTAACTGAAAAAACTAAAAATCCTAAAATAAAAAACTATATAAACACATATTATTTCTATAGAAAAGGGGGATTCTGAGACGAAGAAAAGGAAAAGAAATTCTGAGACGAAGAAACCTTGAATCATAGGAAGTACGCAAGATGAGCCCTATTGCTGTTGAAGACCAAAGTAAGAGACGATTGGAGTTTCCAGATCGGAAACCCTAATCGTGCTTGAACCACCACTGTCCGCCTCAAGCTCCACCGCTATTGCAACCTGTAAATTGGGAAGAAGACGGTGGATTACTACCCAAATTAGACCGGAACTGAAACCAAAGCACAGAAACCGCGAGAAGGGTAACGATACTTATCTTACTGTTCTTTTTATTGGATTTTTGGGTTATTTTTGTTTGTATTGGGGCTTGAGATTGATACGTGTTGGGGGAGGAGGGTGAGTTTCCGCCGCCAGTAGCGGCGTTAGATTTTGCAGGGGCGAGGTTTTTGGGTTATGAGAGAGAGAGAGAGAGAGAGAGAGAGAGAGAGAGAGAGAGAGAGAGAGAGAGAGAGAGAGAGAGAGAGAGAGAGAGAGAGAGAGAGAGAGAGAGAGAGAGAGAGAGAGAGAGAGAGAGAGAGAGAGAGAGAGAGAGAGAGAGAGAGAGAGAGAGATAGAGAAGATGAGGGTACTGTAAAGGTTGTGAAAATGAAAATAAAAAATGGAAAAAACAATGTTATGTTATGTCATAATCACGTGCTTGCGTGTATACAGTATTATAATGAACCTCCTAAATCTCACCCGCATGATCATCAGTGGACGGCCATAAGGCTAAGTCCACCATAAGCTTCGTGCGCCCTCACACACCCAATGAATCGGACCCCCCCCTCTCCACTTTGTATTGGGCCAAACCCATGTACTCGTCACACCCCTCATTCCCAGATTATTAAAAATTATAAAAAAAATGCACCCCCTCCTTGCCTAAATTATTCTGGGCCTAGCCCAGCCTCCTGTTAGCACCCCCATTTTTTTACTTGCCAAAAGAAATTGCACCCCCCAGATTTACTTAAATTATTATTATTTTTTATTATTTCTTTCATATTATTTTCTATGCCATATTTAATTAATTATCTACTTCTTTTTCATTTATAATTATCACTATTAATTTTTATTATCACATTTTAAATATTATTATTATCATTTATTATATTTAAATATTATTATAGGATCAAACAAATTATTTTATTTCAAAATTGCATATATTATTTTAATATCTTACTTGCATTAAAATCTTTTTATATCATGCATTGATCAAAATATTTTCACAGTTAATATAATAAAAAACACAAACCAATATCAAACTTATTTTCGCAATAAACTAAACTAATCAATAGTCTTTTTGCAAATGGGTTTCAAACTAATTTTGACTTAGAACGCACTCAGTCAAAATATCCGCAATCACTACTCTCGACCGAGTGCAAAGTGATTCAAAATATGTTTGCAAACCCCTAAAAAGCACCAACCCCATACGAACTATGAATTGGGACTCTGATTCCTCATAGGAGGATACGTAGGCATACGATCTAAAATCATGGCGAGTCTTGCTAATTAAAACTTAAAACACTGTTTATCCCAAACCTAAACCTAGAGCTTAATATCCTTGTGAACAAGGTGGATGAAAGGTGCCTAACACCTTCCTTTCGTCTAATTGAGTCTGAAAACCTAGAATCTGTCTCTGTGAATTAAGGTTTTTTGTTAGGTTTCCTTCCCTAGGATAAAAACTAATAGTGGCGACTCTTGATTAAAAAACCGGTTGTTACAGCTGGCGACTCCGCTGGGGACTCTCCTTAACCCTAGGTCTAGGTATTTTTTTTGGGGTTTCTTATTTTTATTTGCTTTACTTATTTATTGGATTTATCTATTTTATCGCACTTATTTATTTACTATCAAATTCTCTTATCATCATATATTTGTTATTGGTGGGTTTTTATTTCAAAAAATATTTTCAATAAACCTTAAAAAGAAGGTTCGTCTATTAGCTTAGGGGGTACATCATCCCTGCGAGTTTATGTGACGACTTTGCCTAGAGTCAGTGAACTTCCGAAAAAGGAATACTTATCGAGAGATGTTCTCTTGATGAGTAGGACTTTGGAAGGTCACCCATGTCTCTTTGTAACGACCTTAACCTAAAATCTCATGACGAGACCTTTCATAACTTTGAGACGAAAGTTTCAGTCCGTAAAGAGGCTCCACCTAAGAGAGGCCCTTGTTCCTTTTCCCTATAGTGTTATTCATGATACCCTTAAAGAAACCACCCCCTGGGAGGGTAGATTTACCGTAGGTCAAAATTAAGGAGCCTACATTATAAGGGTACCCATTACAAAAACCCGTCACAAAGTCCCGTTACTCAACCCAACACTTATACATTCATGCATTCATGTATATCTCATGTTCATCATGTGTTTCTCTTATTTTTCTTATTCACAGGGTATAAAATAAAAGATAATAAAATCAGGATTTTTGGTGACTGTCTTAAAAATGGATACCAAAGGGAAACAACTTGTCTGCGTCAATGCCTACAAGCCTGACCTTTCTGAAATAAAAACCATAAAGGGTAAATTATCTGAGAGAGCTCTGAAGATGTACGCTCATTGCTATGGGGATACCCTTGACTTGACTAAAGTAGAGGTCCCAATGGATGCAGTCTCGGCTCTAATTCAGTTTTATGACCCTCCATTGAGATATTTCACCTTCCAAGACTTCCAGCTAGCACCGGCTCTGGAAGAATTTGACAGAATCCTGAATTTTTCCAAAGAAAGGGCCTATGTAGGTATTGGACAAACTGTGGAAGTCAAAGCTTTGGTAAAAGGCCTAGGGATCCCCTACCCTGAATTGGTGTAGAATTATAGAAGAGAAGGTCCAATACAAGGAATCAAAAGGATATACTTGGAAGCTAAGGCACTATAATTTGCTAATTATAAGGAGTGGGAATCTTGTGTTGATTATTTAGGGTTGTTGGTATTTGGTGTAATCTTGTTTCCTCGGACTGAGGACAAATTGACCCCGTGGCCATTAGCGTATTTTGGGGTGCGAAAGTCTTTAATGCGGATCCTACTCCCGCTTTTCTTGCTGACATTTATTACACTTTGCATATGATGTATGAAAAGAGAAGAGGCACGCTAAATTGTTGCATCCCGCTTCTATATACTTGGTTCGTGACTCATCTTTACAAGGAAGACTATATGATCCCAGAATTGACCAGATGTGAGTGGCCACAAAAATTAAGGTCTCTCACTGCAAACTCCATATTATGGTATGCAAGGAAGTTAGATATTGGTGACATCACTATTAGCCGTGGGGACTTTCCTAATGTCCCTTTGATTGGATCGCGAGGCTGTATTAACTACAAGCCTATTTTGGCCCTACGACAGCTAGGGTATCCTTTGGAAGACAAACCTTCAGACAAACAACTCTGACCATTTATCATCCATAATATGGGTATAGAAGACCAATGGTTTCTCAACAATGTTATTCGAACCTGGAACAAGGTTAACAAGAGGAATACCGAAAGAAAGAATGCCATAGAAAGAGAACCCTAAACCAAATGGGTCTAACATAGGGTGTGATTATCAAGCTGCCATTCGAGAAAGATCCAGAGTACAAGCCAGAGGTCCCAGAGATGACACCCATATCTTTGGAAGAAGTCGACAATCTGAAAAGTGCCTTAAAGCAAGCTCAAAAAGAGAAAGAAGCATTGGAAGTCAACCTACTCAATCTGACCAAATAAAAGAAATAGATGCAACTTATACTTGAGTCAAATGACGAGCAAATTGATAAAAGTAAAAAGGAATTGGAGAAAGAAATCCTCAAACGAAAGCGTACAACTGAAGGGTTGTTAAGTGCAATGTTCAACCTTGATTATCACAACCAAAGGTTAGAAGAGGCCGCTGCTGAAATTGGGAGGTTAACTAGATGGTATGAAAAGGCAACACATGACAAGAAGGTGCTAGAGGAAAATTTGAGAGCCAAAATCCAAAGTTTGGTGCAAGCTTCCTTAGATCAAGAAGAGCAAGTAAAGTACCCCGCCACCAAACTCCAAGACATCCACGAATCAGAGGTCAAAGCACACCTTGAAAGGGTAGAAGCAGAGAAACTTCTGACTCAGAGAACTCAAGAATATGAGCATGTATGTTTAGAGCTGCATGGTCTTCAAAAGGATTTCCTCATCCAACGAAGGCTTTACATAGAAATGAGGGGTGAAAAGATGTATTGGGAAGAGCAGTATACCAAGATCGCCCAACCTGGGAGGGATAACCATAAGATAATCCCACATCTTCATCAGGAATACAGGTGCTACAAAGATAAACATGAAAAGCTTGTCTTCCTAGCCAACAATCTCATCGAGGACATCCCTAGAAGTTTAAAAGATGTAGAGAATGTAATGGATCCTCTTTCAAAGGACGTTGAATTATTATTATTTCTTTCATATTAATTTTTATGCTATATTTAATTAATTATCTACTTCTTTTTCATTTATAATTATCACTATTAATTTTTATTATCATATTTTAAGTATTATTATTATTATTATTATTTATTATATTTAAATATTATTATAGGATCAAACAAATTATTTTATTTCAAAAATGCATATATTATTTTAATATATTACTTGCATTAAAATCTTTTTATATCATGCATTGATCAAAATATTTTCACAATTAATACAATAAAAAACAAAAACCAATATCAAACTTATTTTCGCAATAAACTAAACTAATATATAGTCTTTTTGCAAATGGGTTTCAAACTAATTTTGACTTACTACGCACTCAGTCAAAATCTCTGCAATCACTACTCTCGACTGAGTGCGAAGTGATTCAAAATATGTTTGCAAACCCCTACAAAACACTAACCTCATACGAACTACGAATTGGGACTCTGATTCCTCATAGGAGGATACGTAAGCATACGATCTAAAATCATGGCGAGTCTTGCTAATTAAAACTTAAAACCCTGTTTATCCCAAACCTAAACCTAGAGCTTAATATCCTTGTGAACAAGGTGGATGAAAGGTGCCTAACACCATCCTTTCGTCTAATTGAGTCCGAAAACCTAGAATCTCTGTCTGCGAATTAGGATTTTCTGTTAGGTTCCCTTCCCTAGGATAAAAACTAATAGTGGCAGGTCTTGATTAAAAAACCAGTTGTTACAGTTAGTGAGGATGAGATCTTCTTCCTTTTCTATGCGAACCAGTCGCATTCCATGGCTTGTGGGAACTTTCTACTTTGGAATCTTAGCCTTAGATCCAATTCCTCTGAAGGCATCATCCATGTGGGAGGAAAGGTAACTCAGATTGCTTCTGCTTTGGGTCTTACTAGTAAGTTGCTTCACCTGACTTCCTACTGCGGGTATACCATGATGGATATCGACTTCTGCTTAGACTGTGGACTGATTAGGAGGGTTTCCTTTAACTCTAACCAGTTCAGGCTCTTGATCGACAATGGAACCATCCATTACTTCACTTTGTCTGATCCTATGATGACTAGTGTCCATGATCATGCTAATTGGACTTATGCTTTGGAGAGACTTGGAGAGACAGTTGATGAGCCTAGACCTCCTCCGGTGGTAGACTATACCCCTTCACCACCTTCACCCAGGACCATAGTATTTTCGAATAATTTTTCTCTAAAGTGACCATACGTGTACACACAACTAGCTGAGCTTCATATGGCGACTACCAGACTTCGACACGAGGTTGCTAACCTTACCTTGCAGGTCCAAGTATCCAATTTGACTCACATGATAGAGGTTGACTGCTTGTATCAGGAGATCATAGATCTTCGCCGTGAGTTAGCCGCAACACGTGGTTCTGATCAGACCAAGGAGCCTCCAGCTCCCTGATGTCACCATTCTCATTTTATGCATTCCTTACTATTCTTATTTCCATTTTCAGACATATATATATATATATATATATATATATATATATATATATATATATATACACACACATGCATTTTACGTCATTTTATTTTATTTATTTGTTTTTGTTTGTTATGATTTAACAAAATATCATGTTTGTACCAACACTTTAAGCAAAGCATGAAGAAATACTATATGCACCACCAGAGAAAGGAGTAAGAGGCCCAAACAAATAAGAAAACTTTTTAAGCCCAGCCGAATTACACATATGGAGCCCACCACCTAGACCTAGGCGCCCACCATGGGGTCTGGGTATTACTCGGGGCATAATGCTCCAAAACTCCATTTTTGCGTCTTTCAACCTCTAAACTCCCATTTTTACCCATTTCAAGCATCCATTAAAACCCACTCAAGTCCATAAATATCTCATTTACACACCACCCCACTAACCATTCCAACATCCATTTTCAAAATCCTCCATTAAAATCCACTAAAATCCATTTTCTTCACCACTCTATAAAACCCATTTTCACTTTCTTTCTTCAACCTCAAAGAGAAACAATGGAGTATGATGGCTACATTCTTCGCGAAGGAAAACCCGAAGAAAGGCAATAGAAGATCCTCGAGAGATTGCACGGACGAGACATTGTCTCGACTAGGTATGTTGACAAGGACTGTCTGTATACTCTAGGATTATATCATAGTATTTTTCACATGTTTAGATATTTTAGGTTTGTATGATATCTTTTCTAGGAAAAAGCCTACCGTTGAGAGGTTGACACGGGAATTTTTAAGTTCCTTGATCTACATTGTAAATGCTAACACTGCCAGCATAGTCGATACAGTGAAGTTTTGAATGTTTAATGTTGAATATGAATACACCATCGATGAACTAAAAGATATGTTAGGAATACCTCATGGGGATGACGCTATTTATGAAGCACCATTTGATTCTGATTGGTAGATTGAGGAATTTTCCTTCTGACATAGACTGTCAAATTCTATAATTACTTATTTTGAAGGAATTCTTGCCTCAACGATCCATAACCCGGCCATTCGAGTTTTTCTTTATATGTTGGCTTGTAACATTTTTGGATGGGATAGTTCGAACAAAGTAAATGCAAAAGAACTTCGGTTTTTGCATGGGTGCCTCACAAATAGGAGGATTAATTCAGTTCCTTTTATGCTTGCTCACATGACTGTTGTTCTAAAGAAAACAAGGACCATCACTTTTGGAGGTTTGATTATGTTTATTTCTAGAGCTCTGAATCTTGACACTGAGATAACTACCTTGACACCTCTACCTCTCCGCATAATAAACTTAAAATTTCAGAAAGACATGAAATTATGCAAAGTAAGGAGAGAGGGAGGTTTTAATCTCATGGTTCATGAAATAGCTATCCCATCTGTTGTTTTGCCATGCACTAGACGTACTGATGTATGAGAAGAGAGGAACTGGACCTACGATTTAAATGCTCCACCTCTTACAGGTCCAGTGCCTCCTAATGTTCCTTTTAGGGATGTGCACGAGACTGAAGAAGATTATGACCGAAAAAACCAGTCCCCCGATCGTACTATATCCCCATACCATGTTTCACCTGCACACTCAACACCATCTTCTTCTCACTTTCCTGCAGGTACATCTTCTATTTTCCATTTCACTGAGGAAATGTGGCGAGAGCATCTAGCTCGATAAGAACGGAGAGATGGGCTTATTTCAGCTATGCATCAGCAGATGGACGATGGCATGGAGTTCATGTGTATATCACAGCAGCGGACCAATAGCTCTATCCATACTATCATGGAATCCTAAGCTTCCATCTCTGCTGAGCAACAGTGTCAACGAGTTTACTTTCAGAGACACTTTACCTTAATGAAAGCCGCTTAAGGCTCCATGCTAGGTCATTTTCGACTGCTGCAGAGTGATAATGGTTGTCTACACCGCAGATCCCGTCATCCTAGGCATTCAAACTAGGGAGGAGAGGGTACCATTCGCGAGCCATAGTTTATCCAGGTTACTCTTTCTTTATCTTATTTCAAAACATTAAGGACAATGTTCAATTCAAGTGTGGGAGGAGATTTTATTGCTTTTCTTTTTCTTTATTTTTACCTTTTTTTCTTCTTCTTTCTAGTTTATTTATCTTGTTTTATTAGTTAGGTTTTAATAAATTCACGTGCTTGACGAGTCATCTGTGTGATGTATCTTTACTTCCCCATCTCTTTAGCCTTACCAAAAATTTCTTTGACAAAAGAAAATAGTATGTTTTGAAAAATTTGGGCTTTAAAGCAAGTTTGGGGTAAGATGTGGGCGACTTGGGAAATCTTTTTGAAACATCGATATCATCTTAACACCATAAGCTTCATGATTATAGGAATCAATCCCGATACCCCATATTCCATAGCCTTAATTATCATCCCAGAATAAGTCCTTTTGTAGTTTATCCTAGCAGTAAGCTCCGGCTTAAGCATGCTCTACATAGGGGACTGATGAAAATAAGTGAATGATCCTTCTTTTTTGTGCTTTTGAAAAGGAAAACAGCAGCACCGGGCTAGGTGACCCTCACACAGTCATTTAACCCAAATGTTGTAAAAACTTGCGAAAAGAATAATGAGAGAAAGTTTTCCCATTGTCGGTTGGTTCAGAGGTATCTGGTGCTGGACTTGGTAGTGAAGATTACGATCTGATCCCCCACAACTGTAATTGGGTCTAGAAAAGGGGTACACCAACTTATGTACCAGAACCCCATGCTTGAGATCAGAGTCACTAACCGGTCAGTCTACTATGAGTATGTAAGGATAACAGGCTTAATGTGATTGCACCTGAATGAAAGAGGATTCAAAAGAAATGAAAAGCTAGGCCTAGGCATAGTGGCATGATATGGATTGGTTTGTATAAGAACGAAGTTTATGTCCGTCCGCGGAAAGTGTTGTTACGATACCCTTGTTTTATTCAGTTAGTATCTATCAAATACATCATGTTTTGAACTTAAAAGCCTTTTTAGCCCAAATCGTTTGTTGATGTTGTTTTTCTTTCATGAGCAATACAAAGTTTTTGCTTGAGGACAAGAAAATGTTTAAGTGTGGAAGAATTTGATAACACTAAAACACATTGCATATTTGACTCAGATTGCACATGTTTTTTAGGGTTTTTATTGTCATTTTCTTGTGTTATGCTTGTTTTTGTTTTGTTTTCAGGTACTTTGATTATCTAGAGCCCCTCTTGAAGAAATGAATAAAAACGAGCAAGAAATCAAATTTTTGAACAAATTGTATACATGGCATCCAGCATGGCGCCCACCATAGGGTAGGCGATGACACAGATTGGTTTCAACTGCCTTCAACTTCCACGTTCTCCTCAACTTCCCACCCTTGAACACATGGTGGGCGCCATAGGGGGTATGGCGGGCGCTACCCTTGTTAAATGGTGTCCCGCCCAAAAGGAGTTGGGGGCATCTTGGTAATTCCATTAAGTATTGTTCTTCTATAAATATGAGGTTCTATTTTCTTTTTCTTTTCATCCAAGCTTAGTTAGAAACTTAAACCATATACTGTCAGATTTTGTAAATGATAATCCCTTCACATCAAAGATTTATCACACCATTGATAGAGTCTGTAATCGAGTTTGTAGCACTTTTCTAGAAGTTAATCATGCCGACATTTCCATTTCCAATCACATTTATTTCCAGTTGTACCTGATTTAAAGCCTCCGATTTGGAGCGGGTTTTTATTTACAAGTCTCACTTTGCTTTATTTATTTCATTGCACTCGCTTTACTTTATTTATTTCATCGCACTCACTTTACTTTATTTATTTCATCGCACTCGCTTTACTTTGTTTATTTCCTAGTCTTTCACTTATTTACTTGCTTTATTTACTTGTCTTTTAAAGCCTTTTTACTTTAAGAATCTACTTTAACATGATCTATTTTAATATGTCTGTTTACATTTCCATGTCTGGATAAATTTTAAAGGTTAGAATGTAAGGATCATAGTTAAAGCAATGTTCCATATAATGTTTCTGTAGAAATACTTAAGGGTTGTTTTAGTTTTTAACACATGTTTTCTGCACTTTATTTTTGTTGGGTAAGATCGAAAGTCATCCAACCTTGAGTTAAACTTGAGTAGTCTTAGCTGCTCAAAGGAAGCGAAAACGCTTTGTTCAATTAAGTAGGAATCTTTTAACACTTTTAGAAAAACGATTTCAAAACTCTTTTCGGACGCGTTTATGGGTTTAAAGGTCTAGTCCTCTTTTGGTTAGAAGTTCCAAGTCAAAATTACTTTTCAACTAAGTCAAGAAACTATATTTCTTAAAAATAGGTTTATTACTTTAATGCAATGCGCGCCTTTTTATAAGTGACAATAAGAGGGATTAATTAAAGAATAAACTCGGTTCTGAATACGTGAAAGCGACAGTTCCTGTTAAATTACTTATTTTCATAAGTAGAAAATATTTCCCTAAAAGTAGTTCTATTTAGAAGCATTTGGAATATTATCAGATTGTGTGAATTACATTCAAGCCTGTTGTTTTTATATGAATTTATATCTTCGTACTTTACTTTCACTGTGTACTCATAAACCCCTGAATTGTTTTACCTTAGATAAACACCATAACAACATAAATTGATACATTGACGTTTAGTCTCTGTGGGATCGATAATCTTTTATATTAATCGGACGCGTTTCATATACTTGCGAAAACCACGCATCAATTGTGCAAGAAAGATTGTCAAAATTGAAAGGGGTTTCCAAGTCATTTTGGTGCTCTAGGACCCAGGGTTTTGAACTTCTAAGGGCTATATCTTGTTCATATTTTGAACTTCTATTTAAAGTGTTATCAACCAATCACTTCAAAAGTTTCAAGCAAATTTTGTGTGGAAGATTCCTAATGATGGAGAAAGATTACAAGTCCTCTAGATAGACCATCAAATTCCCTTATGTGACTTCAAGATCTCATAACTTGGTCAATTTTTATCTCCCTCAGTCCATTTTTCTTCCATAATAATCTTAAGTATGTTTACTTCAACTCCTCTTTTATGTGCAAAGCTTGAAAATGATTAGAAGATGCCTCAAAATCTCAAAAGATTATAGGTCACCTCACAGATTTTCACCAAATTCAAAGGATCATAACTTGTTCAATATTTGGAATTTTTGAGTGAAACAATTTTCACAATACTCTTTAAGGAGTCCACTTCAAGCTAGTATCAATGATGAAAGCTCAATTTTGAAGTAAGACCTTGTTTGGAGTTAAAACATTATAGGACATTTTTTTAGAAAAACTTAGAATTTTTCTAAGTACAAAAAGTCAGCGTATTTTTCATGATTTTGACAAAACACAGTTCCCAGCTCAAGCATCCAAATGACCTCTCTCTTTGCAGATTGTAAATATTGTGACCTTATCTTTCAAATGCTTCAAGAATTAAGCCCTAAGACCTTTTAAGCTTTGAACAACATGGATTCAAAGTTGGTACCTTGGAACTGATGTTTCACTTACAGTCAGATGGACATTTCCATAATGTGACTTCTAATCACCAAATTACCACGCGGTTTTCACTTAAACATGATCAACAAAGATAATTGGATTATTTAGAGTGACAAAAATGCATCATTTAGATGAGTTTTGATGCACATGTGAACACACTTTGCTCGTGAACACAGGTGTGCATGAATTCATTTGAATATGCATCATTCACCCCTTCTCTTGATCCCATTCACTTCTCTTATAAATACACGCTCTATTCCACTCATTTTCGCAAGCTTGAACAACCAAAATCACTCTATCAAACTCCCTGCATAACTCACTTTTATGATTTTTCGAATTCCTTTTTTCTCCACTTTTCAATCTAATTTCTTTGTTGATCCTTCATATTTGAACTTGACTGAAGATGTAGCGGTATAAATGTTGAGAATAAGCCATTGGATTGACTTGACTCGCACAGATCAAATAAAAATATCGCCACCGTGCTTTATTGTTTCCAAAGGAATGGGAAAAGAGCGAATAACCCAAAAAGAGGGGGAGAGCATCTAAGTTCGGGGGTTGGTTATGCAAAGGGAAGGTATTAGCACCCTAAACATCTATGATACTGTGCAGGAACCTCTTTAAAAATCTGTGTATTTTGGCTATTTTGATACGGTGGGAGAACTGACTTGAGTTTTGCGTTTGTATTCGCACTTGTTCGGTTGAGCAAGAGTCGCCACCGACTTTTTATTTTATCCTAAAGGAAAGGTTAAAAAGCACAGGAAAAACCTTTTGAGATGTTTCGTGGGTTCGGGGGGTAGATTATGAAAATGGAAGGTATTAGCACCCTTTTCATCCATGGTTATCCATGGGCTCTTAGTTACTTGGTTTTTAGATCACTTGCCTTGATTTTCGATTGCTTGAAATTGTGGTGTATGTGTGTGTTTGAAAATGTTTTTGAAATAGACGCCTTTGTTTCGGCAACCAATGTAATTGACTCGTGTTTGAGTGTTTTACAAAAGTGTGTATCTTTTCGAAAAGATGTTTCAAAATGTTTTTGGAAAGTTTGTTTTGAAAGTGTTTGTGAAGTGTGGTTTTTGAAAAGGAGGCAAGTGTTTTTGCAAGTTGATCTCAAGTAACTAAGAGTTTTGTCTACCCCTATTGTACTCAAAGGTTTTCTCTATGTTTTCAACCCCTTTTTAACAATTTTGTTCCACCATTGAATTTGGTGGACAATCTTGCGTTTAGGATGTGATTGGGATAGGCGCGGGTCATCGTACGGACCATGAATGCAATGGTGCCAAGTGTCTTTGGCAATTTTGCTTGAAGGGACTTGATCATTTTGATAGGCGACTTTCGAAAGCGTCATCGAGGGACTTATGATCATTTGAATTTGTTTTGCCAAAGAAACTCGACGTGCAAGCATGGCCCATTTTGGAAGGAAACATGTGGGATTACCCTAGGGGGTGCAAGTGTGATTGTGTATTGATTTCATGCATTTATCTTTGTATTAGGTTATCTAGCATTCGATTTTATGTACATACAAACCCTAGGTCTAACCATGGTATAATTCGAAAGCGGTAAATTGCGGGAATTTTAAAGTCTACGCTATTACAAATAGTATCCGGGAGTGGGGGTACAAATTCACAAATGGGGATGAGACTTAAATAATTACAACCAAGTTGAATCGCGATCAAATGTAATCAATGTATAGCAAGGCATAAGAAAAGCAAATGTATAATGCATCAAATGTAAGTATATTGTGTAAGTGCAAGTGTACATGTATTTTATTTACAAGTTGTGAATTTAATAAATTAAGTATGTTTGATTTAAATTTGTATTTTTTTATATTCTTTGTTTAATATGTACAAAAAGGTATTTTGATTAAAAGAAAGAAAAATGTTTTAAATTTTAATTATATTATGTATATAAAAAAAGTATTTTAATTGATTATGTACAAATTATTTCTAAGAAATTGTATTAACTTAAAGAGAATTTATGTATAAATCAAAATAAGTTTTAATAAAATAAAAAAAGTGTTTTAAATAATGGATTTTTATGTATTTTATGTATTTTATGTATTAATGTATTAATGTATTAATGAAAATATTTTAAGTTTTATTTCTTATATATTAGTAATTAGTATTAATATATATATTTATACAAGAATTTTAATTGAAAGAAATGTTTTAAAATTGAGAAAATATATATTGTGTTAAAAACTATAAATATGTTATAAAAAGAAAAAATTTGATGTGAAAAAAGTTATGTTAATTTATTAACAAAAGAAAATAAAATATGTTTTATATTCTAAAAAAAAAAAAAAAGGGTTAAGGTGTGTATAGAAAGAGATGGGCTGAGGGGTTTTGGGTTTGTGAAACGGGTTAAGCCCAAGTAGTCTCACAGCGTTTTTGTTTAGGGTTTAATTATTTTGTTCATTTGAGGCTAGGGTTTGAGATTGAGGCGCCGTTTTGGTTTCATCTTCGTCTTCTCCGGCCAAACGTTTCTGAATTTCCACTTCACCCAAGCCACCAACGCCATATCTACGTTCTCCTCCCCCCGGTCAAGCACGCGATGGTTCGTTCAAGGTGACAACTTTTATCTTAGTGTTTTTTAGGGTTTCAACAATTTGTGTCTTGCATGTTTAGTTTGCATTCATTTGATTCTGTTTCTTGGTTTACGCAAGGTTTTGAAAAGGAATGAAAAGAAATTCTACCTGTTGGAGACGGAGGAGGAGGGGAGGATGGGATCGGAGGCGTTTGGAGGTTTGGAGGCTTGACGGCGGAGAGACGGTGAGGACGTTGAGCTCGCTTGGACTCCTGGTATTCTCGTGTTTTGACTTTAAGTTTGATGATGATAATGCCTGAGAACTTTTTCTATCTGCCTGACTCTGTACGATTTCGCTCTTTTTCTCTTCTTCTGTTAACTTGACTTACATGCTTATGTTGCCTTGAGATACCTGATTTTTCTCTTTGTCTTTGTTGCCTTCTGTATGCTTCAGTATGATTGGTATGTTGGTTATCGCCCTGTGATGAATATTTTCTGAGGGCCCTTGGTGTTGCTTCTTCTGTATACCTGTTGATGTTCCTTTCTCTTCTTCTGTCCCTGGTTGTATGCTTGATGACTGGTATAGGTTATGGTTGTTGATGTTGTATGCTTGAATACTGGTTTTGGCCTGGTTTTCAGGTTGAGGATGATTTGTGAGTTTCTGTTGGATAAGTTAGACAGGTTTAAGGTTTGTTTGTTTTGGATATGGCTTTGGCTTACTGGTTTTCAGGTTTGACAGGTTGATGGCCTTAAGTTTGACAGGGTTAAGGCTTTTTGTGCTATGTATTTGAGGTTAGGTTAGAGGTTTGAACAGGTTATGTGTTTGGGCTTGAGCTTGATTGCAGGTTATACTGGTTTTTGATCTACTGGTTTTTGTGTTTTAAGGCTAGCCAGTTTGTGGTTTGAATGGTAAGGCCTTGGATGCTTTTTGGGTTTTTTGCCAATGTTTGAACGATTATACAAGTTTTGAAAAGGTTAGGCTTGACAGTTCAGGCTTGGGGCTTTTTATTATGAGTTCTCCTTTTTCTTGTTGAAAAACACAGGGTCTTCTTTATGGTCTAAGGCTTATGCTGGTTCTTTTTTGGTTTCATCAGGCTGTTAGCTTGTAAAAAACTTCAGGCTTGGACAATTTGTACTGGTTTTTTGAGCTTCCAGGTTTTGACAGTCTTGTCTTTTTTCCTTTTCCTTGCTTCTGACCGTGTTAGCAGTTTTATATATTTTTCTATGCTTCTTTATCCACTGTGTTGCTGCAGTTTTATTTTCTATATTTTCTTGCCTAAATCTAAAACCTGTAAGCCCAATTTCTTTTCTCTCTTCCTTCTCTTTAGTACAGCTTAAAACATTAAAATAATATTATGTGTACTTTAGTTCTGAAAAAGCAATGGCTGGGAAATGATGAAATTGGAATTAGTTTGCTTGCATAAGTAGCTTAGTCCTGCATACTTTCCTTCTTCAGCTCTCCTGCATCTTTGTTACAGTTTTGGCATCTTGGGTATTTTGATATCTTGAGATATCTTTTGGCAGCTTGTTGACTTTGGACTTTGATTTGAAATTGTGATTTTGACTTGCATATGCTGTCTTGCTTTGAACTGTGCAGTTTCTTGACAAACTTTGAATTGTGCAATTTTTAACTTGTGCATTCATTTTTAATTTGCAAATATTTTTCATCCCTCTTTGTGAACCGGGAGAAATCCCGTGATTTGCATAGAGGGTTAACTGATCCCGACCATTTGCTTTTAATGATGAACCTTTTTTATCTGCCCGTCTATTTAAATATTTATCTTCTTCTGACTTTTCTTCTTTTCTTTCGCAGATAAAAATTAAACGGAGAGGGAAAGCAACAGATGGAGGATGAAGAATTGAAGACTTAGAAAAATATTAGGATAGTTTTATTTAAATTTGAATAAATGTAATATCATTATTATAAATACTTTGTAAATGAATACTCGTATTTAAATAACAATTGTAACAAATATTTAAAGATGAAATAAAACTTCCTTTCATCCAATTAATTCTTTTCTTCTTTTTTCAATTGTTTACTTTATTATTTATAACTCTTTAAGTTATAATAATTGAAAATAAATTTCAATCATTTAAACTCAGAATAATAAACAATTAAATAAACAATGTGATTTTATGACAAACCTGGCGCTCCAATTATCCAAAGCAACGCATAATCTCAAACCAAGCGAGGGTTAATTAAACAAAACGTCCATTTGCCCCTTTTCACTGATTAAATCCAGCAAACGCAAATTCAATCCCAGTGTCTATTTTCATTGATTTAGTCAAACCCTGCGAGTTTAATCCAAATGTTTCAATCCACATTTCAGAATAGCTTGACAAACACCGTAGAATTAAATCTTTCTGAAGAACCGCGCATAAAAACCCTAATTCCTGGTTAAATGCCATAGAAACGTTCGCCTGATCAAAGTTGGGCCAAAATCAACCAAAACCCTAAGCAACTGTAAGAACTGTTCTAAAGCCATGAAAATCAATGAACACCCTAATTTTGTCTGACTGACGAGAAAAGTCTGTTTGACCGATTCTTGAGCCAGTTTGAAAAATCAGGAAACGCCTGAAGCTGTGATTTCTTGAGGAAAAATGCGAGGGCAAATTTTGGGGTACAACAGTTGCCCCTGTTCAATCTTCTTGGACCTGAAGAGTTAGAATGGCAAGTTTGCCTTTCACGACTCGAGGGTAAAAGGAGATTGGACACTAGAGTGCCCGGAAATTTGCACTCGCATGCTGGAGTATTAGCAATGTGATGGCGGGAATGGGCTTATAGATGCTATTTGGAGATAGGATGGATAGGAGGATGGGCTTATAGATGCCATCTGGAAGCGTGACAGAACCTTGTCGGGAATGGGCTTATAGATGCCATTTAGAAGTGTTGATCGCGTAAGAGATTCCTTAGCGAGAACTTGCGTACTTTGAGAGAGGAAGATGTTTCCTGGCTTGTTACAGGTGTTGATCTTTAGTCCCTTCATGCAGATATGCCCTGGCTGGATACAGGAATCGAATCTGGAAAATGTTGTCGACAAATGTGCCCTGGATGGATACAGGTATCGAATCTGGAATCATTGTCTTCAGATGTGCCCTGGCTGGATACAGGAATCGAATCTGGAAAATGTTGCTCACAGATGTGCCCTGGCTGGATACAGGAATCGAATCTGGAAAATGTTGTCGACAGATGTGCCCTGGCTGGATACAGGAATCGAATCTGGAAAATGTCTTCAGATGTGCCCTGGCTGGATACAGGAATCGAATCTGGAATTGTTGAAGGCTGGTGGAGATGGCTTTCCTGGCTGGATACAGGGGTAAACCTCTGACCTGAGAATGAAAGATACTTTCCTGGCTTGTTACAGGGATTGACCTTCATACTCTTTATGCAGATATGCCCTGGCTAGATACAGGTATCGAATCTACAATCAATCACTCACAGATGTTCCCTGGCTAGATACAGGAATCGAATCTGGGTTCGTGATACTTGATAGTAATCATCTTTTGGATTGATCTTTTTCCTGAAAAGGCAAAATATCAATGGTATGCAATGTCATGATGTATGAGATGCATGATGTCATGATGCTCAAAATGAGTTAGTGTTGTGTGCACTTTGTCATGTATGTAAATAGGATGTATGAAATATGAAACGTCAATGAATGTATTTTCATCTAGGAAAATAAATCCTTGATGACCGGCCAAGGAATCAGATCTTGGGCTGACATTGAAGAGAAGAGTTCTTCATTTCCGCTGGGGATTATGGTTGCAAGATAAACCGATAGGAGAAGATGACTCCGTTGGGGCATACACTTGTTGGGGAGATCACTCTGAGGGGAAGTACTCCGTGGGAAGAGATAGTTCGCTGAGGCTTTGATGAGAGCTCCGCTGGGGATTCTGCTGATAAATTATGTCGGTGAATTTGATGAACTCCGCTGGGGATTGTTGAGGTAGCTTGGTCATGTTCTTCAGTTGAACCTACCTTGGTACCTTGGCGGACAAAGCAACTAGACCGCTTGGTCACTTCAAAATTGCCCCCTGTTTTTGATGTCACCTGTCATTAATCCTTTGTTTCGTATGCGAATATTTATGAGTTAGCAATTTTAACGTCAAATGCATATATCAAAAATGAGCATTGGACGTTCTTTGCAAAACAAAACAAAAAAGGAAAAGTAATGGATAATTTGTCTGAAAAATTGAACTTGTATTGATTTTGAAATTTGCCTGTAAATAGGCGTTTATGTACAGGAGGCTGACGTCCTAGTAAGAGAACGCCGTCGAACAACATAGAGTTTATACAATTTTGAAAAGGAAACAAAACAGCTATGTGAAAAACTAATCCCACTGGGTAACGACTCTTCTATCGCCGTTATGTCTTCAAGCGTCTCATCATTTTGCCGCTTAGTTGAAGGTGAAGCTGATTGATCGATGCCGAAGTCTGAGCCCTGATAGTTGATGCCGAATTCTGGATGCAAGGTGATCTAATGAGACATAGTATTACGCTTCATCCCTAACTTTTGCCTGGACTTCCCTTTCGGGTTTTCAGTCCACCGGGATACCCATTTTTGCCCAAGCCGCCTTTTCAGGTTTTCGACTTGCCGGGTGTACAGATTTTTCATTTCATCCCTTATTTTTGCCCGAACCCTTTTGGTTCGCCGGGAAGCCCTGATTTTTGCCTAGGTGTGTCAACCTAGCGGGTCCTTAGTTCACGCGTAGTATCTTTTTACTATGTCCGCATTAGCGTGGTGAGGAAGGTCGTCACCATCCATGGTGGTTAGAATCATGGCTCCTCTTGAGAACACATGTTTAACCACAAATGGCCCTTCGTACGTAGGGGTCCATTTGCCCCTGGGATCACTCTGAGGAAGGATGATGCGTTTGATTACCAGATCTCCAACTTAATACTCTTGTGGTCTGACTTTCTTGTTAAATGCCCCGATCATCCGTTTTTGGTACGTTTGACCATGACATATAGCAGTGAGTCTCTTTTTGTCAATTAGGTTTAGCTGATCAAGTCGAGTCTGGATCCAGTCATCTTCGCTCAAGCCTGCATCCTTCATTATCCGGAGAGAGGGTATCTGGACTTCAATCGGCAAGACTGCCTCCGTGCCATAGACCAAGGAGAAGGGAGTTGCCCCAGTTGACGTTCTTGCTGAGGTACGGTACCCATGAAGAGCAAACGGTAACATCTCGTGCCAATCTTTATAGGTCACTGTCATCTTCTGCACAATCTTCTTAATATTCTTATTTGCTGCTTCTACAGCCCCATTCATCTTCGGCCGGTAGGGTGAAGAGTTGTGGTGCTGTATTTTGAATTGCTCGCAGAGCTCAGTGATCATTTTGTTGTTAAGATTGGTACCATTGTCCGTAATGATCCTTTCAGGTACACCGTATCGATAGATCAGGTTGTGTCGAATGAATCGTGCCACGACGCTCTTGGTTACAGTGGCATAGGAAGCTGCTTCAACCCACTTTGTGAAGTAATCAATTGCTACCAAGATGAAGCGGTGCCCATTGGATGCCGTAGGTCGGATCTCGCCGATCATATCGATGCCCCACATTGCAAAAGGCCAAGGTGCTGTCAAGACGTTCAGAGGCACCGGAGGAATGTGCACCTTATCCGCATAGATCTGGCATTTATGACAAGTTCGCGAATGCTGATAACAGTCAGCTTCCATTGTGGACCAGAAATACCCCGCCCGAAGGATTTTCTTTGCCATGGTATGTCCACTGGAATGTGTTCCGAATGTACCTTCATGTAATTCTGCCATGATCTTTTCTGCTTCAGTCTTATCCATACAACGCAGTAAAGTTGAAACATGGTTTCGCTTGTAGAGAATGCCATTACTAAGAAAGAACTTTGCCGCAAACCTTATCAATAATTTCTTGTCATTAACAGATGCACCTTCGGGGTATTCTTGAGCTTCCAAGTACCTCTTTACTTCATGATACACGGGTTTCTCTGTTACCTCTTCGGCCTCAAGATCACAGCAATATGCAGGTTCGTCCAATTTCCAAATAATGATCCGGGGCGCTTCGTTGTCCCACTTGACTTTGAACATAGAGGACATTGTAGCCAGCGCGTCCGCCAACTGATTCTCCTCTCTTGGGAAGTGTACAAAAGTTATTTCTTCGAAGTGGGGAAGCAATGTCAGCACATACTCCTTGTAAGGAATAAGATTTGGGTGTTTCGTATCCCACTCGCCTTTGACCTGATTGATCACGAGAGCGGAATCTCCGAATACACTCAGAAACTTGATCCTTAAGTCGATCGCAGCTTGAAGACCCATGATACATGCCTCATACTCCGCCATGTTGTTGGTGCAGTTAAAACATAGTCGGGCAGTGAGTGGAGTATGAGTGCCTTTAGGGGATATGATCACAGCGCCAATACCATTACGCAAAGCGTTTGAGGCTCCGTCAAAGTGCATAGACCATCGGGATCCTTCCTCAGGTCCTTCATCCGGTCCAGGTACTTCACAATCAGTTACTACCATGATATCCTCGTCCGGAAATTCAAAGTTCAATGACTGGTAATCGTCCACAGGTTGGTGTGCCAAATAGTCTGCCAATACACTTCCTTTGATTGCTTTTTGAGTTGTATACTGGATGTCATATTCCGTCAAGATCATTTGCCATCTTGCTATTCTTCCGGACAGAGCAGACTTTTCGAATATGTACTTGATTGGATCCATTTTCGAAATCAACAGAGTAGTGTGAGTCAACATATACTGTCTCAGCCGGCGAGCAGCCCATACCAGAGCGCAGCAAGTTTTCTCGAGTAGTGAGTACCGAGTCTCACAGTCGGTAAACTTTTTGCTCAGGTAATAAATAGCGTGCTCTTTTCGGCCAGACTCGTCATGCTGCCCCAGCACACACCCCATTGAGTTGTCAAGCACTGTCAAGTATAGTATTAGAGGTCTCCCTTCCACTGGTGGCATGAGGATGGGTGGTTCTTGGAGATACTCCTTTATCTTTTCAAAAGCGGTCTGACATTCATCATTCCAACGTACTACCTGATCTTTCTTCAGCATCTTGAAGATTGGTTCACAAGTAGCAGTTAGGTGCGAGATGAATCAGGCGATGTAGTTCAGACGTCCTAGAAAGCCTCTGACTTCTTTCTCTGTCTTAGGAACTGGCATCTCTTGTATGGCTTTAACCTTGGCAGGGTCCACTTGAATACCTTTGTCACTTACGACGAAGCCTAACAACTTTCCAGATCTTACCCCAAAGGTGCACTTGTTCGGGTTCAACCTCAACTTGTACAATTTCAGACGATCAAAAAGTTTCTGCAGATGGTCAAGGTGCTCCTCCTCAGTTTGGGACCTTGCAATCATATCATCGACATACACTTCAATCTCATGATGGATCATGTCATGAAATAAAGCGACCATGACACGTTGGTAGGTTGCCCCAGCATTTTTCAACCCAAAAGGCATGACCTTGTAACAGAAGGTGCCCCACTGAGTAACAAAGGTAGTGTTTTCCATATCTTCAGGGGCCATCTTGATCTGATTATAACCTGAAAAACCATCCATGAAAGAGAACACCTTGTGCTGAGCAGTATTGTCAACAAGAACGTCAATGTGAGGTAGGGGGAAGTCATCCTTGGGGCTGGCCCTGTTCAGATCCCTGTAGTAAACACACATTCGAACCTTACCATCCTTCTTTGGTACTGGAACCACGTTGGCAACCCACTGAGGGTAAGAAGTCACTGCTAGAAATCCGGCATCAAATTGTTTCATAACCTCAGCTTTGATTTTCTCGGACATCTCTGGACGCATGCGGCGGACCTTCTGTTTTACCGGAGGGCAATCTTCCTTGGTAGGCAGGTGATGAACCACAATGTCGGCATCCAAACCAGGCATGTCTTCGTAAGACCAAGCAAAGATTTCCATGTAGTCATGCAACATCTGAATCAATCATTGTTTCACACTGAGCTCCAGATTGGCGCCAATCTTGACTTCCTTTCTATCTGTATCAGTACCCAGATTTACCGTTTCCACTGGCTCTTCATGCGGCTGAATGGCCCTCTCTTCCTGGAGTAGCAGTCTTGCAAGTTCACCAGGCACTTCGCAATCATCTTCACCCTCGTCTTCGGCTAAGTTGATCGGATTTTCGAAGTCATAACTGGCAGTAGCAGAGTCGTTACCAGTGAGATCCAGAGTGGATTGGAACCTGTATAAGTGAGTGTGTGTAAATATAGTTGTTTCGCAATATATGATAAAGAAAGAAAGGGAACACAAGATTTGAAATGCAACAAACATCCAATGTTTTGATTAATGATATATGAAAATGTCATACAAAAGCCCTCATAAATGGAGCCACGGTGCCCCGGGTAGGACACCGCGCTATAAAAGTTTCAACATATTGTTTGTTACAAATTGAAAACAAAAGAGTTCATTACTGAGTGACAAAAGTAATAGGTGTAAAATCTTTTGTCGTCCAGTTGCTTGGTCCATTGTCATTTGTCGGGTAGATCCATCTGTCGAATTCTGATTCCTCTACGTCGTCCTCAATAGCATTCACTCCTGGGTTGGTGATGAATACCGAAGGTTTTCCGATCCTTGCTTTGCGAACGGCCCTCTGAGCCTCTGCAGTGAAGCCCAGCCCAAACTTGTCAGTCTTTGGAGTGAAGTCAGGAAGTCGACCCCAGTTGGCGCACTCGCCTTTCTCAATCACAGCCCGGGCATCCTTCAAGGAAGCCATCTTCAAAGGAAAGTCTTCTTCAATCACTGTCTCAGCTGACGCCAATGTTGGAGGTACCTCTTCAAAATGTTTAAAGGGGGTTTCAATAAACTCCCCGTCCATCTCAATATACCGGAAGGAATTCAGATGACTAACCATGTATTCTTCTTCCCCCTGCACAGTAACAATCTTCCCTCTGACAGGGTATTTGAGCTTCTGGTGTAGAGTGGAGGTCACAGCCCCCGCTTTGTGAATCCAAGCTCGTCCCAGCAAACAGGAATAAGATGGACGAATATCCATTACATAGAACGTTGAGTCAAAGACTTGGGAACCCACACGAATAGGAATGTCTACCTCACCATGCACCATCCTCTTAGAACCGTCGAAGGCTCTAACAATGATGTTACTAGGCTTCAATTCCAGGCCCTCATAATCCAACCGGTCTAAGGCCTTCTTGGGCAATACATCCAGGGAAGAACCGGTTTCCACCAACACGTGTGCAAGAGTAGTGCCCCTGCATTCTATAGAGACATGCAGGGCATCATTGTGGTTCTTTCCCTTGGTGGTAAGATCAGCATCCGAGAAACCTAAACCATTGTCAGTTGTCAAATTGGCCACACAGTCAGTGAATTGATCTACAGATGTCTCTTGTGGCACATGGCCCGTCTTCAGAAATGAAATCAGGGCCTTGGCATGGGCCTCTGAGCATAGCAGCAATGATAGCATGGAGATCTTGGAGGGGGTATGCCCCAGCTGCTCAACGACGTTGAAGTCGCTCTTCTTAATAATCTTGAGGATCTCCTCCATCTCTTGCTGGGAGGCTTCAACAGCGGTCGTCTTCGGTGCCTCCGTCCGGGCAGGCAAATCGGTAGCAACTCCTTTTCCCCGAGCATCAGAGGACTCGGCGGCAGGGGTAGACACAGAAACTTGATTTGGAAGGGAAATATGCACACTTGCGGGTGTGATGATAAGAGGTTTTTGGATAACTGGTGGTACAATGTCAGGCGAGAAGAGCCTGCCACTACGAGTAACTTTGGCGGGACCAGTGATGTTACTGATACTGGTACCGGTGTTGAACTCCTGCTTCACTCCAAGCATATACACATCTGCCCCATAGTGCCATGGGACAACCTTGTCAGATTCATAGGGGAGGGGCCCCGGAACAGTAATAGTGATGGGTGCAACAGACATGATTTTGACTGGCTTCCTCGGGGGAGCCTTGGTAGGATTGTTGAAAATTGTGACGACATATACTTCTTCAGCGGGAACAAAAGGAACAGCGGTCTTCTTGAACAGAATCTCTTTGCTATCCATCAGGCTTTGGATGCCTGACTTCAGCAGCGGAAAACCGGTAGGGGTAACAGCACACAGGAGGCAACCCTTGCTACAACCCGGAAATAAACCGGCTAGCAACAGGTTCCTCTTAACAGTCAGTAGAGGGGTAGCAACATCATCCACCGAAACAGCATACAAGTCTTCCTCAACGGCATTTACTCCATGCTGGGGCATAGGAGCAGTCACAACATTTGGCCTCTCGGGCGCCTCGAATTGTATTTCCTTGGCATCGATAAGGTCTTGCACCTTATTTCTTAGGGCCCAGCAATCATCTGTAGTATGCCCGGGGCTATCAGAGTGATAAGCGCAATGGGCATTGGGGTTGTATTTTGGAGAAGCTGTATTCACCACCTTCGGAGCTTCTTTGACAGTTACCAGGTTGGTTGACAATAGTTGCGGCAAAATCTGAGACAGGGTCATGTTAAGCCGAGTGTACTGCCTTTTGGGCCTCTCCCCCCTTTGTTGATTATACTGCGGAGGAGCAGCAACAGGCTTTGAAATGACCAATGCATTAACAGCTTGGCGGTGTTCCGGCTTAACTTGTCTTCTAGGACCATAAACCGCACTAGCTTCCTTCTTGAAAGGCTTCTTCTCAGTACTCGCGGAGGCACCTTTATGTATCTTCCCTGACTTGATACCAGTTTCTATCCTTTCACCAGTCAAGATCAAATCTGTAAACCCAGCGGAGGAATTACCAATCAGATGATTGAAGAATGGACCAGACAGGGTCCCTAGAAACATGTCAACAAGTTCACGGTCAGTCAAAGGAGGCTGCACCCTGCCAGCCAAGTCTCTCCATTTTTGCGCATATTCCTTGAATCCTTCGTCCGTTCCCAGCGACATACCCTGAAGTTGGGTACGCGTGGGAGCGAGGTCAGAATTGTATTGATACTGTCTATAAAACGCAGCAGCCAAGTCCTCCCAGTTTCGGATACTGGCTCCGTCTAACTGATAGAACCATCCGAGTTGAGACCCCGAAAGGCTATCCTGAAAGAAATGGATCCAAAGGTTCTTGTCTGCAGTGTAAGGTTGGATCTTCCTTACATATGATCTGAGATGCAGCTTGGGACAGGAAGCCCCGTCGTACTTTGCAAAGGCAGGCGCCTTGAACTTGTGTGGGATCACCACCCCAGAAGATAAACCTAAATCTCCGAAATCCAACCCCGACACCTTTTGAATCTCCATGGCACTTAAACGGTCCTCTAGTTCTTTATATCTGTCAGCAGCAGGAGGGTACTGTTCGTCGTTGTAATCCGTCTCGTTGTCGGAGACTGCAGGACTAGGAGCCCTTTCCCCTTGGGGACTGTCCTTCTCTGCAGAGGAAGTAGCTTGATCGGCCTCATTATGGAGTGTATTCCCAAACCTGCGTCCAGTGTTGAACAACGCAGTCCTCTTCTTCTTCTTCTTCTTCTTCAGGAGAAGAGCCTTCAACTCTTGTTGACCTTGGGCTAAGCTCATGACCATCTCTTGAAACTGGGCGTTCTGGGCCTGGAGGGCCTTGATGGCTTGTTCGGTAGTAGGCTCGGAAGACATGATGATTGAGTGCTGTAATAAACAGCGAAGAAGATTAAGCAACCTGTAGAAGAAGGGTACCTGTTATGCACATGATGCAATGAAATGCGTATGATTTATGTTTTCAAAGATAATCGGGATTCAACTTTGTAGACAAAAAGGAAACACACTTCATTAGATTTAAACTTTAAATTGTTCAACAATTGGCCCTTAGGCATTACAAGAATGAAAATACTGAAAAGGAAATAAAAGTTGTAAGAGAAACATCCAAAGCCCACCAGTGCTCCCATGGCCTCCTCTTCTCAGTGTGGATATAGTCATTCAGGGTTCGCTCTTCCTCCAATTGCTTAGTCAGCTTCTGGATCTTCCGTTCCTGTTTGTTGAACTTTTCCCGATAAAAATCTCGTTCTTCCTTTAGCTGCGCCCAAGATCTCTTCAGTGTATCAACATCAGTGGGTATTTGAGGAGGGAGGACAGTTGATGGAACCCCATCTTCATCAGAAGATTCAAGAATGACAGGTCTGACAGCTTCATACGGCATACCTAACTTCTGAGCACGGATGCGGACCCATCTGCAATAGGGTTCCATTGGTAGAGAAGTCTTTGGTCCCAACTCATGTGGGTCAGCTTTGTGAATTCTGCCCCAAGCCTTAATGAATCCATGGCGTAGTTCATCACTGTCTACCTGAAATTCAAAATGGAAGTGAGGAACCAACATCTCATGAGGCCCCGCTCTTCTAGCTCTTCCAAACTGACGGAGAGCTAAACATGGATTATAAGAAATTCCTCCCTGAGTGCCGATCAAGGGAACATTAGGGTATTCTCCGCAACGATCAATAACAGCTACCTCATCCAAACCTCTGAGAGTCCAAGTGATGTCATTATCAGTGAGAGACATTAACCTATGAGCCCAACCCTTTCCTTCTTCATTCTTCAGCACGAACTTAGGAAGGTGCAAAATAAACCACCTCACTAGCAAAGGAGCACAACACCACGGAGTTCCACGTCTTCGGGCAGTACGAGCATATAGTTGTTGCAGGATATCACCCAAAAGAGTGGGTACAGGATTCCGAGACATGAAGATCCTTATGGCATAGATACTGATAAAGGTGTCAGGATTTGGAAACAACACCAGACCATAGATTAAAAGAGTCAGAATGTCTTCGTACGCCTTGAAGTCTAAGTCATTCCAAAAATCATTAGCTTTGCCAACCAGAAACTTAACCAAAAAGCCCTTAACTCCACTTCTAGTTTCCCAGTTAGCCATTACCTCCTCTTTGGTCAAGGGCAGGACTGCAGCAATCTCTTCAGGCCTAAGAGTCTTCTCCCAACCAGTGAATGGAGTTTGCTCCAAAACAGGGATACCTAGTAAGTCAGAGAATTCTTCCAGGGTAGGGACCAGCTGGAAGTCTTGAAAGGTGAAGCAATGATACAGGGGATCATAAAACTGGGTCAGGACACTTATCATTTGTTGGTCCCACTTTGAAGTGATCATACCGAGGAGAGAACCATGCCTCTTGATGAAGGAAGTAGTGTTTGGAATACTACCAACCAATTCCTTGAGCAAAGTTGGTGGCTGAACAAAGTTGAGCCGGATAGTATTCCTACGCACGGGCATCACGATGTCCTACAAAATAGAGCAAAGATGAAACCCTCTTGTCTTTGAAATGGGTCAGTCCTTATACAGGGTGCATGCAATGGTATGATGGTATGATGCTATGACGAAACACACCACAAGTATTCAAAATGATAAGGCACACAAGTCACACAAGACAACCCTTAGGTTTTAGGCCAGCATATAGTTTAGGTATTACCCTCTTTTAGTTTCGTTGGTTAAAACCTGTCCTACCAAAAGTAACCGGGTTCTAGAGGATCTCAAATCCTTGACTACCCTTAATCGGTCATAACTCCAGCTCACAATCTTTTCTTGCGGCCAGAACCATCGCGAGAGTTTAGCCTCAATGAGTGTAGCATACTGCTACTGTTCTATGGCCAAGTTTGGTCAATTTAGGGTTCTAAGGTCGGTTGGTGTTTGATGACTCCTTAGAAGACCCATATTCTCCTCGTTGCAACACAAGGGATATTGGTACAGACTAAGGTGCCACACCAACGTAGCCACTACTTCACCCATGTCGGTCTACGCCGGACAGGTCCCTCACAGATTATGCTACCTAAAAGGGTATTCCCCAGATCCGGGTTAGGATCTATGAAACTCCGATGCAAAGCCCACAAATGTAAAAGCAAACAAAGCAACCAATTGAAAACAAAGGTGATCTAAACCCTAAGGTAACCCCACTTTTGAAAAATCCCCAACAGAGTCGCCAGTTCTGTGATACGGTGGGAGAACTGACTTGAGTTTTGCGTTTGTATTCACACTTGTTCGGTTGAGCAAGAGTCGCCACCGACTTTTTATTTTATCCTAAAGGAAAGGTTAAAAAGCACAGGAAAAACCTTTTGAGATGTTTCGTGGGTTCGGGGGGTAGATTATGAAAAGGGAAGGTATTAGCACCCTTTTCATCCATGGTTATCCATGGGCTCTTAGTTACTTGGTTTTTAGATCACTTGCCTTGATTTTCGATTGCTTGAAATTGTGGTGTATGTGTGTGTTTGAAAATGTTTTTGAAATAGACGCCTTTGTTTCGGCAACCAATGTAATTGACTCGTGTTTGAGTGTTTTACAAAAGTGTGTATCTTTTCGAAAAGATGTTTCAAAATGTTTTTGGAAAGTTTGTTTTAAAAGTGTTTGTGAAGTGTGGTTTTTGAAAAGGAGGCAAGTGTTTTTGGAAGTTGATCTCAAGTAACTAAGAGTTTTGTCTACCCCTATTGTACTCAAAGGTTTTCTCTATGTTTTCAACCCCTTTTTAACAATTTTGTTCCACCATTGAATTTGGTGGGCAATCTTGCGTTTAGGATGTGATTGGGACAGGCGCGGGTCATCGTACGAACCATGAATGCAATGGTGCCATGTGTCTTTGGCAATTTTGCTTGAAGGGACTTGATCATTTTGATAGGCGACTTTCGAAAGCGTCATCGAGGGACTTATGATCATTTGAATTTGTTTTTCCAAAGAAACTCGACGTGCAAGCATGGCCCATTTTGGAAGGCAACATGTGGGATTACCCTAGGGGGTGCAAGCATGATTGTGTATTGATTTCATGCATTTGTCTTTGTATTAGGTTATCTAGCGTTCGATTTTATGTACATACAAACCCTAGGTCTAACCATGGTATAATTCGAAAGCGGTAAATTGCGGGAATTTTAAAGTCTACGCTATTACAAATAGTATCCGGGAGTGGGGGTACAAATTCACAAATGGGAATGAGACTTAAATAATTACAACCAAATTGAATCGCGATCAAATGTAATCAATGTATAGAAAGCCATAAGCATAGCAAATGTATAATGCATCAAATGTAAGTATATTGTGTAAGTGCAAGTGTACATGTATTTTATTTACAATTTGTGAATTTAATAAATTAAGTATGTTTGATTTAAATTTGTATTTTTTTATATTCTTTGTTTAATATGTACAAAAAGGTATTTTGATTAAAAGAAAGAAAAATGTTTTAAATTTTAATTATATTATGTATATAAAAAAAAGTATTTTAATTGATTATGTACAAATTATTTCTAAGAAATTGTATTAACTTAAAGAGAATTTATGTATAAATCAAAATAAGTTTTAATAAAATAAAAAAAGTGTTTTAAATAATGTATTTTTATGTATTTTATGTATTAATGTATTAATGTATTAATGAAAATATTTTAAGTTTTATTTCTTATATATTAGTAATTAGTATTAATATATATATTTATACAAGAATTTTAATTGAAAGAAATGTTTTAAAATTGAGAAAATATATATTGTGTTCAAAACTATAAATATGTTATAAAAAGAAAAAATTTGATGTGAAAAAAGATATGTTAATTTATTAACAAAAGAAAATAAAATATGTTTTATATTCTAAAAAAAAAAAAAGGGTTAAGTTGTGTATAGAAAGAGATGGGCTGAGGGGTTTTGGGTTTGTGAAACGGGTTAAGCCCAAGTAGTCTCACAACGTTTTTGTTTAGGGTTTAATTGTTTTGTTCATTTGAGGCTAGGGTTTGAGATTGAGGCGCCGTTTTGGTTTCATCTTCGTCTTCTCCGGCCAAACGTTTCTGAATTTCCCCTTCGCCTAAGCCACCAACGCCATCTCTACGTTCTCCTCCCCCCGGTCAAGCACGCGATGGTTCGTTCAAGGTGACAACTTTTATCTTAGTGTTTTTTAGGGTTTCAACAATTTGTGTCTTGCATGTTTAGTTTGCATTCATTTGATTCTGTTTCTTGGTTTACGCGAGGTTTTGAAAAGAAATTCTACCTGTTGGAGACGGAGGAGGAGGAGAGGATGGGATCGGAGGCGTTTGGAGGCTTGACGGCGGAGAGACGGTGAGGACGTTGAGCTCGCTTGGATTCCTGGTATTCTCGTGCTTTGCCTTTAAGTTTGATGATGATAATGCCTGAGAACTTTTTCTATCTGCCTGACTCTGTATGATTTCGCTCTTTTTCTCTTCCTCTGTTAACTTGCTTACATGCTTATGTTGCCTTGAGATACCTGATTTTTCTCTTTGTCTTTGTTGCCTTCTGTATGCTTCAGTATGATTGGTATGTTGGTTATCGCCCTGTGATGAATCTTTTCTGAGGGCCCTTGGTGTTGCTTCTTCTGTATACCTGTTGATGTTCCTTTCTCTTCTTCTGTCCCTGGTTGTATGCTTGATGACTGGTATAGGTCATGGCTGTTGATACTGTATGCTTGAATACTTGTTTTGGCCTGGTTTTCAGGTTGAGGATGATTTGTGAGTTTCTGTTGGATAAGTTAGACAGGTTTAAGGTTTGTTTGTTTTGGATATGGCTTTGGCTTACTGGTTTTCAGGTTTGACAGGTTGATGGCCTTAAGTTTGATAGGGTTAAGGCTTTTTGTGCTATGTATTTGAGGTTAGGTTAGAGGTTTGAACAGGTTATGTGTTTGGGCTTGAGCTTGATTGCAGGTTATACTGGTTTTTGATCTACTGGTTTTTGTGTTTTAAGGCTAGCCAGTTTGTGGTTTGAATGGTAAGGCCTTGGATGCTTTTTGGGTTTTTTGCCAATATTTGAATGATTATACAGGTTTTGAAAAGGTTAGGCTTGACAGTTCAGGCTTGGGGCTTTTTATTCTTAGTTCTCCTTTTTCTTGTTGAAAAACACAGGGTCTTCTTTATGGTCTAAGGCTTATGCTGGTTCTTTTTTGGTTTCATCAGGCTGTTAGCTTGTAAAACACTTCAGGCTTGGACAGTTTGTACTGGTTTTTTGAGCTTCCAGGTTTTGACAGTCTTGTCTTTTTTCCTTTTCCTTGCTTCTCACCGTGTTAGCAGTTTTATATATTTTTCTATGCTTCTTTATCCACTGTGTTGCTGCAGTTTTGTTTTCTATATTTTCTTGCCTAAAGCCAAAACCTGTAAGCCCAATTTCTTTTCTCTCTTCCTTCTCTTTAGTACAGCTTAAAACATTAAAATAAAGTTATGTGTACTTTAGTTCTGAAAAAGCAATGGCTGGGAAATGATGAAATTGGAATTAGTTTGCTTGCATAAGTAGCTTAGTCCTGCATACTTTCCTTCTTCAGCTCTCCTGCATCTTTGTTACAGTTTTGGTATCTTGGGTATTTTGATATCTTGAGATATCTTTTGGCAGCTTGTTGACTTTGGACTTAGTTTTGAAATTGTGATTTTGACTTGCATATGCTGTCTTGCTTTGAACTGTGCAGTTTCTTGACAAATTTTGAATTGTGCAATTTTTAACTTGTGCATTCATTTTTAATTTGCAAATATTTTTCATCCCACTTTGTGAACCGGGAGAAATCCTGTGATTTGCAGAGAGGGTTAACTGATCCCGGCCATTTGCTTTTAATGATGAACCTTTTTTATCTGCCTGTCTATTTAAATATTTATCTGCTTCTGACTTTTCTTCTTTTCTTTCGCAGATAAAAATTAAACGCAGAGGGAAAGCAACAGATGGAGGATGAAGAATTGAAGACTTAGAAAAATATTAGGATAGTTTTATTTAAATTTGAATAAATGTAATATCATTATTATAAATACTTTGTAAATGAATACTCGTATTTAAATAACAATTGTAACAAATATTTAAAGATGAAATAAAACTTCCTTTCATCCAATTAATTCTTTTCTTCTTTTTCAATTGTTTACTTTATTATTTATAACTCTTTAAGTTATAATAATTGAAAATAAATTTCAATCATTTAAACTCAGAATAATAAATAATTAAATAAACAATGTGATTTTATGACAAACCTGGCGCTCCAATTATCCAAAGCAACACATAATCTCAAACCAAGCGACGGTTAATTAAACAAAACGTCCATCTGCCCCTTTTCACTGATTAAATCCAGCAAACGCAAATTCAATCCCAGTGTCTCTTTTCATTGATTTAGTCAAACCCTGTGAGTTTAATCCAAATGTTTCAATCCATATTTCAGAATAGCTTGACAAACACCGTTGAATTAAATCTTTCTGAAGAACCGCGCATAAAAACCCTAATTCCTGGTTAAATGCCAAAGAAACGTTCGCCTGATCAAAGTTGAGCCAAAATCAACCAAAACCCTAAGCAACTGTAAGAACTGTTCTAAAGCCATGAAAATCAATGAACACCCTAATTTTGTCTGACTGATGAGAAAAGTCTGTTTGACCGATTCTTGAGCCAGTTTGAAAAATCAGGAAACGCCTGAAGCTGTGATTTCTTGAGGAAAAATGCGAGGGAAAATTTTGGGGTACAACAACTATAAATGTTGTATACAAAAATAGATTGTGGGGATGAAGAAAGAAGTATATTTTTTTTAATGATTTTTGCACCCGCCACGATTGTGAACCTTTAGTGCCTATGTACCACCTTCTGTGCAATAGGGGATCAGGATACTCGTAGTTCTCCTTTAGAAATTTTAAAACACAAGTGTGTTGGTTAATTTTAAGAGACGAGACATCATCGTCTTATCCGAGTGGAAAACATGCTTACTACCCACGATTATGAGAAAGAAGAGTTTGCATCATCTCAAATTGGAGGATATGGCTTGGATTTTAAAATTAACAAAGCCTCGCTCAACACCCATATGGAAAATATCTCATTTCACTACATATCATAGAAGTATAGTAGCTCGTATCACTACAAGAATTGACAAGAGTCTAATATTTTGAGAAAATTTTAAAGATATGAGCCAAAATGGAAAAATGATTTGAATGAGATTGATTGACTTTTAGCCTTCTCACAAAAATGTCAAAGTATTATTAAATTGATTGAAGTTTGATTAAGAAAATATTTTTGAAAATGTATGGACCTAAGTCCAAGTTTATTATGAAAGCAGTTCAAGTTTAAAAACAAGAGTTTTCAAAAGGAGGGGGAGATTTTTGAAATTAAAGAAGATGTGAGGAGATGAAGGGACTATCATAAAGCATAAGGTAAAATCTAGGGAAAATAACCGTCTAACTAACAAGAAGCCAACACTTGACACAATGAGTCAATATAGAATTCTCATCCTTTGGATTTGAAACCAAACAAGCAAAGATAATAAACCTCTTAAGAAAACCAAGTTTCAATTGCATTAAGTCTTCACAAAAATTGGACAGAATAACGACTGTATACATATGAATTCCCGATCACAGACAAAGCATGTAATCAAAACAACCTACACACAAAGTAAACAAATAACCCAATGTCTTGGGGGTAAACCCTAAGAACTCCATACAAAATAACAGTTGAGGTCACAAGGTCCCAAAGTAGGTCAAGGGCTCTAATCCTAAGTCCAAGAAGTTCACAATCTCCATAACGCCAAGGATAATAACCAAGTAGTCCAAGTAACATTAAAGTTTTTTATTGTTCAAGTTGGGTATTAGGTATCTTCAAAAAGAAAATGAAAGCTCAAGTGAGAAAAGTAAAAATGATATAAAAGTAAATGCTCAAACGAGCAAAGATGAAAATAACATGAAATGTAAATGCTAAAATAAATGTGCTTAAAGTAAAGAGCATAAAGTAAATGCACAAAATAAAGTCAATTGTTAGGAATTAGAGGTTAGTTGAATGACCATCTTGAAACTTGCATTTGAAACTCATTAGAATATTGATAAAATCAAAGCCTCTCAACAACAAGTTTCATTTGCTTTTTGTCAAGTATATCACCCATTTAAAATTCTCAAGGCAACAATAAATGATCAATGATGTTTAAGTGATTCACTTTGACCAAAGCTTGTGAAAATTCATTAGAGGGTTAATAAGACCAAAGAATCCTAACAATGAATCTGAAGGTTATTGGATCAAAGGATTCAAATTAACATACTTGGGCTTACAAACATGGGTTTGGGCCACGAATGATCATTTCTCGAATCTGGACAAAATTTAGCGCTATGTTAAGCAATCGTAAGTTGACTTATATAGAAGTCGCACCTATTTTGAGGTCGGTCAATAGCAATCTATGTACCATATGTTTTGAGAAATGATATGAAAATCATTCTTCAATAACATTTAGTACAATAAGAAGGGGATAAGATGAAGAGGGATGGGGTGAGATTCAAACCACATTTGAACCAAAAATTTAATCAAGCTATTATTAAAATCATTCATCCATTTTTTGTGGAAATAAACTCAACACCATGGATCCAATGATGTTAATAAAGCTCATGATCAAAATCTCATAGTCCAAGATCAACCAGAATATATACAAAAATAAAGTTGTATTTAATAATAAAGAAAAATATATTTTTAAAATGATTTTAAAATGAAAATAAGAGGAGAAAATAGCAATTATATTCAAAACATCCAAGAAAAATTTAATGAGACCTTAGAAAAATCATAAATGAGCTCAAATATTTTTATAAAATTTTTTGGTAATTTTTTTAAAGTCATAAACTATTTTTAAAATTAAAAGAAATAGGAAAAATAAACCAAAAATGATGAAAAATAGTAAAATCAGAAATAAAAATAAAATGAGGTCACCAATATTTGTCAAGAGGTCATTGGATCCTTCCCTATTTTTTTTTTCCAGAATTTAAAAATTATGAAAAGTATTTTTAAATATTTAAAACAATTCAAGTAAAGTGAAAAATTATAAAGAAATAGTAGAACATAAAATAAAATTTTGAAAAAATAATAATCAGAAAGAGAAAAATCAAAGGTATTTTTCATAATTCTTTTAGATTTTTTGAAGTTAAAATGAATTTTCTATGATTTTTTGAAGTTTAAAACAAATTAAATATAAAAATCAGAAATAAAAAATAAAGTAAAAAAAAATGTGGACCAATAGATGAGAGTCAAAATGCATTAGTAAGCTAATCCAATGGATCAGACATGTTGTACGTATCGTCTTTGGTGAATAAAACACATAATCATATATTAAATCAGAATTTGAAAAAAAAAGCGTGGCATGCTATTATTGGTTGAGAGATGACACATTGTTCATCTTCAACCTCCAACCACGAGATTTGCAGGTCCCTTAAATGGTAAAATTAGAACACGGGACCGATACCATTCGCTTCATCTCTTCAAGACGATTCCAATGGTACCTTCGCGAAAAATTTATATAAGTTGTAGCTCAGTCGTTTTGAAAGGAAAGGTTTGAAATAGGATTTGAAATTTCATGGTCAAAACATACTTCCAGTTGAAAATAAATGTTGCGACTAGAATCAGTATGATAAGAGACTCATAACAATATCAAAGTTTGAGAGAGTTGGTGAGGGAATCTACCTATTGAAGTATAATTGCAGAGCCTCGAAACTTGACTTGGCTAACACGATTTAGGAAGTCTTAGAGCTTAATTCTTCCTTTTTTATCTTCAGTGAGGTTCAAGGAAGGTGAATTGACAAAGAAAATGGATTGAGGAAAGTTGTAAAAGCAAATTCGAAGTTGCAGAAAATTGGGTTCAAGAGGAAGTTTGGCAGGGTGGTTCTGGATCTATAAGCTTGAGGAAATGAATGAGGTATGACCCATTATTTATAGGGAAGCTGATTGAATGCTCAAGCGTGTGAAATGATGAAGTTTGGAGGGAAATCGTGTGAAGTTGCAAACAAGAAAAGTGTGACTTTTATTTTGATCAAAACTCATCCAAAGCTTGCGTTTTAATGTGCTAATCACTTCTGGAAGTTCTTTAAACATGATTAGAAGCAAAAGCGCGCAAAAAATTTGTGTTTCGAAGCAAAATAAAGGATTTCAAATTCTGACTTGAGGTGAAACTTCAGTTTAAAGGTACCATGTTCAAATAAATTGTGTGCATGATTCAGGGCATCTCAAGACTTGATTCCTGATGCATTGGAAAGATGAGATCACAAGCTTTACAATATGCAAAGAATGAAATCAAAAGGATGCTTAAGCTAGAAATTGTGATGAGTCAAAGTTGAGAATGTTGTCACCTGATTCATTAAGCATAACCTTATATATCGGTATGACATCCCTTAGAGGATTATCATAGACAATGGTACCAATCTCAATAACACTATGATCACGAAACTCTGCATGTAGTTCAAAATCAAGCAACACAATTTTTCTCCGTATCGACCGATGATGAATGGCGCAGTGGAAGCCGCCAATAAGAACATTAAAAAGATTAAACAGAAGATGATGGTAACGTATAAAGACTGGCAAAAGATGTTACCATTTTATCTTCATGGTTATCTAAATTCAGCATGAACATCAACTGGGGCAACCCCATTCTCTCTAGTCTATGGTATGGAAGTTGTGCTACCTGTCGAAGTTCAAATTCCATCCCTGAGAATTATGAAAGATGCAGATTTTGATGAAGATTAATGGATTCAGACTAGGCTGGACCAGTTGAATTTAATTGATGAGAAAAAGGCTTGCAGTTGTTTGTCATGGTCAGATGTATCAGAAGCATATGATCAAAGCTTTTAACAAGAAAGTCAAGCATCGAGTATATCAGATTGTTGACTTGGTAATAAAGCGTATCATCCTACCACAAGGTGATCCCAAGGGAAAATGGACTCCCGCCTATGAAGGGCCATTTATAATAAAGAAGATATTTTCGGGCGATGCTATGATACTTACTGTGATACGGTGGCAAAATCGGACTGTTTTGAGAAATGATGGTTTGTGTTTTGCGTTTGTGTTTGCAAAATGTCATGGTAAGCAAGAGTCGCCACCGACTTTTATTTTATCCAATTGGAAAGGACAAAAGCACAAAAAAATTCCTTTTTTTTGAGATTTTGAGTACGGGGGGTAGATTATAGAAAGGGAAGGTATTAGCACCCTTTCTATCCATGGTTTTCCACGGGCTCTTTGTTACCAGCTCATCTTTTAAAAATTGCTTGTGTGTGCTTGATCAAGTACCTACTAGCATCTACCTACTCGAAAAAGGAATTATTCTATTCTCGTGTCCTTTAGACAACACTATCCTACTTATTTGAGAAATAGGAAGCACCATCGTTGGAGTTGTAAGGGTCAATTCGAAAGGGACGTACGATCACTAAAGCAATGTTAGGATGTCTTAGTAATAACCATAATGTCTTAAGATCATATTCGAGGCAACATTTCCGAGGAAACCTTTCCGAGGAAACATTTCTGATCAGGACTTTTGATCTTTGTTAGACAGGAGGGCGACCACTAAAACACCATATACTTAATGATCGTTTACCAAAGGCAACCAAAGTGAGAGTACACCCCAGGAGTGCGCATGTGCGACTGATTTGATTTCAGTTATTATCTTTTCGCATTTAGGGTTTGCTAGCCATTTTAAATTAACATACAGTCTTGTCATGCAAATCCTATTATCATACATCTAACAATTAATATTTGCGAGAATTAAAATGTGAGAAATAAAAACTATGCTATTACAAGGCTTCGGGGTAGGGATTAATTACATAGCCAAAAAACCCATAAAACGATAAATAAAAGAAAATCCTAATTAAACTATTACATACTGTAAGCAGTTACATTAATATCGCAAAAAATAATAAGCGCGCGATGAAACGAAAACGAGAGAATTAGGGTTTTGACCCCGACTAAACTTAATTAAAAGAAAAATCATTTTTTGTGGTTTTTGTGTTATTTTGAGAAAAATTGAGTTAATTGAATAAATAAAAACCTAATTTTTAATTAATTTAATTTTAAGAAAAATAATTAATTTGACCTATTTTTGTATTTTTGTTTTATTAAAAGAAGGAATAAAAGTTAAATCAAAAGCAACCCTAATTTTTCTAATTCGATTTTAATTATTTACAAAAAGTTAGAATTACCCTAAAAATTAAATTTAACTAATATTAAATTATATTTGATAAAAATAAAAATAAATCCTAAATCTAAATTTGTGAAAATTGATTTTATGATTTTTTTTTAAAAGGAAATTAATTTTGTGGTTAGAAAATAATTAAACAAAATAAATTAAATTAAAGAAAAAATAGAAAAGAAATAGAATGGGCCTGGTTGTTTCAGCAAAAAGGGGGTGTTTGATAGCAAATCTGAGCCCAAAAGCGCCTGGCCCGTTTGACTCTTCCAGATCCCATGTTGCTAGCTTGACTTATGCCCATGATGGACTCTCATGGATAAGGCATTGGATCTGCCTTGTTGGAGATCTGTTGGCTGGATATTGATGGTGTATGGTGGACTTGTTGGACGCTTGTACACCTGATTGCTCAAAGAAAAATAATATTAAACAATATGGGGACCTGGGGATCGAACCCAAGCCCTTATACATTTATCCATTGCACGCTTTCCAGCTGGGCTGGCTTTGTTAATTGTACATGGAACAAGAAACAAACATTATATGGAAAACAAAATAATAATATTACAAACGCGTGAAATTTTGAATGGGTGTGTCAGGGAGTGCCACACCATCATCTTCTTCCTCCCACCGTTGCTAAAGATCAAAAAACTTTTACCTACAGACAAATGGGCGTAGGTACAACCCTGTGTTTCTCCAGAATCTCATACAGGCATGATAAATGCAAAACGATGGTACCAATAAACTCGTGGCAACCTCATGAGCATCATGGTACCCTTATCCATGGCCAATTGTACCTGTACATAAAAAACCCAAAAGCAAACCAAGAACCCTAACTATGGCATCTTGATGTATAGTCAGCAAAAACAAAATTAAACGTAACCAGTAGTTTGTAAATGACTCAAGGATTAAGAATATATCAATAAAACATGCTAACTATGCTAGAATCATGATATATGATTTCAAGAAAATGTGAAAACCGTGGGGTACTTACAGTGTAATTCTAGACGTTAGGAGGCTTGTTAATGATTACAACACGTTCCTGGGATGTCTAGCAAATGTTTGGGATGCTTAGAATGCTTTGAATTGGTCTGCAACTTAGAAATCAGTGTGCCACTTTTACCAATTTTTTGAAACTTGCTCTTTTGTTTACACGCCTCCAATCCCTATGCTTTTGGTCTGCACATGTTCCTTATGTACCCTAGAACGAGTTAGGGTTACAAACTTGTTTCAAATCTTCATCAATTAAGATCATTGATTCAAGATTTGATCCTTATGCAAATATTTCCAAATCAAGCCAAATCCAATCTTTTTGTGTCCAAATGAAGCTTGCACGATTTGATTCTCTTTCCAGCTGTATAATAGGCCTAAACATGCACAAAATCTCAAGCTTTGATTAGTTTTGATATTTTCATGATTTTATTTTGATTTTATTTGATTTAATTGAAATAAAATCAAAATAAATGACAAAAGTAAAAGAATGACAAATGGAAAGGATCATGGGTCGTGGGTCATGTTACAAACTCAATGCAAGCATAATAAGTTGGGCCCATTTGAGAAAAATTGCAATTTTGGCCACATTTGACTTTTGGCAATTTTGCAAGAAAGGTCAACTTTGCCAATGCATAACTCCCTCAATTTTGACCCTAGAGATGTGTTCTTGGACTTTTTAGAAAGCTCAAGATGTACTCTAAGCAACACTTTTGGTCTTATCTCAATTGAGTCTTCCATTTTCATGTATGAAGCTTTGACATAAAAGGTGTTTTTATTGACTTTTCAAAATGACCTATAATGTCCAAATTTATATCTTCTTGTGAGTGCATATTTTGAACTTGGGAGATGAAGATTAATTGTATTGAATTTCAATCTCTTAAAAATGTGCTTTGGATGGGTCATTTTTTATAAAGTATGAGAAAGTTATGCTTGGTCAAAGTTGAGTTGACTTTTCCTACAAAACCCTAATTTAGCAACTTTTGGGTTTTGATGAATTGTGAGCAATCTTTGAGGAATCATGATCAAACCTTGATCTAATGATGAATAATACTTCAAAATGAGGATGTTGACCAAAAATCTTGAAGTTTGATTGTATGTGGGCCACAGTTGACTTTTGCCCTAGCACAATCAATTTTTGAGCCTTTGAGCAATTGACTGAGCAAACTTCCTCTGCAAGGCTAGAAACTTGACATGGATGATCTTGAGAACATATTAGGACAATGATGAGCATTTGGGATCTTTTGGACTCAAGCATCTTGATGCAAAATGAAACACTAATTTGAGGTAGACTGCCTTAGGAGAGAGTTTGTCTGGTCAACCCTTGGACTTCCTTGAGCAATTTGAGGACCTAACTTGAAATGTATTAAGAAATATGGGAGGGAAAATTTTGGGGTACAAAAGCTTCCCCTGTTCAATCTTCTTAAACCTGAGGATGTAGATTGGCTTGTCTGCCTTTCGTGATCTGAGGGTAGAAGATGATTGAACACTAGAGTGCCCAGAAATTTGCACTCGCATGAAGTGGTACTTGTCTTGCAATATTGGGAATGGGCTTATAGATGCCACTTGGGAGGATGATGAAGGAAAATGGGCTTAAAGATGCCATCAGAAGAAGTGTTGATCGCATAAGAGATTCCTTTGCGAGAACCCGTATACCTGTTGTTGAGGAGGACTTCGCTGGGGAATGCTGGTCTTTGTCTTGAGAGAAATAGATATTTAGGAATCTTCATTTGTCCGTTGCTCTACTGGGGAGTCATCTCTTAGTCGAGGAGGTGAATATGAACTGCTATCTGGTCGTGCTTCAGGATTTACAGTAATTTGCCGAGAAAAATAAGACTGACTACTATTTGGTCATGCTTCAGGCTTCACAACGAATTACCAGGGGGATGAGATTAAACTTGCTATCTGGTCGTGCTACAAGCTTTGAAATTTCTCAATTCTTATCTGGTCGTGCTCCAGGCTTCAGAATGGATCAAGTGGTTATCTGGTTGCATCCGGGCTTCAACTTGAGTTTAAGGCATACTAATATCCGGTCGATTTCTAGGCTTCATAGTAATTTGCCGAGTAAACTGCTATTTGGTCGAATTCCAAGCTTTGCAGTACCTTATACTGTTATCTGGCTGATTCCCAGGCTTTAGTGTCCTTTGTCGTTATCTGGTCGTGATCCAGTCTTCACAACGTCTTATACCATTATCTGGTCGATTCCAGGATTCATGGTATCTTGTATTGCTATCCGGTCGATTTCCAGGCTTCACAATAACTTGCTGAGGGTTAAGTTATTTTTCGATTGATTTCCGGGCTTCAAAGCTTGAATTTAAGATGTACCACTATCTGGTTGATTCCAGGCTTCGTAGTATTTTGGAGAAATCAAGATATTATCTGGTCGATTTTCGGGCTTCATATCTTGAATTTAAGATGTACCACTATCTGGTCGATTCCAGGCTTCGTAGTATTTTGGAGAAATCAAGATATTATCCGGTCGATTTCCGGGCTTCATAGCTTGAATTTGAGATATACCACTATCTGTTCGATTCCAGGCTTCGTAGTATTTTGGTATTGTTATCCGGTCGTTGTCCAGGCTTCACAGTATGATGTATTGTTGGTTGACTATTATCCGATTGATCTCCGGGCTTCATAGTATCTTGTACTGTTATCCGGTCGATTTCCATGCTTCACAGTAATTGGCCGGTTAAACTGCTATTTGGTCGAATTCCAAGCTTCGTAGTACCTTACTGTTATCTGGTCGTGTCCCAGGCTTTAGTGTCCTTTTCCGTTATCTGGTCGTAATCCAGGCTTCACGGTGTCTTATACCATTATCTGGTCGAGTCAAGGCTTCATGGTATCTTGTATTGCTATCTGGTCGATTTCCAGGCTTCAGAATACCTTGTTGAGTGGTTAAATTGTTTTCCAGTCGATTTTCGGGCTTCACAACTTGTGTTTATGATACACCACTATTTGGTCGATTCCAGGCTTTATGGTGTCTTGTACTGCTATCTGGTCGATTTCCAGGCTTCATAGTAACTTGCTGGGGATTCAACTATTTTCCAGTTGATTTCCGGGCTTCATAGCTTGAACTTGAGATATACCACTATCTGGTCGATTCCAAGCTTCATAGTATTTGGATAAATCAAGATATTATCCGGTCAAATCCGGGCTTCATAACTTGAACTGGAACAGAAATCTTAGCATTGATTTGACTGGACCAGAGAAAACTTGTGAGAATTTGATTGTCTATTTCCCTGAAAGGTAAAAAGTTAGTCGTATGTAATGTCATGATGTATGACATGTATTGAGTAATGATGTTCTCAAAATAAATGAGATTGTGTTGTATGATGCATATGCGTATGCCATGATGTATGGATATGCAATGTTTTTGTGATGTTCTCTAGCTGGGGAGAATAAATCCTAGACTTCTATTGAAGAGTTCAAGGAGTTGAGTTCTTCGCGCTCGCTGGGGATAACGACCAAAGATGATTAGCCGGAGACTTACGTCCATTCTATTTGAGAATATTCTGTCGGGAGAGACTCTACTGGAGAATAAATTGGCGAGAGAGTGACTCTATGGGGAAGAGAGATATTCTGCTAGAAGATCTGCTGATTTGGAGAATTAACCTCAGCTGAGGATGAATTACCATTGCTAGTGATAATGAACCCTGCCGAGGATTGAGTTTCTGCTTGTGGAAGGACTAAACTCAGCTGATGGTGAACTTTTATTGCTGGTGATAGATAAACTCTGCTTGGGGAGAATTAACACCATTGTCTTCAGATACTTCCTACTTTGCGGGGAGTGTATGTACCTTTAGTCATATTCTCAAGCTGGCTCTGTCCCTGTACCTGGTGGGTAGAGCAACTGTAAGGTTTGGATATTTCTTTTTTTTGGCCCTTGTTCTTGGAATTACGAGTAATTGTCTTTTTTTCCGCATGCAAATATTTATGAGCAACAATTACTTTCAAATGCATATATCAAAAACGAATCATTAGACGTGCTTGCAAAACAAAACAGAAAAAGAAAAACAAGTTGAAATTTATCGTGGAAATGAATTGTATTGATTTGGAAGTTGGTCTGTAACAGGCGTTTTGTACAAAGAGGCTGACGTCCTAGTAAGAGAACTCCACCGAGAGAACAGAGTTATACAATTTGTGTAAAAGAAAGAAAAACAGCTATGTGAAACAATCCCATCTGGTTCCAACTCTGTTATTGCCTTTATTGAAGGAAAATTGCGATCAAAAGCGCAACGGAATTTAAAATTTTCCTTTAGCGATCCTTACGAATGAGCATGGTCAGTGATAGAAATATTTACCTCTTGTGGCGATTCAGACCTTTAATGTTGTGATCACGAGCGTTGATGAAGAACAACGCCTCTACTCAGTCCACATGAACAGATCGCTTCCGGTCACAGTGCTAGCTGATCACGAACGGAAACCTTGAGTGAGAGAGAGAATCAAAAACGAAATTGCATCAATCGAAATTGCTTCATCACAAGGGATCTATTTATAGAATCATTCGTGTGGGCTACAAGCTAAAAGCCCAATTAAGGCTATAAGCTAAAAGCCCAATTAAGCTTATGGACATCATACCTTATGATGTACCATATATCACTTATCCACGTGGTACCTTACCACTTTCCGTATTACACTTAAGTGCACCGTACCTTACGGTGTTCCTTATTTATTCTATCTCTCATCAACATGTCCTTATGTGTGTGACCCTGTAGGTTTTCGCGACGTTGGCAATTATATTAAATCACACATTTAATATAATAAACAGTGAGCGGTATCTAACAACACATCACTGTTACCCAAGTCACGAAAATGTCATGTGATCTGACCAAACCTTTTCCGTGATAATATTTGTGTTGTACAATTACCCTTTTGCCCTCATGTCTATATTGAACACAAGGCATACACTGTGTCACCCTTGTCCAGTTCAATATTGGGCCCTTAGACATTTATCCTGTTATGCAGGATGAGAAAATTCCATCTAGGTCACTCATGTCCCTTAGCATGCTTTGTGAAGTACCCATCAACCGTCTTTATAGTCATCCAGTTACGGATGACGTTTGATCAGCAATAAAGTACTTGACTCTACATCTAGGGTCCATAGTGGTTTCAGGTCGAAGGGTGGTATACACCATTATCATCATGAGAATAACTTATGACACTTTGCATAACATTCTGTGTAGTATTCTTATAGCGGGTCAATCCAGTATAAATATTACTCCTAATATTCATACCTATGTCAAGACTTGATAACTCCTTATCTATGATCCATGAGATGTGATCATCAATCTATCTTCATAATAATCTTAATGCTTTAATGCTATCCCACTTCACATTAAAGCTTGACTGCAAATACTTTAAGAATAGTGTCTTATGTTTAATGGGATCTCATGATTAAGTCACACTTAACATTTCATTAAACAAATAAACCATTCTAGGGACTTTATTATTTTGGAAAGCAAACATAATAAAGAAATGCCTTTTATTATTAATAAATAATTTGATACAAGTACCAACAGTATTGGCCTCTAGGGCTTACACCAACATTTATATCTTCGAGCGTCTCATCACTTTGCTACTAGGTCGAAGGTAAATCAGATTGATTGGCGCTGTCCGAGCTTGATAGTCGATACCGAAATCTGGTTGCAAGGTGATCCAATGAGACATAGTGTTACGCTTTGATCGCTAATTTTTTCCTGGACCGCCCTTTCGGGTTTTCAGTCCACCGGGATACCCTTTTTTGCCCAATCCGCCTTTTCAGGTTTTTGACTTGCTGGGTGTACAGTTTTTTCATTTCATCCATTATTTTTGCCCGAACCATTTTGGTTCGCCGGGAAGCCCTTACTTTTGCCTATGCCATTCAACCTAGCGGGTCTTTGATTAGGCGTAGTATCTTTTCACTATGTCTGCATTGACGGGGTGAAGAAGGTCGTCACCATCCATGGTGGTTAGAATCATAGCTCCTCCCGAGAAAATGTTCTTAACCAAAAATGGCCCTTCGTATGTGGGGGTCCATTTTCCCCTGGGATCACCTTGCGGAAGTATTATGCGTTTGATCACCAGATCCCTGACCTGATACTCTTGTCGCCTTACTTTTTGTTAAAAGCCTTGATCATCTGCTTTTGATACGTCTAACCATGACAAATAGCAGTAAGTCTCTTCTCGTTGATTAAGTTCAGCTGATCAAGCCGGGTCTGGATCCAATCGTCCTTGCTCAAGCCCGCATCCTTCATAATCCGGAGAGAGAGTATCTGGATCTCAATGGGTAAGACTGCTTTCATGCCATACACCAAAGAGTAGGGTGTTTCCCCTGTCGAAGCCCGTGCTGAGGTGCGATACCCATGAAGAGCAAATGGTAGCATCTCGTGCCAGTCTTTGTATGTCATCGTCATCTTCTGCACAATCTTCTTGATGTTCTTATTAGCCGCTTCAACCACCCCATTCATCTTTGGACGGTAGGGAGAAGAGTTATGATGTTGTATCTTAAAATATTTGCAGAGCCTTGTGATCATTGTGTTGTTGAGATTTGTACCATTGTCCATAATGATCCTCTCTGTCACACCATATCGACAGATTAGATTGTGTCGGATAAACCGCGCCATGACATTCTTGGTTACTGTAGCAAAGGAAGCTGCCTCAACCCACTTCATGAAATAATCAATAGCTACCATAATGAAATGATGCCCGTTAGACGTAGTGGGTCTGATCTCGCCGATCATGCCGATGCCCCACATTGCAAAAGGCCAAGGGGCTGTCAAAATGTTCAAAGGAACTGGAGGTACATGCACTTTATCATCATAGACTTGGCACTTATGACAGGTCCGAGAATGCTGATAAAAATCGGCTTCCATAATGGACCAATAATATCCTACCCGTAGGATTTTCTTTGCCATGGTATGTCCACTGGAATGAGTTCTGAAGGTACCTTCATGTAACTCTGCCATGATCCTTTCTACCTCGCTTTTGTCCACACATCGCAGTAAGGTCGAATCATGGTTATGCTTATAAAGGACACCGTTACTGATGAAGAACTTCGCCACGAACCTTCTCAAGAACTTCTTATCATTAACAGATGCACCCTCGGGGTGTTCTTGAGCCTCAAGACACCTCTTTACCTCGTGAAACCAGGGTTTATCCGCTACCTCTTCCATCTCGATGTCACAGCAATGTGCGGGTTCGTCCAACCTCTCAATGGTAATATGGGGAGCTACATTATCCCACCTGACTTTGAACATAGAAGACATGGTAGCTAGTGCATCCTCCAACTGGTTCTCTTCTCTGGGGAAGTGTTCAAAGGTTATTTCCTCAAAGTGTGGGAGCAACGTCAATACATACTCTTTGTAACGAATAAGATTTGGGTGCTTCGTATCCCACTTGCCTTTGATCTGACTGATCACTAGAGCAGAATCTCCGAATACACTCAAGAACTTAATCCTCAGGTCAATAGCAGCTCGAAGACCCAGGATACATGCTTCATACTCCGCCATATTATTGGTGCAGTTAAAACATAATCGGGCGGTAAATGGAGTATGACAGCCCTCAGGAGATATGATCACGTCGCTAATGCTGTTACCTAACGCGTTTGATGCTCCATCAAAATGCATAGACCATCGGGATCCTTCCTCAGGTCCTTCATCCGGTCCAGGTTCTTCACAGTCGGTCACCAACATGATATTCTCATCCGGGAACTCGAAATTCATGGATTGGTAGTCATCCACGGCCTGATGCGCCAAATGATCCGCCAATACACTCCCCTTGATTGCTTTTTGGGTTGTGTATTGGATGTCATACTCGGTTAAGATCAATTGCCATCTTGTTATTCTTCCGGATAAGGCAGGATTTTCGAAGATATACTTGATTGGATCCATCTTTGATATCAATAAGGTGGTGTGAGTCAGCATATACTGTCTCAGTCGGCGAGCAGCCCATGCCAAAGCGGAACAAGTTTTCTCGAGCAATGAGTATCGGGTCTCACAGTCGGTAAACTTTTTGCTAAGGTAGTAAATAGCGTGCTCTTTTAGGCCAAACTCTTCATGCTTCCCCCGCACACACCCCATTGAATTATCCAGTACTGTCAAGTATAAGATCAAAGGTCTTCCTTCAACTGGAGGCATCAGAATAGGTGGCTCTTGGAGGTATTCCTTGATTCTCTCGAAAGCTGTCTGACATTCATCATTCCATTCTACTACTTGATCTTTCTTTAGCAGTTTGAAGATTGGCTCACAAGTAGCGGTTAGATGTGAAATGAACCTGGCAATGTAATTCAGACGTCCCAAAAAAGCCTCTAACTTTCTTTTCTGTGTGGGGAGCCGGCATCTCCTGTATGGCTTTTACTTTGGCAGGGTCCACCTGAATACCCTTATCACTGACAACGAAACCCAACAGCTTACCAGACCTTACCCCGAAGGTGCACTTGTTCGGGTTTAACCTCAGCTTGTACGTTTTCAACCTGTCAAACAATTTTTGGAGATGGTCAAGGTGTTCTTCCTTAGTTTGGGACCTTGCTATCATATCATCGACATAAACCTCGATTTCATGGTGAACCATGTCATGGAACAGAGCGACCATAGCATGCTGATAAGTTGCCCCAGCATTCTTCAACCCAAAAGGCATTACCTTGTAGAAAAAGGTACCCCACTATGTAACGAAGGTTGTCTTCTCCATGTCTTAGGGATCCATCTTGATCTAATTGTAACCAGAAAAACAATCCATAAAGGAGAAGATCTTATGCTGCGTGGTGTTATCGACCAGAACATCAATGTGAGGAAGTAGGAAGTCATCTTTGGGACTTGCCCTGTTCAGATCTTTATAGTCCACACACATCCGTACCTTACCATCTTTCTTAGGAACTAGAACAACATTGGCAACCCATTGCGGATAGGAAGTGACAGCTAGAAATCCCGCGTCGAACTGTTTCATGACCTCAACTTTGATTTTCTCAAACATCTCGGAGCGCATACGAAGAACCTTCTGCTTTACCGGAGGACAACCTTCTTTGGTTGGTAGACGGTGTACCACAATATTAGTGTCCAAACAAGGCATATCTTCGTAGGACCAAGCGAATATCTCAACATAGTCGCGTAGCATCTGTATCAACCTCTGCTTGACACTAGGCTCTAGATTTGCACTTATCTTAACCTCTTTCTTGTCTTCCTCTGTACCCAAATTTACTGATTCAACTGGCTCTTCATGGGGTTGTATGGCCCTCTCTTCCTGTAGTAACAGTCTAGCAAGTTCTCCAGGAACCTCACAATCATCCTCACCTTCGTGTTCAGCTTGGTTGATCGGATTTTCGAAGTCATAACTGGCAGTAGCAGAGTTGTTATCAATGGGATCCAGAGTAGATATGGATCTGCATTATGATACGTGAGTGTGTGTAAGAGAATAGTTGTTTTTAATAGAGTGAGAGACAGAAAAGAAAACACAAGGAGCGCAAAATTTGTAATGCAAGAAACATCCAATGCTTTATTAATGATATATGAAAATGACAAATAATAAGCCCTCACAAGCAAGGCCAAGCTGCCTCGGGCAAGGCACCAGGCCTTAAAGTTTCAAACTGTTTATTACAACTCTTAAAATAAAAGTCAATTACTGTGGAATAAAAGAAACATGTACGAAGTCCTTTGCCGTCCAGTTGTTCAATCCCCCGTTGGTTGTAGGATAGATCCAGTTGTCGATATCTGATCTTCTTCATCATCTTCAATCGCATTAACTCCCTGATTGTTGATGTGCAGATGAGGTCTTCCAATCCGTGCGCGCCTAACAGCCCTTTGAGCCCCTATAGTAAAGCCCAAACCAAATTTGTCAGTCTTGTGAGTGAAATCAGGGAGCCGACCCCAATTGGTATACCCACCTTCTTCGATTACAGCCCTGGCATCCTTGAGAGAAGCCATCTTCATCGGAGGTTTGTCAGTAGCAACTTCAGTTGACACCAAAGTCTGAGGGACTTCTTCAAAGTTCTGACAAGGGGTTTCGATGAACTCCCCGTCCATCTCCATGTAGCGAAAGGAATTGAGATGACTCACCATATACTCCTCTTCACCTTGTACCGTTACAATCTTCCCTTTTACCGGATATTTCAGCTTTTGATGGAGCGTATAAGTCACTGGCCCAACCTTATGAATCCAAGGACGACCCAGCAAGCAAGAATACAATGGTCTGATGTCTATTACATAGAAGGTGGATCCAAGAGTCTGAGATCCAACTTTAACAGGGATGTCCACCTCCCCATGCACCATCCTTTTTGACCCGTCAAAAGCCCTGACCATAATATTTCTCGGTTTCAGAATCAAATCTTCACAATCCAGACGGTCTAATGCTTTCTTTGGCAAAACATTCAATGAGGACCTGGTATCCACTAGCACATGGGCCATAGTAGTGCCCCTTCACTCGATCGAGACGTGCAGAGCGTCATTGTGATTTCTTCCTTTAGAAGTCAGATCTGCATCTGAGAAACCCAACCCATTGTCGCCAGTCAGGCTCGCTACGCAATCTTTGAATTGATCGGCTGAATTTTCCTGCGGCACATGCGCAGTCTTGAGGAATGCAATTAGAGCTTTTGCATGGGCTTCAGAATATAACAATAAGGACAACATGGATATTTTTGATGGGGTCTGCCCCAGTTGCTCGACTATGTTGTAGTCGCTCTTCTTTATAATCTTCAGAATTTCTTCTATCTCTTGTTTAGAGGCTTCCAACACACTTTTTCTAGGCGCCTCCGTCCGGGAAGGCTCACCTGTGATTTCTTTGCCCCGAGTCTCAGATGGCTCGGCGACAGGAGTGATAACTGGAGTAAGAAGTGGAACAGTAGTTGATGTACTAGTAGATGGAATGACAACAGGTTTTTGAACAGTCGGAGAGGAAATCTTGGGAGAAAAGAGTCTTCCACTTCTGGTGACCTTGCTGGCCCCGTCAATATTGCTGACATCAGTATCAGCTTCCTCACTTTTAAAGTCTTGTTTAAATCCATGGTAATACACATCAGCATCGTAGTTCCATGGAACAGCCTTGTCTGAAGTGTATGGGATAGGACCGAGAACGGTGATTATTAATAGAGTGATTCTTGGAACGGATGTAATTCTAACAGGTTTTCTCGAGGAAACCTTGGAAGGATTGGCGGAAATGGTTATGATGGAAACATCTTGAATTAGAACCAACGGAATCAAAGTCTTTTCAAATAGGATCTCTTTGTTATCCATCAGGCGTTGAACACCTGATTTCAATAAGTGGCAACCAGCATGCAACATTGAACACATGTGGCAACCTTCACCACAGCCCGGAAATAAACCGGCTATCAGCAAATTCTTATTAACTATCATCAAAGGAGTAGAAATTTCTTCCATAGAGGTCACAAATAAATCATCATCCACAGCATTTACTCCATGACCATGTTTGGGCATGGGAGCAGTTATGACGTTGGGCTTCTCCGGAGCGTCAAACTCAATCTCTTTGGCTTCGATCAAGTCTTGCACTTTGTTTTTCAAATCCCAACAGTTGTTTGTATCATGTCCTGGACCTTCGGAGTGATAGGCGCAGCAGGCATTCGGGTTATATTGAGGAGAAGTGGTGTTGGAGTTCTTCGGGGCTTCCCTCAGAGTTAATAGGTTGGTTTTTAATAACTGTGATAGAATTTGGGACAAGGTCATATTGAGTCGAGTGTACTGCCTCTGTGGTCTTTCCACCCTTTTTTGATTGTTACATTATGGAGTAACTGTGGGTCTTGATATCACTACCGCATTTACCGCTTGACGGTGTTCAGGTCTGCTTTGGCCCCTCGGGCCGTAGACTGCACTAGATTCTTTCTTACAGGTGAAAGGCTTCTTCACTGCACTTGATGAAGTATACTTCTGTATCTTACCACTTCGGATACTAGCTTCTACTCTCTCTCCAGTCAGAATCAACTAAGTAAACCCAGATGACGAACTGTCGATCAGATGATTGAAAAATGGACCAGATAGCGTCCCCAAGAACTTATCAACTAACTCTCGATAAGATAAAGGGGGTTGAACCTTGCCAGCCAAATCTCTCCACTTTTGAGCATAGTCCTTAAAACCTTCACTTTCACCCATTGACATACTCTGGAGCTGGGTACGAGTGGGAGAAAGGTCAGTGTTATACTGGTACTTCTTGTAAAAAGCGGCAGCAAGATCCTCCCAGCTTCAGACATTAGCTCCTTCCAATTGGTAAAACCATTCAAGTTGAGTCCCTGACAGACTATCTTGAAATAAATGCACCCAAAAATTTCTATCAGCAGTGTGGGGCTGGATTTTCCTGACATACGAGCGGAGATGAAGTTTTGGACAGGATACTCCATCGTACTTGGAAAAAAATGGCGCTTTGAACTTATGAGGGATCACCACTCCTGATACCAATCCCAACTCTCTGAAATCCAAACCAGGGATCTTTTGAGTCTCCATGGCACTCGACCGTTCTTCTAGCTGCTTGTACCTATCCTCGGTAGGAGGATACTGCTCATCATCAAAATCAGTATCATTATCAGAGACTATAGGACTGGATCCCTTTTCTTCTTCTTGGTTTTCCATGTCCTTGGACAAAGAGATCAGATCAGCTTCCTGTCACAACCTATTCACAAACCTTTTTCCCATACTCAGAAGAACAACCTTCTTCTTCTTTTTCTTCTTCTCCTTCAGAATGAGAGTCTTCAAATCGTCTTGCCCTTTATCCAAGCTTAAGAACATCTCTTGGAATTGGGCATTCTGTGCCTGAAGAGCTTTGATGGCTTGATCAGAAGACATTTCAGAAGACATTTCAGCTGAGATAAACAACGAAGGAGATGAGAAACCCGTAATGGTACCTGAAATGATGTGCATGATAATGTGATGCGTATGTAATGATTTCAAAGACTTTGAGAGATTTAAATTTTCAAACCAAAAATTAAACAGACTTTATTAGAATAACTTGTAAAAGGTTCAACAATTCCTTTGAGGCGTTACAAAGAAGTAAATGAAAAACAAATCTAAAACTAGAAAAGCAAAAATCAAAAGTCCCATGGACGCTTCCCCTTCGTGCTGACGTAGTCATTGATCACTTTTCCATTCACGAGCTGCCTGGTGAGCTTCAAAATCTTCCTTTCTTGCTCATGGTACTTCTCCCGGTAAGTATCCCTTTCCTCTTTCAGCTGAATCTAAGATCTCTTCAATGCCCCAACATCTGTAGGCATGTAAGGATAAATAATCGTGTAAGGAACGCCTTCTTCATTAGTGGGATCCATAATTATAGGCAATACGGCTTCATAAGGCATCCCAAGCTTCTGAGCACGGGCTCAGACCCATTGGAGGTAAGGCTGCATAGGAAGGGAAGTCCTTGGTCCCAACTCTTGGGGATCAGATCTGTTCACCATGCCCCAAGCTCGTATAAGCCGCCGGCGGTGCTCCTTAATGTCTTCCTTGTAGTCAAAGGAAATATCCTCAAGAAGTAGCTCATGGGGGTCATCTCTCCGAGCACGACCAAATTGTCGCAAAGCTAAACAAGGACTGTAGGTTATACCCCCTCTGATTCCAAGAAATGAGACATTAGGATATCCCCCACAACGATCAATGACAACAGTATCTTCCATAGCCTGGGAGCACCAAAGAATGTCTGTATGGGCAAGTGACATTATTCTGTAGGACCAACCCAAACCTTCTTCGTTCTTCAACACAAACTTAGGTAGGTGCGAAATAAACCACCTCGACAGCAATGGCATACAACACATAAGAGTCCCTCTTCTTCGCATAGTACGAGTGTGGAGGGCATGCAAGATATCACCCAGTAGAGTAGGAACAAGATTGCGAGAAAGGAAAATCTTGACAGCATTCACTTCTACAAAAGAATTCAGATTCAGGAAGAGAACCAAACCATAGATAAGGAGAGCCAAGATGTCTTCGAAAACCTGAAAATCCAAATTATCCCAGAATAGTTGAGCTTGATCTATCAGAAACTTGGCTAAGAAACCTTCAACCCTGTTACGTGTTTCCCAATTGGATACTACATCAACCCGTTTTAGATGCAGAGCTGAGGCAATGTCTTCTGGTCTAGGAACCTCTGCCATACCTGTGAAGGGTACCTGCTCAAGGATGGATATGCCTAATAAGTGAGAGAACTCTTCCAAAGTGGGAACCAGTTGATAATCTGGAAAGGTAAAGCAATGATGCACAGAATCGAAGAACTGGAAAAGCATACTCATTATTTTCTCATCAAACTTTGAAGTAACCAGGCTAAGAAGCTGACCATATCTCTTAATGAACCTAGAAGTCTCAGAAACTCTTAAGGCTAACTCCTTGAGTTGAGCATGTATTTGCACAAAGTTAACTCAGATGGTATTTCTGCGCATGGAAGCCGTAATATGCAAAATAGAACAAAGATAAATTCCCTCGGTCTTTGAAATGGTTAGTGTAATGAAGTATGCATGCTATATTATGATGCATGATGTCATGATAAAAGCAACAGGTATAGCAGATAACAGACATGACAAAGGCAAACAATTCACACAAAAGCTCTTAAGTTTAAGGCTTGCATGGAGTCAAAGGTATTACCCTCTTGAAGTTCAGTTGGTTTCAACCTGTCCTAGAAAAAGTAACCAGGTTCTAGAGGTTCTCAATATCACTGACCATCCTCCATTGGTCATGGTTTCAGCTCACGCAATCTTTTCTTGTGGCCGGAACTATCTCGAGAGTATGGTCTCAATGAGTGTAGCATCGAGTATCAACCAGTTCTCAGCTTTATACCGAGGCTGGCTATCTCACTACTTTCTAATGGCCAAGTTGGTCGTTTAAAGGTTCTAAGGTCAGTTGATGCTTAACGACACACATAGCGGCCCCGTATTCTCCTCGTTTCTCCACAAGGGATACCGATACCAAGCAATGTGCCACATCAACATAGCTACTGCTTCAACCATATCGGTCTACACTGTACAGTTCCCTCACAGTTTATTGCTACTTACCTAAAAGGTGTCCCCAGATCCGGGTTAGGATCTATAGTAACTCCCAAACAAAACCCTTAAAAGCAACCAAAAATAACAAGAGAAGAAATTTATGATGAACTAAATCCTAAGGTATGCCCCACTTATTAAATACCCAACAAAGTCGCCAGTTCTATGATACGGTGGCAGAATCAGACTGTTTTGAGAAATGCTGTTTTTTTATGTTTTGCGTTTGTGTTTGCAAAATGTCACGGTAAGCAAGAGTCGCCACCGACTTTTATTTTATCCAACTGGAAAGGACAAAAGCACAGAAAAATTCCTTTTTTTTTCGAGATTTTGAGTACGGGGGGTAGATTATAGAAAGGGAAGGTATTAGCACCCTTTCTATTCGTGGTTTTCCACGGGCTCTTAGGTACCAACTCATCTTTTAAAAATTGCTTGTGTGTGTGTGTTTGTTTTGAAAAGTTTGTTTTACTTCGTTTTAACCCTTGCTTCTGTCTTCAAGAGTGTTATGAAGTTTGTTTTTGAAAACTTTGTTTGAAAAGTATTTGGTGTGAAAAAGTTCGATTTGAGCAAGTACCTACTAGCATCTACCTACTCGAAAAAGGAATTGTTCTATTCTCGTGTCCTTTAGACAACACTATCCTACTTATTTGAGAAATAGGAAGCATCGTCGTTGGAATTGTAAGGGTCAATTTGAAAGGGACGTACGATCACTAAAGCAATGTTAGGATTTCTTAGTAATAACCCTAATGTCTTAAGATCATATTCGAGGCAATATTTCTGAGGCAACCTTTCCGAGGCAACATTTCTGATCGGGAATTTTGATCTTTGTTAGACATGAGGGCGACCACTAAAACACCCTATACTTAATGATCGTTTACCAAAGGCAACCAAAGTGACAGTACATCCTAGGAGTTCGCATGTGCGAGTGATTTGATTTCAGTTATTATCTTTGCACATTTAGGGTTTGCTAGCCATTTTAAATTAACATACAGTCTTGTCATGCAAATCCTATTATCATACATCTAACAATTAATATTTGCGAGAATTAAAATGCGAGAAATAAAAACTACGCTATTACAAGGCTTCGGGGTAGGGATTAATTACATAGCCAAAAAACTCGTAAAACGATAAATAAAAGAAAATCCTAATTAAACTATTACATACTGTAAGCAGTTACATTAATATCACAAAAAATAATAAGCGTGCGCGATGAAACGAAAACGAGAGAATTAGGGTTTTGACCCCCCACTAAACCTAATTAAAAGAAAAATCATTTTTTGTGGTTTTTGTGTTATTTTGAGAAAAATAGAGTTAATTGAATAAATAAAAACCTAATTTTAAGAAAAATAATTAATTTGACTTATTTTTGTATTTTTGTTTTATTAAAAGAAGGAATAAAAATTAAATCAAAAGCAACCCTAATTTTTCTAATTCGATTTTAATTATTTACAAAAAGTTAGAATTACCCTAAAAATTAAATTTAACTAATATTAAATTAATTTTGATAAAAATAAAAATAAGTCCTAAATCTAAATTTGTGAAAATTGATTTTATGATTTTTTTTATAAAAAAGAAATTAATGTTATGGTTAGAAAATAATTAAACAAAATAAATTAAATAAAAGAAAAAATAGAAAAGAAATAGAATGGGCCTGGTTGTTTCAGCAAAAAGGGGGTGTTTGATAGAAAATCTGAGCCCAAAAGCGCCTGGCTCGTTTGACTCTTCCAGATCCCATGTTGCTAGCTTGACTTATGCTCATGGTGGACTCTCAGGGATAAGGCATTGGATCTGCCTTGTTGGAGATCTATTGGCTGGATATTGATGGTGTATGGTGGACTTGTTGGACGCTTGTACACCTGATTGCTCAAAGAAAACTAATATTGAACAATATGGGGACCTGGGGATCGAACCCAGGCTCTTAGACATTTATCCATTGCACGCTTGCTAGCTGGGCTGGCTTTGTTAATTGTACATGGAACAAGAAACAAACATTATATGGAAAACAAAATAATAATATTACAAACGCGTGAAATTTTGAATGGGTGAGTCAGGGAGTGCCACGCCATCATCTTCTTCCTCCCACCGTTGCTAAAGATAAAAAAACTTTTACCTACAGACAAATGGGCGTAGGTACAACCCTGTGTTTCTCCAGAATCTCATAAAGGCATGATAAATGCAAAACGATGGTACCAATCAACTCGTGGCAACCTCACGAGCATCATGGTACCCTTATCCATGGCCAATTGTACCTGTACATAAAAAACCCAAAAGCAAACCAAGAACCCTAATTATGGCATCTTGATGTATAATCAGCAAAAACGAAATTAAACGTAACCAGTAGTTCGTAAATGACTCAAGGATTAAGAATATATCAATAAAACATGCTAACTATGCCAGAATCATGATATACGATTTCAAGAAAATGTGAAAACCGTGGGGTACTTACAGTGTAATTCTAGACGTTAGGAGGCTTGTTAATGATTACAACACGTTCCTGGGATGTCTAGCAAATGTTTGGGATGCTTCGAATGCTTTGAATTGGTCTGCAACTTAGAAATCAGTGTGCCACTTTTTCCAATTTTTTGAAACTTGCTCTCTTGTTTACACGCCTCCAGTCCCTATGCTTTTGGTCTGCACATGTTCCTTATGTACCCTAGAACGAATTAGGGTTACAAACTTGTTTCAAATCTTCCTCAATTAAGACCATTGATTCAAGATTTGATCCTTATGCAAATATTTCGAAATCAAGCCAAATCCAATCTTTTTGTGTCCAAATGAAGCTTGCATGATTTGATTCTCCTTCCAACTGTATAATAGGCCTAAACATGCACAAAATCTCAAGCTTTGATTAGTTTTGATATTTTCATGATTTTATTTGATTTAATTGAAATAAAATAAAAATAAATGACAACAGTAAAAGAATGAAAAATAGAAAGGATCATGGATCGTGGGTCATGTTACAAACTCAATGCAAGCATAAAAAGTTGGGCCCATTTGACAAAAATTGCAATTTTGGCCACATTTGACTTTTGGCAATTTTGCAAGAAAGGTCAACTTTGCCAATGTATAACTCCCTTAATTTTGAACCTAGAGATGTGTTCTTTGACTTTTTAGATAGCTCGAGATGTTCTATAAGCAAACCTTTTGGTCTTATCTCAATTGAGTCTTCCATGTTCATGTATGAAGCTTTAACATAAAAGGTGTTTTTGTTGAGTTTTCAAAATGACCTATAATGTACAAATTTATATCTTCTTGTGAGTCCATATTTTGAACTTCGGAGATGAATATGAATTGTAGGGAATTGAATCCTCTTCAAAATGAGCTTTGGATGGGTCATTTTTGATAAAGTATGAGAAAGTTATGCTTGGTCAAAGTTGAGTTGACTTTTCCTGCAAAACCCTAATTTAGCAACTTTTGGGTTTTGATGAATTATGAGAAATCTTTGAGGAATCATGATCAACCCTTGATCAAATGATGAATAATAATTCAAAATGAGGATGTTGACCAAAAATCTTGAAGTTTGATTGTATGTGGGCCACCGTTGACTTTTGCCCTAGCATAGTCGATTTTTGGGCCTTTGAGCAATTGACTGAGCAAACTTCCTCTGCAAGGCTTGAAACTTGACATGGATGATCTTGAGAACATATTAGGACAATGATGAGCATTTGGGATCTTTTGGACTCAAGCATCTTGATGCAAAATCAAACCCTAATTTAAGGTAGACTGCCTTAGGAGAGAGTTTGTCTGGTCAACCCTTGGACTTCCTTGAGCAATTTGAGGACCTCACTTGAAATGTATTGAGAAATATGGGAGGGAATATTTTGGGGTACAACACTTACCACCATGGATGGTGAAGATCTTACACACCCTGTGAACGTAAACATAGTTAAAAGATACTACGCATGAAAATGACCCGCTAGGTTCACTAGCCTAGGAGAAAATAAGGGCATCCCGACAAATCAAAAGCATTTGGGCAAAAATCATGGATATATATAAAGATTGTACACCCGGCAAGTCGAAAACCTGAAAAGGTGGCTTGGGAAAAAAAACGGTATCCCGGTGGACTGAAAACCTGAAAGGTCGGTCCAGGCAAAAATTAGGGATTAAAGCGTACGACTATGTCTCGTTGGATCACCTACAAACAGTTTTATTACCAACGTCAAGTTCGAATGGTGCCGAAAAATTCAATCAACTTCTTCTGACAGCAAGGGATGAGATACTCGAAGACATAGGGGCAATAGCAGAGTTGAAACCTGACGAGATCATTTACACATAACTATATGTTTTGTTTTACTTTATACTCCTTTCATTTCACGACGATTTCCTCTTACTAGAATTTATGTCTCTTTGTATAACAATCACCTGTTTATAGGTAAACTATCAATATAAACACAATTTCAAAATTCGAATTTTGTTTTACTTTCTCTGTTTTGTTTGCAAAAACGTCCAATGACTAAATTGAATGAACATATGCATATGAATAAGATTACCGTTAACAAGTATATACATAAAAACAAGAATAAGTATTTACTCAAGACTTTAGGAGACGGGATAATGTTCAAGTCATCCACAAATCCCCACAGAATAAACTCCATGGGGTTGTCCCCACAAATTCATATTGACAAACTCGACATATTCCCCACAAGTCTGAAATGCCTTAAGACAGGAATTGGGACATTTTCCAACAATTAACCCAATGACACTCCCCAGCAGATCCCCTGGCAGATAAAGGAGTATGATCTTTTCCCCGACAATTTCGCCGATCTACGGAATCCAAATCCTTATCCTAGATTATGTCACCAACACAGTTCACAAAAATTCTCTTCCCCAACTAAGTTTATTTCTCCAACACTGTAAAATCCCCTACAAAATTCTCTTCTCCAATAGGGCTCATTTCCTCAGCAGAATATATTCCTCCAGCAGGTTTATTTCTCCAGGAAGGTTTATTTCCCCAACAGGGTTTATTTCCCCAACAAGTTTTATTTCCCCAACAGGGTTTATTTCCCCAACAGGGTTCATTTCCCAAACATGATACAGCCTCTCCAGCTTGAGTCTATCCCTTTGACTACTACGAATCACCAGAAAAAATTCTCTCTCCAGCAAAGGGCAGTCCAAACCACTATCCCCAGAGAGTTGCTACTGAATTTGAAACCATACCAGATATCAATTAATCTTATCCTCCCCAGACGAGTCAACATCCATATCTGAAACTAGGTCAAACAGCCCCTCGAAAGGTTATCCATCTCTCTTATCCCTAGCCAGGGTATATAAGAATTAAATTCCCAGTAGAGCAATGGATGGCCAAAGTTCTTGAACTCTTCTCCCAATCAGAAATCAAATTCCCCAGCGGAGTTTCCTCAAACAGAAAGCAGGAATCCACAGCGGAAACATTCTAGACAAGGTAGAAGATTACACATATTCTCCATCCTCAGCAACAATCAGGGATTTATTTTCCTCATTCAGAGATGCTATACAAAGTCGTCGATACGCTTCCACGACATTTCACATTCATGCATCCTTTACAAGTATCACAGCATATGCATACGAAAAGCATATAACACTCTCATTAACTTTGAGAACATCATTACGCAATGCACTTCATACATTATGACCTTGCATACAGCTAACTCTTTATCTTTTCAGATAAAGTCTACAAACAGACGAATATCATCAACAATTTTCAAACAGGTCGCATATTAATTCCTAAAACAACACCTGGTAACTATTTGTATGACCATACACAAATTAATTCCTGAAATAAGTCAGGGTAACTATTTGTGAAAACAAATTGTAGATCAATTCTCGAAACAGGACGGGGCGACTAATCTATAAAAACGGGTTGAAGTTTAACTCCAGAAACAGTACAAGGAAACTATCTATACAACCGAGTAATGATTAACTCTCGAAATAGGACGGGAAAACTATCTTTCTATCTTTATGGTCAGATGAAGATCAATTCCCGAAACAGGACGCGGTGACTATCTTTATCACCAAGTAGTATGAACTCCCGAAACAGGATGAGTTTACCAACAAAAAACAGATTGTAGATCAATTCCCGAAACAGGACGGGGCGACTATCTACATGGAAAATACTTCCCTTAAAAGACTGAATTCTGAAAAGCATTTCCTTCAGAGATTCATTCAAAAAAGCATTTCCCTCAGATATGATCGGATAGATTCGTTCTGAAAAGCATTCCTCAGATACAGTTAAGCATAGACTCATTCTGGTACTTCTATCAATAGTTACTTTGGATGCATCTATAAGACCATCTCCAACGACTCTCAGTCACCTCTCTGAATGGAATATTTAAGCCCATTCAAGCAATATTATCAACCAACAGTGTTACCGCCTGCACACGCGAGTGTAAATTTCTGGGCACTTAAGTGTTCAATCATCTTCTACCTTCAAGTCACGAAAGGCGGACATGCCGATCTAACTATTCAGTTTTAAGAAGATTTAACAGGGGCAACTGTTGTACCCCAAAAATTTCCCTCCTATTTCTTTAAGGCATTCTCCTAGGATTCTCAAAATGCTCAAGGATGCTAAAGAGTTGGTCAACAAATTCTTCTCCTAAGCAAGGGGTTCACAACTAGGGTTTTGTATTTATCAAGGAAGATTATTTTCCAAAGTCTCAAGTGGTTTTCATGGTTCTTCACATGTCCTTAAGAATTCTCATGTCAAAATTCAAGACTTGCATCACAAGTTTGCTCAGTCAATGGCTCAGATGACTGATAAACAAACATATTGGGTAAAAAGTCAATTATGGTCAACATGCAGTCAAAACTCAATATTTTTGGACATCGTTAAGATTTTGAAGCCACATTCATCAATTGATAAAGGGTTGATTATGATTCCTCAAGAAAAGCCCCCAAATCATCAAAAGTCAAAAGTTGCCAAATTATGGTTTCCTTAGGAGAAGTCAACTGAACTTTAACCAAGCATAACTTTCACATGCTTCATAAGCTTTTACCCAACTAAAGCTCAATTTGAAGGAAATTAAATTCTCTACAACTTTGTATATCTAAGGTCAAGTCCAAAACGTGCATCATTTGAGAGATATAAGCCAATACATTACAAGTCATTTCAAAAGTCAACAAAACACACTTTTTGTCAAGGAAACTTACATCAAGATAAAATATTAAAAAGTAAAAATGATAAACATAGAGATTTTATAGGACATCTTGAGCTTTCAAAAAAGTCCAAGATCACTTTCAAAAGATAAAAATTGAGAGATTTATGATCAATGCAAGTTGGGAAATTTTGAGCAAATACATGAAGTTCAAAGTAAGCAAGCTTGATATTTTGGGCTATTAGGCCATGGTTTAAAATCCAAACGTGTATTATACTCCTCATACACCTCAAATCTTATTCTTACACCCCTTGACCTATTTTTAATTTAATTATTTTAATTATTTTTTATTTATTCATTAATAATGCAAAATAAATAAAATAAAATACATAGGCCTTTCTTACAAAGACCAAGCCCATATCTTTGCCCTAATTTCCATTATATAATCTCATTATTTTCATACAAACAAGGACACAAAAAACCCTTGCCTCAAACATTTCAAAAAATATCAAATTTTCTCAAGAACCCTAAAAATCTTGAAACCCTTGTTACAAACCCTTCCACTACAAAGCAACCATCTCATTCACTCCTAACAATCATACAGAGTAAGGTTGGGTCAGTTTTGATGTTCCAAAACACATGAAAACCCTTTGCACGGCATATTCAATTGCAAATTCTTGCAAAATTCATATCTTTAATTTTGTTTTGTTTTAAATCAGACTAATGTTATTGACATGCTTCTGAGATGTATCTGAACAGGTTTGGATCATCATAGTGATCCCATGCATGCTAAATCGTAGAACACCATTGTTGCACATATCTATGCATTTTTCTTATAGCTCTTAAAACATCCAGTTTTAGCCCACCATAATCCTCCTATTGGATTCGCGGCCCTCGATTTAAGGGGATTGGGTGTTTTTTGCTTGCTAACCTTTTGCATTTTGCAGGTTTTTGAAGAAACAGGCTACTGGAGAAGACGACCGAAGCTAGGGCTCCGGTGCCTCTCCGCTGAATACATTCATGTTTATATTATATATTTATTGTTTCATTTAAATTAATGGATGTACAGCCGCCCCATCGGTAGAAGCGTGCACGATAAGTCATTTATGTCAAAGGGCCTGGGTTCGATCTAGCCTTTTGCCACTTTGTTTTTTCTAATATTTTCATATTTTGCATAATTGAACAAAAAGCGTTGGAGTTGTATCCAAACACCAAGGCGCGCTTGGCCTGATGGTGAATGTACTGCGTGAAGCTGCTGAGGGCGTAGGTTTAACACCCACCCTCTACTCCTTTTGGTTTATTTCTTCCAAATCTCTATTTTTTTCACTCTTTTTCTTTCAAATTAACAAAACATAAACCTTTTTTAAAACCCTAACATAAAACCTTTAATTTTTCTATAAAACCTAATTAATTTTTTTTGGGTTTCATTTAATTAACCTTAATTAATTTTTAGGTTTTCATTTAATTAATTAACTTAGTTTTTTTTAGGTTTTCACTAATTAACTATTTTTTCTTAATTAGAATCAACTTAGGGTTTTTTAATCAATTTCTTTTCTTAATTAAAATCAATTAGGTTTTAGGTTAATCGTCAAACTTTTTTCATCGAAGTGATCATAAAAATAATTTTCTCTTTTCTTTTTCTTTTTACCGCTTCGCGTACTTTATTACTTTCGCGTTATTTTTCCAATTATGTACCTTCTTACAGTTTGTAATAGTTTAATTAGGGTTTACTATTTCCCCGCCGTTTTCACTATTTTGTACCCCCACTCTTGAGGCCTTGTAATAGTGTAGAATTTTATTTCTCGCACTTTACTGCTTTTCATTATTCCTATATTATTTTGCTAGTAATTAGGGTTGTATGGTTTTGTACCCCAAAATTTTCCCTCTCTTTTCTTAAGACATTTCTCACAAAGATCTTCAATGGGTCAAGTATGCACAAGTGTTGACTAGGTCAAACCACCTCCTAAACACTGCTACCCCAAATTAGGGTTTTAATTTTCACAAGGACAATTAAAATTCTAATTCCTCAAGTAACTTTTATGGATTATTATAGACCTCAATGAAAACTCATGTCAAGTTTCAAGTCTTGAATCACAATTTTTCTCAGTCAATTGATCAGATGACTGAAAAATCAACGATATTGGTTAAAAAGTCCACTCTGGTCAACCTACAGTCAAACTTCAATATTTTTGACCAATATCAAAATTTTAAAGTCATATCCATCAGTTGATCAAGTGTGGGTCACAATTCCTCAAGAAAAGTGTTCAATTCATCAAAAGGGTAAAATGGTCAAAATTAAGGTTTTTGATTAGAATGACTGATTTTTGACTTTTGACCTAATGCATGAATTTTTGGTTTGAAACATGATTTCAAGGATTCAATTACATCATTTTAACCTAATTGCATGATTCAATTCATCCCTCAAGATCAAACAATTAATATATGAAATTTGGTCAATTGTTGAAAAGTCAACTAATACACTAAAAGTCAAACTTTGACTTTTTTGGTCAAAATTGAGTTTCAAATATCCCAATTCATCAAGACATTCAAAAATATGAAGCTTGATCATCAAGAAATCAAGAAAGTCAAAAGTCAATGAAAAAAGTCAAACTTTTCAAGACTTAAAATTTTTTCCAAGTGTTTTGTACATGATAAATTTATTACTTCATGGCATTTTTTCACCAAGATGCAAGATGGTTCAAAGGAAACTTTGAACATGAAAGTTGTAGATCTTGATGATATCTACAACTTTTTATTAGAGGGATCATATCCAAAAAATGCTTATATTTTGATTTATAGGCCCATGAAGTCATGCACTTTTTCTTAAACACTTAGTAAAATTTTGACCTAGTGTAGTCAAACTTAAAACACCAAGCTAGTTCTTTCACCGTATTACAGAACTGGTGACTCTACTGGGGAGATAATTAAAAGTGGGGTTACCTTAGGTATTAGTTCACATTTAAAATGCTTTCATTGTTTGACTTGCTTGCTTTACTCTTAAAAGGGTTGTTTGGGTTTTGAATAGATCCTCTACCCGGATCTGGGAGCATTATTAGGTAAGTAGCAATAGATCATGGAGATTGTACGGTGTAAACTGATATGGTTAAAGAGATGGATGCGTTAGCGTGACACATTTGTTGGTACTGGTATCCTTTTTGTTGAATCTAAGAGAATACGGGGCCGTTGTGTGGTGTCATGAAGCACTAACTGACCGTAGAACCTTTAGTTGAACAACTTGGCCATTAGGAAGTAGTGAGATAGCCGAATTTGGTGGAAAACTGACGATTGGTTGATACTCGATACTACACTCATTGAGATCGGACTTTCAGGATATTTCGGCTGCAAGAAAAGATTGGTTGTATTGAGACAATGCCCGATGAAGAAAGATCAATGATATTGAGATTCCCTAGAACTCGGTTACTTCTTAGGACAGGCTGAACCAACTAAACTTCAAGAGGGTACTTACCTATAAACCCCATGCAAGCCTAAACCTAAGGACTTGTTTGCGTTGCTTGTGTTTGATTATTTGTTCATCGCATCATGACATCATGCCATAGCATTTTCACTAACCATTTCAAGGACCTTGGGATTTATCTTTGTTCTGTTTTGTAGGATATGGCTTCCACTTATAGAAATACCATCTGAATCGGCTTTGTAAAGGTGCATCCTCAACTCAAAGAGTTAGCATCAATATTTCCAGAGAATTCTCCGTTCACAAAGAGATATGGCCGACTTCTCAACTTGGCTACCTTAAATTTGAAAAGAACATGACAGGTTTGCTCTTCTAATTCTTTGACCCTAAACATCATTGTTTCACACTTCCTGATTACCAATTGGTTCCTATAATGGAAGAGCTCTCTCAACTATTGGGAGCTCCTGTTCTTGATTAAGTGCCTTTCACCGGTCCAGAGAAACAGCTACGACCTGAGGAGATCGCATCAACCTTACATTTGCAATAGTCTGACATTGTAGCCAATTGGGAAACAAGGAGTGGTGTCAAAGGTTTTATAGCCAAGTTTCTGTTTGAGAAGGGTCAACTATTTTGGGCTGCTCTGGATTTGCAAGCTTTTAAAGAAGTCTTGGCTTTTCTAATCTATGGCTTGGTACTGTTCCCTAATCAAGACCAACTTATAGATGTGAATGCAGTCAAAAATTTCCTTTCTCGTAAGCCCGTGCCTACTTTGCTCAGAGGAATTTTGCATTCTCTTCACACTCGTACCATGAAGAGAAGAGGGATTATTATGTGTTGCATACCATTGTTGTCTAGTTTGTTTATTTCGCACCTCCCTTGATTTGTTTTGAAGAATGAACAAGGCTTAGGTTGGTCTCAAAGGATGACGTCGCTCTCACATTCGGATATTCATTGGTGCTCTTGATCTTTGGAGGATATTACCATCATTGAATGTTGTGGAGAATTCCCTAATGTCCCACTCCTTGGAATTAGGGTAGGTATCACTTATAACCCTTACTTGGCTCTACGACAGTTTGGTTATGCTCTGAGGGATGGTCCTCATGACACACTTGACCAAGGTATTATGTTCGACTACAAGAACGATGTCCAAAGTTATCATCAAAGGTTTGTACGAGCTTAAGGCATAGTAAACAAGGTTGATAGCAAGACCATGGGGCATAAGAGTTCTATTCCTTTAGAGCCTTGTCTCAATTGGGTGAGAACTCGTGCTCAAAGTCTCATGATACCGTATCCATCCATCCTGCCTGTGATTGTGGAGCCTATTGCTGAGGGAGATATTCCTTATACCATTCTTCATCCTGACATGCCTACTAATATTGAGGATTTGCAAAGATCGTGGATTCAACTCAAGGGAGAACGATACACCTTTGAAGCTTAACTTTATGAAAGCGAGAATAAAGTGTTGGAGCTCACAAGGCAACTTCATGAGGAGCGAATCATGAATGCCTACATTGCACCAAAAAGGATGCGTTCATGGGAAACTTGAGTCTTTCTGTTTTAAGGAGTTTATTTTGTCCTTTTTATTTTCCATTGTAAGCCCAAGAGGCATTTGTAATTCTTAAACTTATTAATGAAATTGATGTTTTTGTCTTCTCTTTGTCTAACAAATTTAAATTCCTTAAAGTCCTTGAAAACACTACATTTGCATAACATGCATCATATCATAAGCAGGTTTTTCGATACAAGTTTCTTCATCTTTCTACTGTTAATTTTAGTATAAGATGGATCTCGAGAAAACCGTCAAGGACTTGTAGACTCAACACTCTCAGTTTCAAGAGACTCTGCTCAACTTAGAAAAAGGTCAACAAGAAATGGTGGCGCTTCTTGTCACGAAGAAGAAGAGCAAGAAGAAAGTTGTTATCAACATGGGGAAGAGGTTCAAAGGCCCTGCCCGACAAGTTTAAAATGAAGAGGTTTCCTCCGAGGAGGATGATAATCAAGATAAATATGCTAGAAGCACCCAAGTTAGGGGTGGAAACAATCAAATCTCTGAAGATGAGGATTATTTTGATGAGCAATATCCACCGACCGACGATAAGTATACGCAAATAGAAGACAGATTGAAGGCTGTAGAAACCCAAGTTGTGCCTAGCTTGGACTTTGGTGACTTGGGTTTGGTTCCTGGGGTAGTAATTCCCCACAAATCCAAGATCCCTATTTTTGCCAAGTACGATAGTGTCTCATGTCCGAAGTTTCACCTAAGATCTTACGTCCGTAAAATTCAGCCGCATACTGCTGATAAGAAACTGTGGGTGCGCTTTTTTCAAGAAAGTCTATCTGGGACGCAGTTGGAGTGGTTTTACCAATTGGAAGGGACTAACATCCATACTTTGGAGGATTTGGCCACTGCCTTTTACGTCCAATATCAACATAACGCTGATCTTGCACCAACTAGTGTAATTACAAGGAATGACCATGGGTTCCAACGAGGGCTTCAAAGAATATGCTCAAAAATGGAGAGACATGGCTGGCATGGTGCAGCCACCCTTAACTGATAGAGAGTTGGTAGACATGTTTATGGGAACATTAACTGGTCCATTTTTCAACTTGCTGATTGGAAGTTCATCATCCGGATTTACTGAATTGATCTTGACTGGTGAGAGGGTTGAAAGCGGGATTAAAAGCGGGAAGATACCCATGGCCTCCACCTTAAATGCTATAAAAAAGTCATTTATTGATAAAAAAAGAGACTAATGTTTTGTATGGGTCAAGGAGTCATGCTAGGAAGGACCGTCATCAGTCAGTAAGTGCAGTTCTAATCTCCAATCTAACTTCTACTTAAAGACCATAACAACAAGCAAATCAGCAAAGACCATACATCCTGAGGAGACAATTTACCAGAATCAAGATGTCATAATCTCAAGCCCTATAACACCTGTTGAAGGCCAATTTGGTAATATTGCGGGACCCCCCTTCAAATCCCAAAGTTTCATCTCCAAAATATAACCCGAATACAAAATGTGCTTACCACTCTAATAGTCCCGGACATGACACTGACCATTGTTGGGTTTTAAAATGAAAAATCCAAGACCTAATTGATAACAAGACAATTGAATTTGACCCTCCTCCAACTCCCAACATGTTTACCACACCCATGCCAAATCATGGTAAGGGTGTCAATGCTATTGAAGATGCTTCCTTTGTTTCCTCCATCAATGACTTGACCACTCATTTGAAGACTGTTAAAGAGGATTTGTTGAAAGTCGGGGTATTCCCTAGCTGCCTTGAAGATTGTTGTTGTTGTGTTGTACAAATTAATGGTTGTGAATGGCTGAATAAAGGTGTCTAACACCTGATGGATAATCGTGAGATTCTATTCGAAAGAACTCCATCTGTGAAAAGTTTGACCCAAAGTGTATCTCATAAATTTGAAGACGTGTCCATCATTACTATCTTAAACAAACCTATTAGGATCACCTCCAAAGGTCCTTTTAGGATTCCCATTGAACCAAGAATAGATCCACTAATTATCACCACATCAGGGCCAGTCCCCTACTCTTCTGATAAGGTTGTGCCTTGGAATTATGGGGCGGGAGTGTATTACCATGGTATAAACAAGATTCATGGATTGATGAAGAAGAAACGATTGACATTACAAACAGTGTTGGATCAAGTAAAGTTACTAGGACGGGGAGGATCTTCTCTCCATAGATTTCACCTCCTACAACCACAACTGCACTTGTTCGCATTACTGCTGTTAAACTTGTTGCTGACACTAGAGGAAAGGAAAAATGACTGAGCTTGCCAGGATGGAGGCGCCCACAAAAGATATTACTATTGAGGATCCATCTACCCAAGAGATGGAGGAGATTTTAAAAATTATTAGAAAAAGTGATTACAAGATAGTGGAACAGTTGGGGCAAACACCCTCGAAGATTTCTATGATGACTTTGTTGCTATGCTCCGATGCATATGCTCAGGAACTGATAAAATTCCTGAAAAAAAGCACATGTTCCTCAAGAAACTACGGCCGACCAATTTGAAAACTGTGTATCCAGTTTGACTGCTAAAAATGGTTTAGGATTTCTGGATGCAGATTTGACCCCAGCTGGGAAAAGTCACAAAAAAGCTATGCATGTGTCCATCGAGTGTAAAGGAACCACTTTAGCCCATGTGTTGGTGGATATTGGGTCATCTCTTAATGTCTTGCCTAAAGGTGCTCTAGATAGGTTTGATTGTGAAGGTTTGGTCTGAAACCCAGTGACATTATGGTGAGAGATTTTGACATATCAAAGAGAATGGTCCATGGAAAGGTTGATCTCCCTATCAAAGTTGGGTCTCAAGTCTTCAACTCAACATTCTATATGATGGATATTTGTCCTGCTTGGGCGCCCATGGATACATGGGGCAGGTGTGGCAACTTCCACAATACATCAAAAGTTGAAGTATCCGGTCAAGGGGAAAATTGTGACTGTATGTGGAGAAGAAGAGTTTATGATCAGTCATCTGAATTCATTCAAGTATGTTGAAATCGACGACGATTTCATTGAAACTCCTTTTGAAGCCTTTGTAGTGGTCTCTCCCATGGTTATTGTTACCAAGGCCACTCCCGACACTCCCAAAGCTGCTAAAGATACTCCGAGGATGGCCTCTCTCAAAGATGCTCGTACTGTTATTGAAGACGAAGGCTGCACCATTTGGGGACAACTCCCTGATATCCCTTTCAAGTCAGACAAATTTGGTTTGGGCTTCACTTCCAAGGCTCAAAAAGAGGTTTGACGTGCTCGTGCAGGGAAACCACATCTCTACATTAGTAACCATCAGGTTAATGCTCTTGAAGACTCTGATGCTGATTGTGACTTTGACGACTGGATCTACCCAACTGCTGTTGGAGGACTTAACAACTGGAAGACCAAGGACTTCATCCCAATCTCCTTCAGCCATGAGTAGCTACCATTTCCTGTTTTTTATTACTTTGTGAAATTTGTCTGTAATTTCTATTAAAACAATGACTTTAAGCCATGTGCCTTGCCCGGAGCATAATGGTCCATTTGTTAAGGGTTTGTCATCTTCATATGCCATATGCTCATTTTAATGAAAAACATTGGACTATTTTGCATTCAAATTTTGTGCTCTTTGTCTTTCTATACTTTATTTCATTTTAAATAGACATGTGACCTTACATGCACACACACATTTGCAGATCCACATCCACTCTGGATCTCATTGACAACGACTCTGCTATTGCCATCTATGACTTTTAAAACTCAATCTATCAAGCCGAAGATGAAGGAGAAGAAGATTGTGAAATATCTGGGGAACTCGCCAGACTTCTGATACAAGAGGAAAAGGACATTCAACCACACGAAGATCCAGTTGAAGTGATAAACCTGGGTACTGAGGTAGACAAGAAAGAAGTCAAGATCAGCGCCAATTTGGAAGACATCGTCAAGAGAAGATTGGTCCAGATGTTGCACGAATATGTTGAGGTGTTTTCTTGGTCATATAAAGATATGTCGGGGCTTGATACTGATATCGTAGTTCATCGTCTACCAATGAAGGAAGGTTGTCCTCCGGTCAAACAAAAGGTTCATTGCATGCGGCTAAATATGTCTGAGAAGATCAAAGCTGACGTAATGAAATAGTTCAATGCAGGTTTCCTGGCAGTGACGTCATATCTGCAGTGGGTTACAAATGTGGTCCCGGTACCAAAGGAAAAGTCTATATGTGCATAGACTACAGGGATTTGATTAGGGCAAGCCCAAAAGATGATTTCCTACTACCACATATCGATATCTTGGTTGGCAACGCGGCTAAACACAAAGTTTTCTCCTTCATGGATGGCTTCTCCGGTTACAATCAAATCAAAATAAAACCCGAAGACATGGAGATGTAGCAGTAGAAATATGCAAGACTAAGCCATTGGATTGACTAGACTTTATACAATTCAAAATAAAAATCGCCACCGCGCTTTATTGTTTCCAAAGGAATGGGAAAAGAGTGAATAACCCAACAAGGGGGAAAGATTCAAGGTAAGGGGGTTGGTTATGCAAAGGGAAGGTATTAGCACCCTAAACATCTATGGTACTCCGCAGGAACCTCTTTGTAAAATCTGTATATTTTGGCTATAAAAATGTGTTGTATATAAAATGGATGGTGGAGATGAGAAAAGAAATATATTTTTTATGATTTTTGCACCCGCCACGGTTGCGAACCTTTAGTGCCTACGTACCACTTTTCGTGCAATAGGGGATCAGGGTACACGTAGTTCCTCTTTTAAAAGTTTGAAACACAAGTGTGTTGGTTGATTTTATGAGATAAGACATCATCGCAATTGTCCGTGTGAAAAACATACTTACTACCCACAATCATGAGAAAGGAGAATTTACATCATCTCAAAGTAGAGGATATGACTTGGATTTCAAAATCAACAATGCCTCACTCAACACCCAAGTGGAAAATATCTCACTTCACTACATATTGTAGAAGTATAGTTGTTTGCATCACTATAAGGATTGACAAGAGTCTAATCTTTTGAGAAAAGTTTAAAGATAAAAGCCAAAGTGGCAAAATGGTTTGAAATGAGATTGATCGACTTTTAGTTTTCTCACAAAAAAAGTTAAGGTATTATTAAATTGATTGAAATTTATTTATGAAAATGTTTTGAAGATGCATGGACCTAAGTCCAAGTTTATTATAAAAATGTTTCAAGTTTCAAAACAAGAAGAGTTTTTTTTAAAGGAGGGAGAAGATTTTTGAAATTAAAGAAGATGGGAGGAGAAGAAGAGGCTATCCTAAAGCATAAGGTAAAAGCTAGGGATAAGAACCATCTAACCAACAAGAATCCAATACTTGGCATTATGAGTCAATATAGAATTCCCATTCTTCGGATTGAAACCAAGAAAGCAAAGATACTAGACCTCTTGAGAGAACCAAACTTCAAGTGTTTTAAGTCTTCGCAAAAATTGGGCAAAGTAACGGCTGTATACGGGTGAATTCCAGATTACAAACAAAGATCGTAATCTCAATAACCTGCACACAAAACAAAAAACAACCCAATGTCTTGAGGTAAACCTCAAGAACTCCAGAAAAAATATCAAATAAATTCACAAAGTCTCCAAGATAGGCCAAGGTCTCTAATCCTAAGTCCAAGAAGTCCATCACTCCATAATGCAAAGGATAGTAACCATGTAGTCCAAGTATCATTAATGATTTTTATGGTTCATGTTGATTATTAGGTGTCTTTAAAAAGAAAGAAAAGCTCAAGTGAGCAAAATAAAAATGACATAAAAGTAAATGCTCAAGTGATCAAAGATGAAAATAGCATGAAATGTAAAATGCTAAAAGTAAATGGTACATAAAGCATGAAAATAAAAGCGTAAAGTAAAGTTAATTGTTAGTAATTAGTGGTTAGTTGGATGACCATCTTGAAACTTGCATTTGGAACTCATTAGAGGATTGGTAGAACCAAAGCCTCCACACAACAAGTTGCATTTGCTTTTTGTCAAGTATATCATCCATTTTGGAATTCTCACAAGGCAACATGTAATGATCAACGATGTTTAAGTGATCCGCGTTGACCAAAGGTGTTGTAGATCCATTAGAGGATTGGTAGAACCAAAGCCTCCACACAATGAATCTCAAGGTTATTGGATCAAAGAGATCAAATTAACATACTTGGGCTTGCAATCATAAGTTTGGGCCACGAATGATCATTTATTCGAATCGGGACAAAATTTAGCGCTATGTTAAGCAATCGTAAGTGGACTTATGTAGAAGTCACACCTATTTTGAGGCAGGTCAATAGAAATCTATGTACTTCATGTTTGGATAAATGATATAGAGATCACCATCCCTTAACATGTAGCACACTTAAAAAATAAAGGGATAAGATGAAGAGGGAGGGGAATGATAAGCTAATTTGGATCACCATTTCAAAATTCTTTCATCTTTAAATTCAACCACTCCTCTAGATGGATTAAAGCACTAAACATATCATTAATCCAAAGCACCAAAAATGAATTAAATAATTCACTCTTAGGTAGATTTGAATTGATGAACATTTATCCAACTTCATCTACATCACAAAGTCCATTGAGTTTAAAGACAAATTGGACATTTAAAATTGCAATCCAAACCAACAATCAAAAGGAGTGAGTAGAAAAATCATTTTGGATCAAAGCTGCCCTAAAACAAGGCAAAAAAGTGCATTATGTCCATGTGCAGTCGATTGCAGTAACTGTGCAATCGATTGCACACAGTGTTATTTTCAAAAAAATTGTGTGAAACACTTCTGTGCAATCGATTACACAGTTACTGCAATCGATTGCACACTGTTACAGTATCAAAAACAGCATTTTAAAAGGCCAATTTCTTGTTCAAACTTTCCATCAAACACCTTATGATCATGGATCCAATTGAGCACGAAAATTCCATTAAATTATGAGAAAATAACACCATTGGAATCACAAAATAATGCTCAAAGAATCAAACCCAAAGATCAACAAGAGATCACATTGTGAAAGATGAATTATCCAACTTACCAAAGGTAGATCTAGAGAATTATCAAAACAACTTCCAGAATTTGCTTCAATTCAACCACAAGAATCAATTGATCAAGCTTGGATGTAGAGAATTGATGAAGAAAAATTGTTTGGATGAAGGTTTAGCTCAAAGATTAGTAAGCTTCAATACAAAGCTTACTAACTTTTTGAAAATGGAGCTTTGAGTGAATTTGGTAGATGGAGAGAATTGAGAGATTTTTTAGCAAGGTGGTTTTGGCTATCAAAAGCTTGAAATTTGAGTGAAATGAGGGCTCTATTTATAGAGTTTAGGATTGGGATTAGTGGTAATTTGGTAATTGATTCTTGGAGCCAAAATTTGAATTAATGATAACTCTTTCAAAAATTAGAGCCAAAATTTGAATTAATGATAATTCTTTCAAATATTAGAGTCAAAATTTGAATTAATGATAATTCTTTTTAAAAATGAAAGATTGACACTAAAATTTGAATTAATGATACATCTTTCAAAAGTGAAGGAAAATTGGAGCCAAAATTTGACAAGTTTAAAATGCTGATTTTTTTTAAAATTTTCACGCTGTGCAATCGATTGCACTACAGTGCAAATCGATTGCACAGTGTATTTTTTTCAAAAATGGCGCAAAATACACTATGTGAAATCGTTTGCACTTTAAGAGAAATCGATTGCATCAGTGAAAAAAATGAATTTTTTTAATTCTTTTTCTTTGCAAATAGAGATTTTAGGAAAATAATACCACAAATCCTTATTTGTCAGATGCTTCGACTTGGTACCTACAAAACAAAAATATACAAAGACAAAGACAAATATTTTTTTTGTATTTTGATTAGAAGTTAGTCAACAACACATATACAAAATACACAACCAAGGTGCTTGGAGATTCCTCAAGGGAAAACTTAAAGATAGGAGATAGAAAAAGAGGAAGAACCAACCCTAATGTGATCTTGTTATGATCGAGTTGATATGATATGATAGGGGAATCTTAGGGGCAAAAATTGGGGTACAACAGCTGCCCTTATTTAAGTGTCTTCTATCCGGAGATACGAAGGTTAAAAATCTTCGTGTCGACGCGATTGAATATACTTAAATATAAAACAAACCCTATTTTTGTCCCTAAGATGCCATGCAATGCTTATGATTATAAATGCAAATGGACAAATCTAAAGAGACGCAAGACACTACTGGGGATGCCACAAAAATGAAGAAACAAAGGAGCAACCCCACCAGGAAAATAAATCACTGGTGAACAAAAGACATGACTCTATTGGTGTAAAACCCAAAGAAGAGATAAGGTAGCATCAGCTCAAATATTTAGGAAAAAGTAAAGAATGATAACGATCGACAGATAACTGTGAACTACCAACTCAATGGATGAAGGTAGAAAAGTAATAAGATATCGGCTCACAGATGACGGTGAAATACCAACTCAATGGTTGAAGGTAGAAGATAAAAAAGATACCGACTCACAGATGAAGGTGAAATACCAACTCAATAGTTGAAGGTAGAAGATAAAGATATACCGACTCACAGATGATAATAAACTACCAACTTAATAGTTGAAGGTAGAAGATCAAAAAGATACTGACTCACAGATGACGGTGAAATACCAACTCAATAGTTGAAGGTAGAAGATAAAGATATACCGACTCACAGATAACGGTAAACTACCAACTCAATGGATGAAGTTAGAAGATAAAGATATACCGACTCATATATGATGGTGAAATACCAACTCAATGGATGAAGGTAGAGAGAAAAATACACCGACTCACAGATGACGGTGAAATACCAACTCAATGGATGAAGGTAGAGAGAAATATATACCGAATCACAGATGACGGTGAAATACCAACTCAATAGATGAAGGTAGAAGAAAAAGATATATCGGCTCACAGATGACGGTGAAATACCACCACAATAGTTGAAGGTAGAAGATCAAAAAGATATCGACTCACAGATGACGGTGAAATACCAACTCAATAGTTGAAGGTAGAAGATAAAGATATACCGACTCACAGATGACGGTAAACTACCAACTTAATAGTTGAAGGTAAAAGATCAAAAAGATACCGACTCACAGATGACGGTGAAATACCAACTCAATGGATGAAGGTAAAAGATAAAGATATACCGACTCACAGATGACGGTAAAATACCAACTCAATAGTTGAAGGTAGAAAGAAAATATATCGCCGCCGTTCATTGACGATGAACTATCAACGTTCACTGATGATAGCAAAAAGATAAGAAACACCGACGTTCACTGCCGATGTACTACCAACATTCACTGAAGATAGATTTGAAAATATCAAGTTTTCCCCAAAATCCTGGTGTTCCACCTAGAACGGGTCTCAACTTCTTCTTTAACCAAGGCACTCTACCTGGAAAGGGTAATATGTAAGCTTATCTCAAATAAAGAGACTTCCACTCATTGTCAAGGGGAATTACAAAGAGAAATGACTTTCTGGGGAAAGAGATATGACTTCCTGGGGAAAGAGATATAACTTCCTGGGGAAATTACACGTTATTCCTTTTGAGGAGATAAAGTCTTCTCGTGCAAAATAAATGCACAAACCAAAACTCAAAGTTCTCGGAAATCCAAAGTGAATAATATCGTCATGCAACCACAAATCCAATTCATAAACAAACTGTAGCAAGACGGCTAACGAAGATACATCCTTTGAGAAATAAACTCAAGAGGGAAAACCAAATCCACATAAGCAAGGAGCGCTGCAGGAAAGTTAGAACACAATGTCAATAAAATGATTTGCAGCAATGCATGATGCATGTATGAATGCATGAGTGATATCGTGCATATGCTGGTAAAAGGATACATAATCAGACAAAACCTCCTTAGGTACCAACAACATAGGCTAAACTTCAACCAGAAAGATCAATCTAAGAAAGGTAAAAGCAACTGCGGAAACCAAACCTATTGCTTGTCCTAACTTCACTGAGGAGAAACATAATCCGGATGCAGCTAAATCAAACAGATACCGGGATAGAATATCTTTCTTCTGGTTTTATTGGAGAAACCAGTTTTTCACAAACAACATTCCTACTGGAGATTGCAAGATCAACCTCAAATAAAGCAGACTGACGCCGAGACAACCAAACTTCCCTGGAGAATTCAAACCCATTTCCCTGGAGAAAAAACTGCGGATTGAAAACTTTTCATCATGAATACTCATTCCAACAAGAGATGCTCTGGGATAACCTTCCCAGGAAATAACACACAGACTTCCATGGGGAAAACAAATGTTTCACAGTCCGTACTCCTACTGGGGATTTCGATACTGATTGTGAATAAGGCAAATGGAAACCAAATTGTCAAAACATTCACTGGGGAATTCAGGCCCACTTTGAAGGAAGAAAAACATACGTACTTCACTAAGGGAAGACAATGCTTCATCATAGAGACATCTACTGGGGACTTCATGCTGACTTCAATGGGGAGGCCAAAACCACATCATCGAGGGGACACCAAGATACGTTCTTCACTGGGGAAACCGGAGATACGTTCTTCACTGGGGAAACCGGAGATACGTGCTCCACTGGGGAAACCGGAGATACGTTCTTCACTGGAGAAACCGGAGACACGTTCTTCACTGGGGAAACCGAAGAAACATGTTCCATTGGAGAAACTGGAGATACGTTCTTCACTGGGGAAACCAAAGATACGTTCTTCATTGGGGAAACCAGAGATACGTGCTCCACTGGGAAAACCGGAGATACGTGCTCCACTGGAGAAACTGGAGATACGTTCTTCACTGGGGAAACTAGAGCTACGTGTTCACTGGGGAAGCCAGAGATACGTTCTTCAAGAGTAATTATTGCACCAACTTCTTTGGGGAGAAAGGACTTCTATCAAATAAACGAGGCCTTCACTGGAGAATATTGGATTGAGTCTTCATATCAACCTATTCCAACAAAAGATGCCCTGGTATAGTCTTCCTGGGAAATCAAGAAGTCAACACTAATGCCAATACTGCAAAAAGAGCGATATCTTAGCACACCAAGGGAATAAAACCTTTCATCATATGAGGGAAAACTTCGCTGGGGAATCTTAGGACAGAGGCTTCTGACCATGCAAACCCAAAATCAAAAATGAACCAAGACTTGGCCGGGGATAATGGGATCACAAACCTAATATTGTACCTTGCACCCACTGGTATCGTCTTTAACATACAAAAAATCACGCGCATTCCAGCGAAAATGACCTGAGAGAACCTTCATGGGGAATCAAGAAGTTAACACTACAGTAAGAAGTCAAAATTATGGGGATTTTAAATCAAACTCAACCCTTGGTAAGAGAAAACCCAAAAACTTGACAGTTGTCTCAACACCTCTTAGAAAATATACTGCCCTTGTCTAGCTACTTGGGAAGCACATAACAATAATGTTGTAACAAGAGAAATCATTGCTCTACAACAGATTCCATATCAATAAAAAGTGAGAAAGAACTCCATCAAATGAGAAAAGGATTCATAGATCTTTTTAATCTCCGTTTGATCACCACCTGGCTGGGTAAAGAATCACACTCAGCTGGAGAAGTCTGCAGCAAGACTGGAAAAAATGGGATTATAGACCCAACATCATAACACAACTTGAGGAAGGTTCCCAGCTTGGGGTAGACATAGTAACTATCTTGACGAAATTTGGATATGCCCTTGGAAGCCAATCTGGTGTCTCAAGCTTACCATGCTGATCAAAGTAACTCTCGTAACTTGCCCTTGGCTGCATACTTTTAAGATAACCTTTCTGATCAAATGGCTTCTAGAGATTTGTCGAATCTTGACGTAACTGCCCTAGATTGGTTGAATGTTGCATCCTCTTTGCTCCACAACTCTTCCCGGCAACATGCCTTTTGCTGATACTCAAATGTAAACTTTCATGATATCAAGCAGTTGTTTTACAAGCAGAAAATGTTTATTCTAAGAATGAAAAATATAATGCAACAATTATGTAAGTCTTGAAGATTTTATTTGAAAAGATGTCGCAAAACCCTGTGAACGAATCACTAGCCAGGATGCGACATGGATTTTTTGTGTGAAAGATAACAAAAGCATATGATACCAATCACAATAATTTATTAAAATTAATGGGAGTCAGGAAACACTATTTCATTGGAGTATGCTTTCGAAATAAACCCTGTTTCAATTAGGACTTTTGAGGGTTGTAACGTGGCCTGGTTCACAGTTTTAGAAAAAAGATTTAAGGATAAAAAATATTTGGTGCCCACCCCCTTCATGATGTTCTTCAGTCCTAAGTTCAGTTAACTTGACACGAACATTCATCTCTCAAAAGAAGTTTCGAGATGGTTGAGGAATCAAATAAGGTTTTCTTTGGACATGCAAGTCACTCATTCCTGCTTCTTTCGGGTTTCTTGTCACGCGACTCTGTTCTTTGCTAATGATTTCACATTGTAATCCTTTATCGCATTTTAGGCTTTCCATTTCTTCCTTGCCTTCGGGACAAATTCCTTTTGACTTTGACTCTGAAGTGCAGCGGGATGCCCTGACTTTTGCCTAAGCGACTTGTTTTTTCAAGTTCCGACTTAGCGGGGCTTTTTGTCTCTTTATTTTTCATCATAATTTTTTTATTCATATTATATTTTTATTTTTTTTTAACATGTCGCGTGACTTTGAGTCATTTGTGACTTGTCGGAAGAATTGTGACTGCCCAATTTCTGGGTAGATGAAAGATAACCGTTGTTGTATCATCATCTGCTGAACTCCTGGTGTGCGAGAGATAGCCATTAAGATATCGTCAATTGACACACCCTCCTAATAAGTGAATATTAACCATTGCGTTTTTGACTTTCCTCAACCTCTTGAAGGATAACCGTTGTTGTATCCTTAGATGCGCACTCTTGATGAGATTTGAATACTCAATCAGATTAACTGAACACTACCATGCCCTGGGTTAAAAAAATGAGGGTTTTTTCTGAATAGAAAAAGAAACTCCTACTTCAAGGCTCAAAGGGGTTAACAAAGGTTTCACTCCCTTATATCTCCGGTGTTTGAGGATTTGAAACAATGTCTGTACATCGTCAACAGGGTTTTATCCAAAAGCATACAACCAAAAAATTTGTGTTTAATATCATCATCCTCCTCCCAATCTCTGCCTAGGCAAGAGAATGGGTAACAAGTTGGTATCTGTTGTACCCCAAAATTTTCCCTCTCTTTCTTCAGGAAATCACCTTGGATTCACAGAGTCCCTCTGAAACAAATCCAAGTCCTGAGTTGTCCACTTTTGCCCAAGCAAACCATTGACAAGAGCAAAATGATCACACAAGCTCTAAAGGCAACGCTTTTATCTTGAGAAAAATTAGATTCTAAACGTTTGAAATTTTTCTCTAAAAATGGGTGTTTAGGAAGGAAATAGCGCTTCATAACTTCTGGACCAAACTCCAGATAGAAACGGTCAGAAGTTGCAAGCTTGGCTCAACGCAGTTAGAAGTTGACTCTTCAGCAGCTACATCAACTCAGTCAGAAGTTGCAAACGTGGTTCAACACGTAAGCCTCAGACAGAGCATGAATCTTTCAGTAGTTACGCAAGTTCAGCCAGAGTTTGCTAAAAGGAATGCAGAGGAAACAAGGAAGTCTGAAGGCTCCTTCAGAACATGCTGAAATCAGAAGATGAAAAGGTCAGAAGAGTGGGTGTTACACTGATACATAATCTCTAAGCCCAGGATTTCCAGAAGAAAATCCAAGGAACGTGTCAGAAAATCAGGAGAATCCCCAGAATTTGCTAAGACAACAGAAGGCCAAGACCAGAGCATGGTTTACGTTGTTCTTGGTAAAACAGAACTGCTGGTTCAAAGTTTTGTTTCTACTACCAGAATATTGGTGTTGATAAGTCTTATCACTATTTAATGCTCATTAATGCTCCCAACCACTCCTGAACATTCATCCAAGTAGTCCCTTCACGTGTGGCTTGGTAAACGCCTTTATGCAGGTTCTGGCATGGGTCTACGCGCCACCGTCCACCTAAGAGGTCACTTCTCTCCAATCCACGCCTGCTGTTCCAGCCTAGGCTGAAAGTCTATCTGTTATCACAACTTCCCAGGAATTTCTTTCAAAGAACAATTTAACCTCTGTTGGCGCCTTTAATGTTCAAGAAATCCACAAGAGCTTTTCCTATAAATAGAGAACCATTGCCCACTGAAAAAGGGCGTCCAAGAAACAGAAAAATTGCTAGAAGAGAAACAGAAATCTTTGGCAAGAAAGTGTTGTGAAACTCTGCCAAAATCTCCAGTGTTTCATAACTTTGAAGTTCTTACCTTCAAACTTCATCAAATACCCAGTTTTCTTTGTGACTAAAGAACACCCTTTTCAACTTCTGACCATATATACGCATACACCTTCATCTACCCTTTTCAAAAAGAACCTGTCCAGAACACCATCAGAGCCAAAAGCTAGCTCTCATCCACAAACTTTTCCAACAGCCAGGTAAGCACCTGCTGACCTCCATCACGCTGCTAAGCATCATCAGCTTTGCATGCTCAAATAAACATAATGTAAATATCATGTTGTTGCTGTTTGTGTTCTGAGGATTTTCATACCTCATAACGTTTTAAGCCAGCGTATAACCTGCATGTGACCTTGTTGGTTCTGTCCTCTGAAACACTTTGACATTTGCTGGAGCTATTCCAAACATTTTATGTTTTGTGGAATAATAACAAGATTGCAGATGTTCTGATTAGCACAGGGAGAAGCCAAGTGCTGACTTTGATGTTAACACATCTGAACTGTTTTGCTGTCAATAATATCAGAACTTCTGAGAATTATTGTATTTCCAGCAGGATCAGAACTTCTGATTTCCCCACAAACAAACTTTTGTCTTGCAGCGCATGGGGGTCAGAACTTCTGATCTTCCCACTAACAGGTTTCTGTTTTGCAGGTGCCAGAGTCAGAAGTTCTGACTCATACAGTTTAACCAAAAGGTTGATCATCTGGAAGCGGGCCTGAGTCAGAACTTCTGATGACCTCTCAGCAGCGCGCTGGCTCTCTCTCTCTTTCTCTCTATCTTGTTTTTTGCTATTTTCTTTTTGTCTATTTTTCTCGTTGAACCACCCCATGTACAAATGTGTATCCCCATTCCCTAATTGTTGTAATAGCGTAGGATTTTATATTTCTGCTATTTATTGCTAGTAATTAGGATGTGTATGGCAAGATAAAATCAATGAAATAGAAAATCCTAATTCCAAGATAAACTCTTGTATGCAATAAAACACACTTGCACACTAACACCCCTAGGGTTACATCCACTTGTTGCCTTCAAAAAAATGGGCCATGTTACGCATGCAAAGTATCTTGGTAAAACAAACAAAATCAAAAGATCATAGTCCCTCGATGACGCTATCCAAAGTTGCCTTACAAAAATGATCTTAGTCCCTCAAAAGAAATACTAAGATACTTTGCAACATTGCTATCATGGTCTATACGATGTCCCGCGCCCGTCCCGTTTACATCCTAACACAAGGTTGTTCACCAAATACAATGGTGAAACAACACTGTTAAAAGGGTTAAAAACATAGGAAAGATCTTTGAGTAAAATACGGTAGACAACTCTTAGTTACTTGATCAAAAATCTTGCAAAACATCCTTTCTATTTTTCAAAACACACTCCACAACACAATTTCAAAACAACTTTCAAAATATTGAAAACCTTTCAAAAAGACAAACACCTTTGTATACATTAAAACAAGAATCATTACAAAGGTTGCCACAACGATGGCCTCTTTTTCAAAACACCTTTCAAAACCACACACGAAGCACCATTTCAAACAATTGAAAATGCAAAGCAAGTGATCTAAGCAAGTAACTAAGAGCCCATGGATAACCATGGATAGAAAGGGTGCTAATACCTTCCCTTTCTATAATTTACTCCCCGAACCCATGAAAACATCTCAAAGGTTTTTGCTGTGCTTTTTAAACCTTTCCTTAGGATAAAATAAAAAGTCGGTGGCGACTCTTGCTCAACCGAAACATTTGCGAATACAAACACAAAATCCCAAGTCAGTTCTCCCACCGTATCCCAGAACTGGCGACTCTGCTGGGGAAAATGCATTTGAAAGCAGAGTAACCTTAGGGCTTAAATCACCCTCTTGCATGACTAATTGTTTGCTTCGATTGCTTTACATCTTGGTCCTCTTGTTTGGGCTTGAAATCCTACACCCGGATTTGGGGGAAACATTCATAGATAGCAATACGTTGTGGAAACTGTGTGGGGTATACCGACACGGTTGAAGCAATAGCTATATTAGTGCGACATATTTGTGAGTACCGGTAACCCTTGAGTTCAATCAAAGAGAGTACGGGGCCGCTGAGTGATGTCACTAAGCACTAATGACCTAGAACCTTACTTGACCATCTTGGCCTTTTATTAGGGGTAGTGAGATGACCGGCTTTGGTGCAGTCCAAAGTTGGTAGATACTCGATACTACACTCATTGAGGGTTGTTTTCTTGGAATATTTTGGTTGCTAGTTAAGTGGCTAAACCAAAACAATGAACATGGAAAACAATCCAATGATATTGAGCTCCTTAGAACCCGGTTACTATTAATAGGACAGGTTTTTAAGCCAACTACACTCAAGAGGGTACTTACCTATGAAACCCATGCAAGCCTAAAACTAGGGTTTTGTGTGAATTGCTTGTACATATGTTTGTGCATACATCATGAACATCATAAAGCATCATATGCATCCACTAACCATTTCAAGGATTTGGATCTTCATCTTTGTTCTTGTTTTGTAGGTCATGGAAATTCTTCGCAGGAAAACTATCCAAGTCAACCTTGTGAGAATCCCTCCTCAACTCAAGGAGCTCACATCTAGAATTCCAGAAAACTCTCCCTTCAGTGAAAGACATGGTAGACTGCTCAGCCTAGTCAACACCAACATTGAAGGAGACATGGTGAAAGTGTTGTTCCAGTTCTTTTACCCCCTTCACCACTGTTTCACATTCCCCGACTACCAATTGGTGCCCACTTTGGAGGAATTTTCTCAACTCCTGAGAATTCCTATTCTTAATCAACTACCCTACAATGGTACAGAAAAAGAACCAAAACCTGAAGATGTTGCTCAAGCACTACACTTGCAACCTTCAGACATCAAGGGGCATTGGGAAACTAGAAGCAGTGTCAAAGGCTTCTTGGCAAAATTCTTATTTGAGAAGGCACAAGAGTGTTGGAATTCATTGGATCTACAAGCCTTTGAAGAAATTGTGGCACTCCTCATTTATGGGTTGGTCTTGTTCTCAAATCCTGACCAGCTTATAGATGTCAACACCGTCAAGATCTTCTTATCCAAGAATCCCATACCAACATTGCTTGGGGACATCCTCCACTCATTTTACACACTAACAATGAGAAAGAGGGGTGTTCTCATGTGCTGTACTCCTCTCCTTGCAAGGTGGTTTATTTCGCACCTTCCACAGTCTGTTTTAAAGAATGACCAAGGCTTAAGGTGGTCACAACGATTGATGACCCTCACACACTCTGATGTACATTGGTGTTCTCGGTCCAGAGAAAATGTCATCATCATTGATCGTTGTGGAGAGTTCCCTAATGTTCCATTACTTGGCATTAGAGGAGGCATTACCTACAACCCTTGTCTAGCTTTGAGACAATTTGGATATGCACGGAGGGATGGCCCTCATGACATGCTGATTCCTGACCTAGTTTTTGACTTTGACAACGATGCACAAGGACTTTTCCAAAGATTCATCAGAGTTTGGAGGATGCCTAACAAGGTAGATAGCAAGACACTGGGGCACAAGAACTCCATCCCTCTTGAGCCTTATCTCAAGTGGGTACGAACCCGAGCCCAGAGTCTAATGATGCCTTACCCTTATATTCTCCCTTTGATTAAAGAGCCCGTTAAGGAAGGAGAGGTTCCCTACACCATCCTATATCCTGACATGCCAACATCATGGGAGGAAATGCAGAAGAGTTGGATCCAACTCAAGGAGGAACGAAATACTTTTGAAGCCAGCTTCTATGCTAGTGAGAAGAAGGTTTTGGAGCTTACTCGCCGACTCCATGAGGAAGAGACCCTCAACACCTACATCGAACCAAAGAGGATGCGCAACGTCTTTTTACCTTGAGAAGTTTTTTGTAATATTTGGCCCATGGGGCATTTATGTACTGACAAAATTTCTTCTTATTAATATGACGTGTGTTCTTTTTGTCTGCAACAATTTTGAATTTCTAAATCCTTGAATGCATTACATGAATAAACATATCATTCATCATATGCATAAGCAGGTCTCCACACCAGGTTTCCTTATCTTTCTGCTGTTTATTTCAGTAAGATGGATCTCGAACAGACGGTCAAAGATCTACAGGCTCAAAACTCACAGTTTCAGCATCTCCTAATGACCTTGGCAAAGGGTCAGGAGGATCTAAAAGCACTGCTGGGGAACAAAGAGCAAGTGAAAAAGAAGAAGAAAATAGTGGGGGTAGCTACCCTGGGAAGAAGGTTTGAGGGTGAAGCCAGAAGAGTTCTTGAATTTCCCTCCGCATCTGAAGAGGAAACCAGTAAAGGAAAATGGGTTGCGGTACCTTCTGAATCCGAAGCTGAAGAGGAAGAGGCTGAAGAAGATGAAGACTACTCCGAGCAACAATACCCACCCGCGGATGACAAGTACAAAAACCTGGAGGATAGGCTGGCAGCTATGGAGCTGCAAAGGGCCCCCGGGTTGGATTTCGAAGATTTGGGATTAGTTGCTGGAATTGTGATCCCTCCAAAGTTTAAGGTGCCAATTTTTGCAAGGTATGATGGGCTGTCTTGCCCAAAGATGCACTTAAGGTCGTACGTCAGAAAAATTCAACCCCATACATCCGACATAAATCTTTGGGTACACTTCTTTCAGGATAGCCTATCTGGTACTCAGCCAGACTGGTTCTACAAGCTCGAGAGGTCAGAGATACATAGTTGGGAAGATTTGGCCGCTGCTTTTTATCGCCAATATCAATATAACTCTGACCTGTCACCAACTCGTACTCAGCTACAAAGTATGGGGATGGCCTCGGGTGAGGGATTCAAGGAATACGCCCAAAAATGGCGCGATCTGGCCGGGAGAGTGCAGCCACCTCTTTCTGATAAAGAACTCGTTGATATGTTCCTGGGGACACTATCTGGCCCGTTCTTCAACCACTTGATCGGGAGCTCTTCCGCAGGGTTTACTGAATTAATTCTGACTGGCGAACGGGTGGAAGCCGGTATAACGAATGGGAAGATTCAAAAGGATGCCTCTGCATCTATAACTGTCAAGAAATCATTTCCGGCAAAGAAGGAAACAGCTGTTGTATACTCTCAGAGAAGAGTGGGAAGAACTGAGCACCGACCGACTGTGGGGGTTGTGGTGATCCAAAATTCATCAAATGATCAGCCTCGTGACAATCAGTCCATACCAAATCAACAATAGTGGGGAGAGCGGCCACAATGGCAGCTCACCCGCATCAATATGGCGCCCGCACAAGTTCTTTCACACTTGTTGAAGCTGAATCTCACAAATATCAAAGAAGCGCCGAAAAATGTGAACACAACCTCACCAGCTTACAATCCGAATGCTAAATGTGCCTACCATTCTGGTAGCGCCGGACATGACACCAACAATTGTTGGGTGCTAAAGAATAAAATACCAGACTTGATAGATGCAAAAGAGGTTGAATTCGATGCTCCAAAAAAGCCAAACGTGATATCCGCTCCAATGCTGAAGCATGGTCGAAATGTCCATGCTATTGAAGAAGATCTATATGTTTCTAATGTTGATGACCTGATGACTCCGCTGTTAACAATCAAGTTAAATCTGTTGAAAGCTGGGATACTCCCAGGATGTAAAGAAGATTGCTACTGTTGCTCCTCTCTACCAATCGGCTGTCCATTGCTAAAAAAAGGTATCCAAGGCCTGATGGACAGTCAACAAATTCTGTTTGAAAAGATTCCTGCTATTCCAACCCCCATCGAAGATGTTTCAATAATCACCATTTCCACCAATCTTTCCAAGGCCGTCAAAAAGCCTGTTAAGATTACATCCTCTACAAAGATTGTTCCCTTGAAAATAACCATGCATGGGCCTGTCCCCTACAGTTCTGACAAGTCAATACCATGGAGTTACAGTGGAGAAATCTACTACCATGGTGTTAAAAAAGTTGAGATAACCAAAGAAAGCTCTGATGAAGAAGATGCCATTATTGGAAACATTGCCGGCACAAGCAAGATCACCAGAAGTGGGAGAATATTTTCTCCATAGATTTCCCCCCCAAAGGCAATCTTTGGACCCTCAGCTGCTGCCAAAGTTATTCCTACACTGATAAAATCTTCCGCAAGAACTCTGTTAATTGAAGGAGCTGTTATTCCTGTTATTGTCCCTCCTACTTCTGCTGATAAGGGGAAACAGATCCAAGATGAGCTCGTCAGGACGAGGGCTCAACCTTTGATCATCCCTGAAACCTCTAAGAAAGAGATGGAGGAGATTTTGAAGATAATTAAGAAGAGTGATTATGACGTGGTAGAGCAACTGGGGAAAACCCCCTCGAAGATCTCCATGTTAGAATTACTGCTTTGTTCAGAGGCGCACGCCAAGGCATTGATAAAATTTCTGAAGACAGCCCATGTGCCCCAGGAAACCTCGGCCGATCAATTCCAAGATTGTGTAACCAGCCTTACCGCAGACAACGGCCTAGGTTTCTCGGATGCTGACCTGACCCCAAAAGGAAGAAAGCACAATGATGCCCTACATGTGTCGGTAGAATGCCAAGGAACTACTCTGGCCCATGTTTTGGTCGACACTGGTTCTTCTCTGAACGTGCTGCCTAAGAAGGCTGTCGACCGATTGGATTGTGAAGGTTTGGAGCTAAGACCAAGTAATATCATTGTAAGGGTGTTTGATGGGTCGAAGAGAATGGTCCACGGGGAGGTAGACATTCCCATTAAAGTAGGCACAGAAGTGTTCCCCTCAACTTTCTATGTGATGGACATCCGTCCGTCATACTCATGCTTGCTAGGGAGGCCATGGATACATAATGCGGGGGCAGTCACTTCCTCCCTACATCAAATGTTGAAATACCATGTCAAAGGAAAAATCATAACCGTGCACGGTGAAGAAGAATATATGATCAGCCACCTGAACTCCTTTCGGTTTGTAGAGGTGGAGGGTGAATTCATTGAAACGCCATTCCAACACTTTGAGGAAGTCTCTCCTGAGGTGGCAGTAGCAAAAACGGTAGCTGAGGTACCAAAGCAGATGACCAGGATGGCATCTCTAAAAGACGCAAAGGCTGCGATGAAGGAATGGAAGAACTCAACATGGGGGAAGTTGCCTGATATTCTTCACAAAACAGACAAATTTGGTTTAGGATTCACTGCTGCAGGGCAGAAAGCTATGCGCCACTCAAAGGTTGAAAGAAGACCCATCAATATTTCTCCTTTTGGAATCAATGCTTTGGAAAGTGAAGACGAAGAGGCCAACATTGAAGACTGGATCTTCCCAACCATCGAAGGAGGACTACGCAACTGGGAGGCAAAAGACGTCGTCCCCATTACTTTTATTAATCAGTAATCATCTGTCAAACATTTCCTGTGGTCTGTAATAATTACTTTTGAACAATCTGCACGCTACTTTTTCACCTCATGCCTTGCCCGGGGCATGTAGGTCCATTGTAAGGGTTTTGATTATCTTCATATTCATACGCCATGTTTAACGATTAATTGGACGTTTTTCATTGATAAACTGCTATGTTCATCTTTTCCTTCCCTTTGCATTTTGTTTGTTCAAGGATGGCTATCCCTTACACACACCCACACTCACAAATGCAGGTACCCATCCACTCCGGATTCCATGGGTGACTATTCTGCTATGTCCTTCAATAACTCTGAAGATCTGGTCAATCAGGTTGAGTATGAAGATGACGAAGGTTGTGAAGTACCAGGGGAACTGGCCAGACTTCTACAACAAGAAGAAAGGACCATCTTGCCTCACGAAGAGTTGTTGGAAACTGTCAACTTAGGAACAGAGGAAGACCAGAAGGAAATACAAGTGGGTGCCAATCTGGAACCAAGTGTCAAGGAGCGCTTGATACAGTTGTTAAATGAATACATCGAAATCTTCGCCTGGTCTTATGAAGACATGCCAGGTTTAGACACAGATATCGTGGTTCACCATCTGCCTACAAGAGAGGATTGTCCACCGATCAAGCAAAAAGTCCGCCGAATGAGGCCCGACATGTCTGGAAAGATTAAAGCAGAAGTAATGAAGCAATTCGACGCTGGCTTTCTGGCTGTTACATCCTATCCACAATGGGTTGCTAACATTGTGCCAGTACCTAAAAAGATGGCAAGGTCAGAATGTGTGTGGACTACCGGGATTTGAATAGGGCCATCCCTAAAGATGATTTTTCGCTACCGCATATCAACGTTTTGATCGACAACACAGCTCAGCACAAGGTGTTTTCCTTCATGGATGGATTCTCAGGTTACAATCAGATCAAAATGGCCCCCGAGGACATGGAGAAAACAACCTTTGTTACACAATGGGGTACCTTCTGCTACAAGGTGATGCCGTTCGGACTAAAGAACGCAGGGGAAACTTATCAGCGCGCCATGGTAGCTTTATTTCATGATATGATACATCATGAGATCGAAGTTTACATAGACGATATGATAGCTCGATCAAAAACAGAGGAGGAACACCTTGAGCATTTGCAGAAGCTGTTTGCCAGGTTGAAAGTATACAAACTCAGGCTGAATCCAAGTAAGTGTACTTTTGGAGTTAGGTCTGGTAAACTTCTAGGATTTATTGTCAGCAACAAAGGCATTGAGGTCGATCCAGAAAAAGTAAAAGCTATACAAGAAATGCTTACTCCCCGTACTGAAAAGGAGGTTAGAGGGTTCTTGGGGCGCTTAAACTATATTGCCAGATTCATCTCTCATCTGACGTCTACCTGTGAGCCAATTTTCAAACTATTAAAGAAAGATCAGATAGTCGAATGGAACGACGATTGCCAAGCTGCTTTTGATAAGATCAAGGAGTATTTGCTAGAACCTCCTATTCTGATGCCACCCGTCGAGGGAAGACCGTTGATTATGTATCTGACCGTCTTGGACAACTCAATGGGGTGTGTTTTGGGCCCGCATGACGAGTCTGGTCAAAAAGAGCATGCCATTTATTACCTTAGCAAAAAGTTTACCGACTGTGAGACTCGCTACTCACTGCTCGAGAAAACTTGTTGCGCTTTGGTATGGGCTGCTCGCCGACTAAGGCAGTATATGCTGACCCATACCACCTTGCTAATTTCCAAAATGGATCCTATCAAGTATATCTTCGAGAAGCCTGCTTTATCTGGAAGAATAGCTAGATGGAAAATGATCTTGATTGAGTATGACATCCAGTACACCACCCAAAAAGCTATAAAAGGGAGTGTACTAGCTGACCATCTAGCTCATCAAGCTATCGAAGATTATCAACCCATGAGATTCGACTTCCCAGACGAGGACATCATGAACTTAGACAACATTGAAGGTAACGGATCGTATGACGGACCTGAAAATGGATCCCGATGGACCCTGTACTTTGATGGCGCTTCAAATGCACTTGGAAACGGTATCGGTGCGATACTCATTTCCCCGGAAGGTTGTCACACGCCTTTCACGGCCCAACTTTGCTTCAGTTGTACCAACAACATGGCTGAATATGAAGCTTGCATTTTTGGTCTCAAGGCTGCTATAGACTTAGGGATCAAATCTTTGATTGTATTTGGGGACTCGGCTTTGGTTATCAGTCAAATCAAAGGAGAGTGGGATACCAAACATCCTAATCTTATCCCATACAAAGAACATGTCCTAACATTGTTGCCTCATTTCGAGCAAATCACCTTCGAGCATTTCCCGCGAGAAGAGAATCAGCTAGCAGATGCTCTGGCCACAATGTCTTCCATGTTTAAACTCAACTGGGATAGCGAAGCTCCCCAAATCACCATCGAGCGAATGGATGAACCTGCGCATTGTCATGAGATTAATACTGAAGAAGCAGTGGAACAACCCTGGTTTCACGAAATCAAAAGGTATCTCCAGACTAGAGAATATCCCGAAGAAGCTTCTGTAAATGACAAAAAGTTCCTAAGGAAATTTGCTGCCAAGTTCTTCCTGAGCAATGGCATCCTCTATAAACGCAGCCATGATTGTGTTTTACTCCGATGTGTGGATAAAGCTGAAGCAGAGTTAATCATGACTGAGATACACAGCGGTACATTTGGTACCCACTTGAGCGGGCATACGATGGCTAAGAAGATCCTAAGGGCAGGCTAATACTGGTCTACCATGGAAGCTGATTGCTATCAACACTCCCGTACCTGCCATAAATGCCAAATCTACGCTGATAAGGTGCACATTCCTCCTGTTCCTCTCAACTTTCTGACAGCTCCTTGGCCGTTTGCAATGTGGGGCATTGACATGATTGGAGAGATCAAGCCCACGACATCCAACGGACATCGCTTCATCCTGGTTGCTATTGATTATTTCACCAAATGGGTCGAAGCAGCTTCCTTCGCCTCTGTTACTAAAAATGTGGTTGCCCGCTTCATCAAGCAGAACCTCATATGCCGATATGGTGTTCCCGACAGGATCATCACAGACAACGGTACAAATCTGAACAATACTATGATCACCGCATTGTGCGAACAGTTCAAGATTTATCATCACAATTCATCTCCCTATCGGCCGAAGATGAACGGTGTTGTTGAAGCTGCGAACAAAAACATTAAGAAGATCATTCAGAAAATGACAGTCACTTACAAAGACTGGCATGAGATGCTATCGTTTGCTCTGCACGGATACCGTACCACGACACGTACTTTAACCGGGGCAACCCCATTTTCTTTGGTATATGGCATGGAAGCTGTCCTACCCATGGAAGTTCAGATCCCTTCCTTAAGGATTATGAAGGACGTGGGTTTAAATGAAGACGATTGGATTCAGACCCGACTTGATCAACTCAATTTGATCGACAAGAAGCGACTCGCTGCTGTTTTCCATGGTCAGACGTATCAAAAACGGATGATCAAGGTTTTCAACAAGAAATTCAGACGTCAAGTATACCAAGTCGGAGATCTCGTAATCAAGCGGATTATCTTGCCGTAAAGTGATCCCAGGGGCAAGTGGACTCCTACTTACGAAGGACCATTTGTGATCAAGAGTATATTTTCTGGTGGTGCAATGATTCTGACCACCATGGACGGCGACCATTTGCCACACCCTACGAACGCAGACATAGTCAAAAGATACTACGCATAAAATAACCCAACAAGTCGAAAACTCGAAAGGGAGGCTTGGGCAAAAATGGGCATCCCGGTGGATCAAAAACCCGAAAGGGCGGTTCAGGCAAAAATTAGGGATAAAACAAAAAAATCTGTACACCCGACAAGTCGAAAACCCGAAAGGGCGGCTTGGGCAAAAAGGGGTTTCCCGGTGGATCGAAAACCCGAAAGGGCGATCCAGGCAAAAGTTAGGGAATTAAAGCGTATGACTATGTCTCGTCGGATCACTCTAAGGATAATCTCTTCATCAACCAGCTCCAAGCTTCTGATCAATCCAGTCATCGGCAGGTGAAGCATTGAATGGACAGATATTCAGAGTTGTGAAGGCTATAGCAGAATGGGTACCCATGGAGTTGTTTCACATGGCCATCTTTCTTTTGTATAAATTTTTCAATTTTTATGACGACATCCTCTTACTAGGATGACTGTCTCCTTTGTACAAATATACTCATAGAAAGTTAATAAGAATACTTTTCCAAATACATAAATTTGCCTTGTCTTCCTTTTCTTATTGCACTTATTTTGAGAAACGTCCAATGTTTTGTTAAATAGGCATATGCATTTGAACATAATCGTTTTCCTTACAAATCAAGAAAGATGATTACTGTTAGGTTGAAGGTACCGATAGATATCTTGATTCCCTTTCAGAAGGAATCCTCGGCAGAGTTGAACTCCAAATTCCCCAGCCGGAGAGCTTTCCATTTCCCCAAACAGAGTTAAAAGTTAGGATCCTCAGCAGAACAAGAGCTTTCTCAAAACTGATCTCCCCAGCCAGAGGGCCTTCCAGAACTCAATTCCCCTCAGAGTTTCAGTATCCCCAGTGGAGCCTCAAAAATCTGAAAATCCAATCCCCAGTGGAGCTAAGCATTCCAACTATCAATCCCCAACGGAACCAGACTAATGAACCTTCTCCCCACAGAGATACTTCCCACCAAACTGAAGATTCTCAGCCATGCCTCTCCAGCATAAGTCTACCAGGGTCTGAACTCCCCAGTAGAGGTCATCAGAAATTCTCATTCCCCGCAAGTCACCAAGGAATTCCAATTCCCAGCAGTGGTCCTAGGATCCCTCAACAATTGAAGATCTTGCATTTCTCAAGCAGAGTGAAGACTCTCATTCTCAGTTCCTCACAAGATATTCAGATGTTCCCCAGTAAATATCTCCTCAGGACAGAAGTCCCCAACAGATTCGTATACAACCCAAGCTCCTGATTCTCCAGCAATAGTCAACAAGGATGTCTCATCCTCAGCGATCAAAATTCTTGCAATCCCCTGCAGCAGTCAAGGATTCACTTTCCCTGGCAACAGTCAAAATTCTTTTATCTCCAGCCATCCAGGATTCATCTATCCTCAGTAAGACAGCTCTTCAGCTTACATGCGCATTCATTCACATTCATATCATTGATATAACATATATTGCATCATACATATCATGCAACATAACTTTGTGTTATAGCTAACATTTCATCCTTTTCAGGATAAGATTAAAAGGCTATCATTAACAATTATTCAGATACAGTATGGATACACCCCAGACACGGCGGTCATTCTATTACTCATTCAGAATTTCAAGTCAGATACAGTATGGATACACCCCAGACACGGCGGTCATTCCACTACTCATTCAGACTACAATTATTCAGATACAGTACAGATACACCCCAGACACGGCGGTCATTCTACTACTCATTCAGACTACAACAATCAGATATAGACTAGATACGCTCCAGACACGGCAGCCATTCTATCTCTCATTCAGATTCACTTATCCACCTCAAGGTTCAATGCATTCCAGACACGGATACCATTCTGACCCTTACCAGAACAGCTTGATTCTCCCCAGTGCGTTCGCCATGGAAGTCATTATGTCATTCATTCAGATCCAAGTTACAGTTTCAGATACACTCCAGATAAGGAAGTCATTCTGCTAACTCATACAAAATCTCAACTTCAGATACAGTCCAGATACGCTCCAGACACGGTTGCCATTCTGTCACTCATTCAGAATTTGTCCCCAGCACACAGTTGCTCCATACAGATATTTCTCTGTTACCCGGATACAATACAGATACACTCCAGACACGGCAGTCATTTTGATATTCATTCTACCTTCAAGCACAGTTACAGCTCAGATACGCCTCAGACACGGAGGCCATTCTTTTGCTCATACAAATTCAGTCTCCAGATACAGTTCAAATGCATTCCAGACACGGATACCATTTTGATCCTCCTTCTTCTGACCAGTCACATTGCAGTTCAACGAACATTCCAGATGGCATCTTTAAGCCCATCTCCAAATGGCATCTCTAAGCCCATTCCCGCATCCATTATTTTGACGAGTGCAAATTTAAGGGCACTCTAGTGTCCAATCTCCTTTTACCTTCGAGACGCGAAAGGCAAGCCTGCCAATCTAACTCTTCAGGTACAAGAAGATTGAACAGGGGCAACTGTTATACCCCAAAATTTGCCCTCTCTTTCTTCAGGAAATCACCTTGGATTCACAGAGTCCCTCTGAAACAAATCCAAGTCCTGAATTGTCCACTTTTTCCTAAGCAAACCATTGACAAGATCAAAATGATCACACAAGCTCTAAAGGCAAAGCTTTTATCTTGAGAAAAATTAGATTCTAAACGTTTGGAATTTTTCTCTAAAAATGGGTGTTTAGGAAGGAAATAGCGCTTCAGAACTTCTGGACCAAACTCCAGATAGAAACGGTCAAAAGTTGCAAGCTTGGCTCAACGCAGTCAGAAGTTGACTCTTCAGCAGCTACATCAACTCAGTCAGAAGTTGCAAACGTGGTTCAACATGTAAGCCTCAGACAGAGCATGACTCTTTCAGCAGTTACGCAAGTTCAGCCAGAGTTTGCTAAAAGGAATGCAGAGGAAACAAGCAAGTCTGAAGGCTCCTTCAGAACATGCTGAAATCAGAAGATGAAAAGGTCAGAAGAGTGGGTGTTACACTGATACAGAATCTCTAAGCCCAGGATTTCCAGAAGCAAATCCAAGGAACGTGTCAGAAAATCAGGAGAATCCCCAGAATTTGCTAAGACAACATGAGGCCAAGACCAGAGCATGGTTTACGTTGTTCTTGGTAAAACAGAACTGCTGGTTCAAAGTTTTGTTTCTACTACCAGAATATTGGTGTTGATAAGTCTTATCACTATTTAATGCCCATTAATGCTCCCAACCACTCATGAACATTCATCCAAGTAGTCCCTTCACGTGTGGCTTGGTAAACGCCTTTATGCAGGTTCTGGCATGGGTCTACGCTCCACCGTCCACCTAAGAGGTCACTTCTCTCCAATCCACGCCTGCTGTTCCAGCCTAGGCTGAAAGGCTATCTGTTATCACAACTTCCCAGGAATTTCTTTCAAAGAAAAATTCAACCTCTGTTGGCGCCTTTAATGTTCAAGAAATCCACAAGAGCTTTGCCTATAAATAGAGAACCATTTCCCACTGAAAAAGGGCGTCCAAGAAACAGAAAAATTGCTAGAAGAGAAACAGAAATCTTTGGCAAGAAAGTGTTGTGAAACTCTGCCAAAATCTCCAGTGTTTCATAACTTTGAAGTTCTTACCTTCAAACTTCATCAAATACCCAGTTTTCTTTGTGACTAAAGAACACCCTTTTCAACTTCTGACCATATATACGCATACACCTTCATCTACCCTTTTCAAAAAGAACCTGTCCAGAACACCATCAGAGCCAAAAGCTAGCTCTCATCCACAAACTTTTCCAACAGCCAGGTAAGCACCTGCTGACCTCCATCACGCTGCTAAGCATCATCAACTTTGCATGCTCAAATAAACATAATGTAAATATCATGTTGTTGCTGTTTGTGTTCTGAGGATTTTCATACCTCAGAACATTTTGAGCCAGCGTATAACCTGCCTGTGACCTTGTTGGTTCTGTCCTATGAAACACTTTGACATTTGTTGGAGCTATTCCAAACATTTTCTGTTTTGTGGAATAATAACAAGATTGCAGATGTTCTGATTAGCACAGGGAGAAGCCAAGTGCTGACTTTGACGTTAGCACATCTGAAGCCTGTTTTGCTGTCAATAATATCAGAACTTTTGAGAATTATTGTATTTCCAGCAGGATCAGAACTTCTGATTTCCCCACTAACAAACTTTTGTCTTGCAGCGCATGGGGGTCAGAACTTCTGATCTTCCCACTAACAGGTTTCTGTTTTGCAGGTGCCAGAGTTAGAAGTTCTGACTCATACAGTTTAACCAAAAGGTTGATCATCTGGAAGTGGGCCTGAGTCAGAACTTCTGATGACCTCTCAGCAGCGCGCTGGCTCCCTCTCTCTTTCTCTCTATCTTGTTTTTTGCTATTTTCTTTTTGTCTATTTTTCTCGTTGAAACACCCCATGTACAAATGTGTATCCCCACTCCCTAATTGTTGTAATAGCGTAGGATTTTATATTTCTGCTTTTTATTGCTAGTAATTAGGATGTGTATGGCAAGATAAAATCAATGAAATAGAAAATTCTAATTCCAAGATAAACTCTTGTATGCAATAAAACACACTTGCACACTAACACCCCTAGGGTTACATCCACTTGTTGCCTTCAAAAAAATGGGCCATCTTACGCATGCAAAGTATCTTGGTAAAACAAACAAAATCAAAAGATCATAGTCCCTCGATGACGTTATCCAAAGTTGCCTTACAAAAATGATCTTAGTCCCTCAAAAGAAATACTAAGATACTTTGCAACATTGCTATCATGGTCTATACGATGACCCGCGCCCGTCCCGTTTACATCCTAACACAAGGTTGTTCACCAAATACAATGGTGAAACAACACTGTTAAAAGGGTTAAAAACATAGGAAAGATCTTTGAGTAAAATAGGGTAGACAACTCTTAGTTACTTGATCAAAAATCTTGCAAAACATCCTTGCTATTTTTAAAAACACACTCCACAACACATTTTCAAAACAACTTTCAAAATATTGAAAACCTTTCAAAAAGACAAACACCTTTGTATACATTCAAACAAGAATCATTACAAAGGTTGCCACAACGATGGCCTCTTTTTCAAAACACCTTTCAAAACCACACACGAAGCATCATTTCAAACAATTGAAAATGCAAAGCAAGTGATCTAAGCAAGTAACTAAGAGCCCATGGATAACCATGGATAGAAAGGGTGCTAATAACTTCCCTTTCTATAATCTACTCCCCGAACCCATGAAAACATCTCAAAGGTTTTTGCTGTGCTTTTTAAAGCTTTCCTTAGGATAAAATAAAAAGTTGGTGGCGACTCTTGCTCAATCGAAACATTTGCGAATACAAACGCAAAATCCCAAGTCAGTTCTCCCACCGTATCACAGTATCATAAAGAAATTTAAAATTGAAAACAAATACAAGTGAAACGAATGAATTTATTCAAGACAAACATACTCATTGTATTAAGATTAAACATTCAAATGCAAACAAGTTCTTACATGCAAATAGTGCAATGATAAACAAGAAAAGTTTCAAATGAGAAAGCAGTAAAAATGATAATAAACTAAGATGACTCTCTTATCTGTACTTGCGCTGAAGGTAACATTTCCCAAGCTTTGGAACTATCAACAACAGAGATTCATTCATGCCCTGCTAACGAATTGTTTTGAACATTAAGGCCAATGTCCTTAAACGACAAGATACCGCTTTGGACCAACCTCTGAACTTTGACCTTCAAAGCAAAGCAATCTTCTAAATCGTGCCCAGGAGCATCCTGATGAAAGGCACAGGAAGCGTCAGCCTTATATCCTCTTGGAAATTTTTCAGGAACAACTGGTCGAGCTCGAGTTTGAACCAAATTCTTCTTCAACAAAGAAGGATACAGCTCTGTATATGTCATTGGAATTGGATCAAAGCTCATTTTCCTCTGATGACATTGCCCTTGATTTCCTTGTTGAGGTGCCTCCTGATATGCAACAGCAGTCGGAGTCTTGTTGACGAATGGAGTCACAGAAGCAACTTGTTGATTCTTATTATGAGATCTCCCTTGCCTACCACGAAGTATAGCGTATGAGTCTTGCTCTTTCTTTTTTGAAGAACTATCACTATGCTTCTTAGCACCATTTGACGAGTCCCCGTCTTTAGATAAACGACCTTCACGGACAGCTTCCTCTAAACGGACACCCATGCCCACCATCTCTGTGAAATCACTTGGGGCACTCGCCACCATCCTTTCGTAGTAGAAAGCACATAGTGTCTTCAGAAAAATCTTAGTCATTTCTTTCTCTTCCATGGGAGGAATCACTTGTGCAGCCACTTCGCGCCATCTCTGCGCATATTCTTTGAACGATTCTCTGTCTTTCTGGACCATGGCCCTAAGCTGGTCACGGTCAGGCGCCATGTCCACATTGTACTTGTATTTTTTAATGAATGCTTCTCCCAAATCATTAAAAGTATGGATGTTGGCGCTGTCCAAACTCATATACCATTTCAACACTGCACTGGTCAGACTATCCTGAAAAAAGTGAATCAGGAGACGCTGATCATCAGTGTGGGTAGACATTCTCCTTACATACATCACCAAGTGAGCACGAGGGCAAGTGTTTCCCTTGTACTTCTCAAATTCTGGGACCTTGAACTTAGGAGGCACTTTAACATTCGGGACCAAACACAACTCATTCACATTCTGCCCAAATAACTCTTTTCCCCTAAGAGCCTTCATCTCTCTTTGCATTCTATCGAACTTCTCTTGGAAATCATCCATTATGTCATAAAGACCCAAGTCTTCACTCGGCGGAGGGAAAGGACAACACACATCTTCATTAACAAACGGAACCAAATTCACTGAAGGAGGTGCAGCAGGAACAGTATGCACCCCAGGAGGTGCAGGAGTAACAACATTTGGAACCACTAGGGCATCTTGAGGACCCAGATTGAAACCTTCAGGTGAAAAATTCTCTGGCATTCCCCACGGATAAACCTGAGGCATACGGTTTTGAACAACAGCCGGAGTAGCGGATACAGGAACAGTCAGAACTTCAGCATTTGCCCTTGTTGGTTGAGGTTGAACACTCGGTGGCTGATTCTGAGCAGCCACCAGAGTTTCCATCAGAGTAGTCAAGTTGGCCAAGCCAACCTTCAACGCGGAAACTTATTCGCGCAGCTCGCGATTCTCCTGTTCTAAGTTGTCCATCTTCTTTTTAAAATTAGCCCGAGTGTTGTAGTGATGAGTCAGCTTGCTGAGTGAAGTAAAGAAGTTGGGTAAGATACCTGGATATGCATAATGAATGCAAGAAATATATGCAATATGATGCATGATATGCAATACATATGATTATTTTTATTTAATATTTCAAGGGATTTATGGTTTATAGACACGTTTCCAACATCCAAGTAATAAAGCTTTTGTTTCTCTTTCCAGAATTCGTGGTTCAAACTTACTTGAGATATTCACAAATAGTCAACCTTTAAATCCCTAAAAATATTGTTTTCTTCAAAAGATGCTTATGAGTGCATGGATGCATGATGCAACAATCACACACAAGATCACACATATAGGGTTCATAGGTTCAACGTCAAGAGCATGAGGTCGAAGGTACTACCCATAAGGTATTGGTCTAAAAATTTATCACCTGCCGAACAAGGTTCTAGAGGTTCTCAGAGTCTACATCCTTCCTTCAAATATTACCAACTTCCAGATTAACTCGGTAATTAGTAATATTCTCCAGAAAGACTCGTCCGAGCGTAGTATCGCGTGACAACTATTTACGGAATACTCCGTTATAGCTTCCGCACTACACCTAAAAGGCCAAGAGGGGTTAGGTAATCTATGGTCCTCAGCTTCAACAGGCTCCCAGGTCGGAAGCAGTATATCTTCCCGATTACTCGGTAAACGACACTACAGTCAAAGGGGCCTCCACTGAGTGGGGGATCTCATGCCTCCTTTTTTGGGATTACTCCCTCAAAGTTAACATGACTATACCTCCCGTCCTATCTTAAAGTTTTCCCAAGTCCGGGTATATGACTTATGAGTAATCACCAAGCACCCTGTAAACCAGGAAAATCCAGACAAACATATATACAAAATATAACACATAAACAACAATAGCACATATACAGATATAAACAAAGATAGGCTCAACCCACTTAGAGATGGACCAGCAAGAGGTCAATCAAAATCCCCAGTGAAGTCGCCATTTTTTATGTAGCGGTAGAAATGTGCAAGACTAAGCCATTGGATTGACTAGACTTTATACAAATCAAAATAAAAATCGCCACCACGCTTTATTGTTTCCAAAGGAATGGGAAAAGAGCGAATAACCCAAAAAGGGGGAAAGATTCAAGGTAAGGGGGTTGGTTATGCAAAGGGAAGGTATTAGGACCCTAAACATCTACGGTACTCCGCAGAAACCTCTTTGTAAAATCTGTATATTTTGGCTATAAAAATGTGTTGTATATAAAATGGATGGTGGAGGTGAGAAAAGAAATATATTTTTTTATGATTTTTGCACCCGCCGCGGTTGCGAACCTTTAGTGCCTACGTACCACCTTTCATGCAATAGGGGATCAGGGTACACGTAGTTCCTCTTTTAAAAGTTTGAAACACAAGTATGTTGGTTGATTTTATGAGATAAGACATCATCGCAATTGTCCGTGTGAAAAACATACTTACTACCCACAATCATGAGAAAGGAGAATTTGCATCATCTCAAAGTGGAGGATATGACTTGGATTTCAAAATCAACAATGCCTCACTCAACACCCAAGTGGAAAATATCTCACTTCACTACATATTGTAGAAGTATAGTTATTTGCATTACTACAAGGATTGACAAGAGTCTAATCTTTTGAGAAAAGTTTAAAGATAAAAGCCAAAGTGGCAAAATGGTTTGAAATGAGATTGATTGACTTTTAGTCTTCTCACAAAAAAAGTTAAGGTACTATTAAATTGATTGAAATTTATTTATGAAAATGTTTTGAAGATGCATGGACCTAAGTCCAACTTTATTATGAAAATGTTTCAAGTTTCAAAACAAGAAGAGTTTTTTTTTAAAGGAGGGAGAATATTTTTGAAATTAAAGAAGATGGGAGGAGAAGAAGAGGCTATCCTAAAGCATAAGGTAAAAGCTAGGGATAAGAACCATCTAACCAACAAGAAGCCAATACTTGATATTATGAGTCAATATAGAATTCCCATTCTTCGGATTGAAACCAAGCAATCAAAGATACTAGACCTCTTGAGAGAACCAAACTTCAAGTGTTTTAAGTCTTTGCAAAAATTAGGCAGAGTAACGGCTGTATACGGGTGAATTCCAGATTACAAACAAAGATTGTAATCTCAATAACCTGCACACAAAACAAACAAACAACCCAATGTCTTGAGGTAAACCTCAAGAACTCCAGACAAAATATCAAATAAAGTCACAAAGTCTCCAAGATAGGCCAAGGTCTCTAATCCTAAGTCCAAGAAGTCCATCACTCCATAATGCAAAGGATAGTAACCATGTAGTCCAAGTATCATTAATGATTTGTATGGTTCATGTTGATTATTAGGTGTCTTTAAAAAGAAAGAAAAGCTCAAGTGAGCAAAATAAAAATGACATAAAAGTAAATGCTTAAGTGAGCAAAGATGAAAATAGCATGAAATGTAAAATGCTAAAAGTAAATGGTACATAAAGTATGAAAATAAAAGCGTAAAGTAAAGTTAATTGTTAGTAATTAGTGGTTAGTTGGATGACCATCTTGAAACTTGCATTTGGAACTCATTAGAGGATTGGTAGAACCAAATCCTCCACACAACAAGTTGCATTTGCTTTTTGTCAAGTATATCATCCATTTTGGAATTCTCACAAGGCAACATGTAATGATCAATGATGTTTAAGTGATCTGCGTTGACCAAAGGTGTTGTAGATCCATTATAGGATTGGTAGAACCAAAGCCTCCACACAATGAATCTCAAGGTTATTGGATCAAAGAGATCAAATTAACATACTTGGGCTTGCAATCATAAGTTTGGGCCACGAATGATCATTTATTCGAATCGGGACAAAATTTAGCGGTATGTTAAGCAATCGTAAGTGGACTTATGTAGAAGTCACACCTATTTTGAGGCCGGTCAATAGCAATATATGTACTTCATGTTTGGATAAATGATATAGAGATCACCATCCCTTAACATGTAGCACAATTAAAAAAGAAAGGGATAAGATGAAGAGGGAGGGGAATGATAAGCTAATTTGGATCACCATTTCAAAATTCTTTCATCTTTAAATTCAACCACTCCTCTAGATGGATTAAAGCACTAAACATATCATTAATCTAAAGCACCAAAAATGAATTAAATAATTCACTCTTAGGTAGATTTTAATTGATGAACATTTATCCAACTTCATCTACATCACAAAGTCCTTTGAGTTTAAAGACAAATTGGACATTTAAAATTGCAATCCAAACCAACAATCAAAAGGAGTGAGTAGAAAAATCATTTCGGATCAAAGCTGCCCCAAAACAAGGAAAAAAGTGCATTTTGTCCATGTGCAGTCGATTGCAGTAACTGTGTAATCGATTTCACACAGTGTTATTTTCAAAAAAACTGTGTGAAACGCTTCTGTGCAATCGATTGCACAGTTACTGCAATCGATTGCACACTGTTACAGTAGCAAAAACAACATTTTAAAAGGCCAATTTCTTGTTCAAACTTTCCATCAAACACCTTATGATCATGGATCCAATTGAGCACGAAAATTCCATCAAATTATGAGAAAATAACACCATTAGAATCACAAAATAATGCTCAAAGAATCAAACCCAAAGATCAACAAGAGATCACATTGTGAAAGATGAATTATCCAACTTACCAAAGGTAGATCTAGAGAATTATCAAAACAACTTCAAGAATTTGCTTCAATTAAACCACAAGAATCAATTGACCAAGCTTGGATGTAGAGAATTGATGAAGAAAAAGTGTTTGGATGAAGGTTTAGCTCAAAGATTAGTAAGCTTCAATACAAAGCTTACTAACTTTTTGAAAATGGAGCTTAGAGTGAATTTGGTAGATGGAGAGAATTGAGAGATTTTTTAGCAAGGTGGTTTTGGATATCAAAAGCTTGAAATTTGAGTGAAATGAGGGCTCTATTTATAGAGTTTAGGATTGGGATTAGTGGTAATTTGGTAATTGATTCTTGGAGCCAAAATTTGAATTAATGATAACTCTTTCAAAAATTAGAGCCAAAATTTGAATTAATGATAATTCTTTCAAATATTAGAGCCAAAATTTGAATTAATGATAATTCTTTTTAAAAATGAAAGTGTAGGTGTTTAGGTATTGGCTTGCATTTTTGGTAAATCCCAAGTGTATGTGTGAATGTCATGACTGATGTCATAACATTCTAGTTTAGTTTGTACTGACTCATTAGGTACCTTTGCAGAAAAATATTGTAATTCAAGTACTGATGTTTATAAGTGTGTATCTGAGCATTTTGCAAAATGATCACATTTTGCTAAATCAGTAGACAGGTTTTCTCAGATGTCATAACAAATGTTATGACATCCTGTTCTGAACTAACAGGTTTGCAGGTTGGATAAGTCTGAGTTTTTTCAGGAAAATAACTCAGTCTTTCCTGAACAGAATCCTGCGTTTTCTGAGGGGTAACCTAGCTCAACCCTAACCTGGTTAATAAAGTCTTGTGACCTGGTCTTTAGGTCAAACGGAATTAACCCTAGGTTTTTGTGGAAACCCTAACTGAAGTTGCAGCTGCTATATATTCAACAGAGCTGCTGTTTTTCAAGGCATCCCTTTTTATTGATCAGAAGATCATTTGTAATCTGTATAGGTTTGATTATTGTACTCCAAGCAATTATCATTGTGATAAGTGACTTGGAATAGGTTTCTAATTGTAAGGGTTGTGTAGCACTCAAAGCTTTGAAGCAAGAGTGTTTGAATGTTCCTTGACTAAAGCTGTGAAGCAGAGTCAAGTTAGCTGTGTGCATCACTCAAAGCTGTGAAGCACGAGTGATTGTGTTGCTTGATTAAAAAGCTGTGAAGCTTAATCAAGTGTTTGTTTTTGAAGAGTGTCTTCATCAATTCTCAAGTCAAATTGGTTTATGTATCACTGCTGTGATTGAGGGGGAGTGAGTAGGAACTCAGGTTTAAGTTGTACTTAGATTGAAATTGCATTGGGTAGGTCTTAAGTGAAGGAGATAAATTGGTTGGTTTATTCCTGAATTAACATCTCTTATAGTGGATTTCCTCCCTGGCTTGGTAGCCCCCAGAGTAGGTGTTGTTGCACACTGAACTGGGTAAACAATTGATTGTGTTCTTTATTGCTTTTGTATTTACTGTCATATAGTAAGTCAGATACGGTGTCATAACATTGGATGTGACATTGAGTATCTGCAGCCAGAATTTCAATTGGCATCAGAGCAGGCACCCTGCCTGTATTACTGGGTGAGATCTAGGGATATCACTTTCTGGCACTATGGACAAAGAAGGAGTTTTTGGAAATAGACCACCCATTCTGGATGGAACTAATTATGACTACTGGAAACCTCGTATGATTGCCTTCCTAAAATCTCTGGACAAAAAGGCTTGGAGAGCTGCTGACAAAGGATGGATTCATCCCACCATAACTGAGAAAGATGGGACAATCAGTCTGAAGCCTGAGGAAGATTGGAGTAAAGAAGAAGATGAGTTAGCCCTGGGAAATTCCAAAGCTTTAAATGCCTTGTTCAATGGAATTGATAGAAACATTTTCAGATTAGTACATCAATATGAACTGGCCAAGGAAGTTTGGGACACTCTCAAAACTACTCATGAGGGCACTTCCAAAGTAAAAATGTCAAGGCTTCAGATGTTGACCACCAAGTTTGAGAATCTAAAAATGATGGAAGATGAAACCATTCATGAGTTTCACATGAACATCTTGGAGATTGCCAACACCTCAGGAGCACTGGGAGAAAAGATGTCAGAAGAAAAACTGGTAAGGAAGATTCTCAGATCCTTGCCTAAAAGATTTGCAATGAAGGTAACTGCCATAGAGGAAGCCCAGGACATCAGCAAGTTGAAAGTGGATGAACTTATTGGGTCTCTTCAGACTTTTGAGATGGGAATCACTGATAATGGTGTCAAGAAGAACAAGAGCATATCACTTATGTCCAACACTGATGTTGAAGAAAACATTTCAGAAGCTGTAGCCATGCTTGGAAGACAGTTCAACAAACTCATCAAAAGAATAGATCCAAAGTCAAGGTCTAATGTTCATAACATTCCCTCTGACGTTGACAGTTCCAGCAGAAGACCAAGGTCAGAAGAGAAGGGAATTCAAGGCAGAGGAATTCAATGCCATGGTTGTGAAGGATATGGGCATATTCGAGCTGAATGTCCTACCTTTCTTAAGAAACAAAAAGGAATGACAGTTACTTGGTCTGACTGTGATTCAGAAAGTAATTCTGAAGAAGAATCTGCCAAACGAGTTACTGCTTTAACTGGTGTTTGTACCTCCGAAAGTGACATCAGTGATGAAGAGGTGACTTTTAAAGAACTGGCTGATACTTACAAGAAATTGTGTATCAGAAGTACTGAAGTCTGTGTCCAGAATGAGAAACAATCAAAACTCATCATAAAGCTGGAGGCTGAAAAAAGGGCAAACCTTGAAACTATAAGTCATCTAGAAGGAGAAGTTCAATTGCTGAACTCACAACTGAATCAAATGACCAAATCTGTCAAGATGTTGACCAATGGAACAGACAAATTGGAAGAGATCCTTCAGGATGGAAAAAATGTGGGAAATAAATCTGGACTAGGATTTATGGAAGCAAAGAAATCTGGTACTGGTAAGCAAATGTCAAAACAGATGTCTCAACACAACTCTCAACATCAGGAACAGAGACATATGAAGAAAAGGTACCAAAGATGGAGATGTCATCATTGTGGGAGATATGGCCACATAAAGCCCTTCTGCTTCAGACTACATGGATATCCTAATCAGAACTCAGGTGTCAAACCTAAGTCTAAAAAGGTACCACATGCTCCTAAATGGAAGAAAAAGGCTACTGCACTGATAGCTCACACTTCCCTGAGGGTCTCTGCAAAGGAAGACTGGTACTTTGACAGTGGATGTTCCAGACACATGACTGGGATCAAGAACCTCCTCAATAATGTTAAGCCTCACACCACCAGTTTTGTGACCTTTGGAGATGGGGCTAAAGGTGAAATCAAAGGAGTTGGTGATTTGGACTGCCCTGGAGTTCCAAGTCTTAATGAAGTACTGCTGGTGAAAGGACTGACCGCTAATCTCATTAGTATCAGTTAATTGTGTGATCTAGGATTCAAGGTCAATTTCTCAAAATCTGAATGCCTTGTAATCAATGACAAACAAGAGATAATAATGAAAGGAGTCAGATCCAAAGGCAACTGTTACTTGTGGGAGCCTGAGAACACTAATTTCTCATCTGTGTGTTCCATTGCAAGATAAGAAAAAGAGGTGAAACTGTGGCACCAAAAACTTGGCCATCTTCATCTAAGGAGTATGAAGAGGATCATCTCCTTGGAGGCAGTCAAAGGGATTCCAAGACTGCAAATTGATGAAGGAAGAGTTTGTGGTGAATGTCAGGTTGGTAAGAAGACTAGGATGTCACATCCAAAGTCAAGACATCTGACCACCTCTAAGGTTCTAGAACTCCTCCATATGGATCTGATGGGACCAATGCAAGTAGAGAGTCTTGGTGGTAAAAGATATGCCTATGTGGTTGTGGATGATTTTTCCAGATTCACCTGGATTAATTTCATTAGGGAAAAATCAGATGTATTTGAAGTTTTTAAAGAATTGTGCAAAAGAATTCAAAGAGAGAAGGAAGGATGTATTGTCAGAATCAGAAGTGACCATGGCAAGGAATTTGAAAACAGCAAGTTTGGTGATTTCTGCTCTTCAGAAGGAATTAGTCATGAGTTTTCTTCTCCTATAACACCTCAACAAAATGGAGTTGTGGAAAGAAAAAACAGGACCATACAGGAATCTGCCAGAGCAATGTTACATGCCAAAAGACTTCCTATGTACTATTGGGCTGAAGCTATGAATACAGCCTGCTATGTTCATAACAGGGTCACTTTGAGGAAGGGAACCTCATCCACCATATATGAACTCTGGAAAGGAAGAAAACCAATTTTGAAGTACTTCCATGTGTTTGGCAGCAAATGCTATATTCTGGCTGATCGTGAACAAAGAAGAAAACTGGATCCTAAAAGTGATGAAGGCATATTTCTAGGATACTCCTCAAACAGCAGAGCTTATAGAGTATTCAACTCCAGAACCAAAACCATGATGGAATCAATAAATGTTATAATTGATGACTATCATGAAGAAATAGATGTTCCTTGTACTGTTAAGACATTCTTTGAGACTTCAACCCAACAGAATGACCTACCCAACTCCACCACAACAGAATCTGAATCAAAGGAAGCTAGCAAGATCCCTTCCATCAGAATTCAGAAGGATCATCCAAAAGAGCTCATCATAGGAGATCCCAATAGTGGAGTCATCACAAGATCTAGAGAAATCATCTCAAACTCTTGTTTTGTGTCCAAAATGGAACCAAGAAATGTCAAGGAAGCCTTAACTGATGAATATTGGATTGGTGCAATGCAAGATGAACTGAACCAATTCAAGCAACATGAAGTTTGGGAACTGGTTCCTAGACCTGAAGGAACTAACATCATTGGGACAAAATGGATATTCAAGAACAAGTCAGATGCTGAAGGAGTTGTCACCAGAAATAAGGCAAGACTTGTTGCTCAAGGATACACCCAGGTTAAAGGGGTTGATTTTGATGAAACCTTTGCACCTATAGCCAGGCTGGAATCAATCAGACTCTTGTTGTCAATTGCTTGTCTTCTGAAGTTCAAGTTATTTCAGATGGATGTGAAAAGTGCCTTTCTAAATGGGTACTTGAATGAGGAAGCTTATGTGGAACAACCTAAAGGCTTTGTGGATCCAACCCACCCTGATCATGTCTACAAATTTAGAAAAGCCCTATATGGCCTGAAACAAGCTCCTAGAGCATGGTATGACAGGTTAACAAAGTTTCTCTCAGACAAAGGCTACAGAAAAGGAGGCTTGGACAAAACTCTCTTTGTCAAAACTGAAGGAGGAAAGTTGATGGTTGCCCAAATATATGTTGATGACATAGTGTTTGGAGGAATGTCAGAACATATGGTTAAACACTTTGCTGACCAAATGCAGGCTGAATTTGAAATGAGTCTCATGGGAGAACTAACTTATTTTCTTGGACTACAAGTCTCACAGATGGAGGACTCAATCTTCTTATCTCAAAGCAAGTATGTTAAGAACATTGTAAAGAAGTTTGGTATGGAGAATGCAAGTCACAAAAGGACTCCTGCTCCTACTCATCTAAAGCTTTCCAAAGATTCAAGTGGGGTTAAGGTGGATCAAAGTCTGTACAGAAGCATGATAGGAAGCTTGTTGTACTTAACTGCCAGCAGACCTGATATTTCCTTTGCAGTTGGAGTTTGTGCAAGATACCAAGCTGATCCCAAAGTCAGTCATATCAATCAAATGAAGAGAATTTTGAAGTATGTAAGTGGTACTTACAACTATGGATTGATGTATACTCATGGCTGTGAACCAGCTCTGACTGGGTACTGTGATGCTGATTGGGCTGGTAGTGCTGATGATAGAAAAAGCACCTCTGGAGGATGTTTCTTCTTGGGAAGTAATCTGGTTTCCTGGTTCAGCAAGAAACAGAATTGTGTGTCTCTTTCCACTGCTGAAGCTGAATACATTGCAGCCGGTAGTAGCTTCTCTCAAATGATATGGATGAAACAGATGCTCACTGAGTATAATGTCACACAAGATGTTATGACATTGTACTGTGACAATCTGAGTACAATCAACATATCCAAGAATCCCATTCAGCATAGTAGGACCAAACATATTGACATACGACATCACTTTATCAAAGACCTTGTAGAAGAGAAGACAATCAAATTGGAACATGTTGCCACTGAGCTACAGCTGGCTGACATTTTTACCAAGGCTCTGGATGCAAATCAATTTGAAAACTTAAGGGGTAAGTTGGGTATTTGCCAACATGACGAATTGTAGCAATTAATTTTGCTTAAAACAAGGATCAAAGGAGTTATGCCTGTTCTGATTGGTTTAAAATTATATTTTCCCATTTCCTACAATTCTTTTAAGAAGTTGAATAGACACTCCATTGCTTCCTTCCCCTCTCGTCTCCTCATCAAAACCCAGTCTCTCAATCATAATTTTCTCCTCAGTTGCTGTTGGTCCTCTAGGACTGTCAAAATGTCTCAAACACCATCATCATCCAATACGACTATTTCAACCTCTTTCTCTGATCAAGATTCTAGGACAATCTCTTCTTGTCTGGACTCTGAAGTTCTGGAGGTCTCTTCTCGTAGAAACATGGGAACTAACCCCACCAAGGTCAAAGAGTTAAGAACAAGACATGCAGGAAAGCCTCAAGCTTCTGCCTCTGGTAATCCATCTCATCCTTCTTCTTCAGTTCCCCCTGAAATTGCAAATAGGGAAGGGACAGCCTATGTTAATCAAGCAATAGCAAAAATTGTTTCAAGAATTCTGAACGAGAAACACTCAGTTCCTGGCATTTCTGTTCCTCTGAACCAAGAAAGTTCAAATGCTGAAACAAATCCAGATGTCTCTAAGAATGTTGAGACATCAAACAAAGAGAAAAATGCTGACATTGCTCACAAGAAAAGAAAGAAGCCCGAATCCTCTGGATCTGATGACAGTACTTGAAGGTTGGTTGCTGTTTGGTGGTGTTGCTGGTTAGTGCTGATATCTGGTGGAGTTTGGAAGTGTACTCAGTTGTTTTTCTGCAGCTGCTCTTATTATTTTGTTTTGGATAACTGTATAATTTCATGAACATGTATCTTTGGCCCATTTGTGGCTAAAGAGGGGGAGAATATTTTGGTACTTACTTAATTAGTACTTGACATTCTATTTTTCTGCTGTCACTTATTTCTGCTGCTATCTATCTCTGATTGCTTAGGGTCTTTAGCCAAAAATCTGCCAAAGGGGGAGTTTGTAGGTGTTTAGGTATTGGCTTGCATTTTTGGTAAATCCCAAGTGTATGTGTGAATGTCATGACTGATGTCATAACATTCTAGTTTAGTTTGTACTGATTGCTTAGGGTCTTTAGCCAAAAATCTGCCAAAGGGGGAGTTTGTAGGTGTTTAGGTATTGGCTTGCATTTTTGGTAAATCCCAAGTGTATGTGTGAATGTCATGACTGATGTCATAACATTCTAGTTTAGTTTGTACTGACTCATTAGGTACCTTTGCAGAAAAATATTGTAATTCAAGTACTGATGTTTATAAGTGTGTATCTGAGCATTTTGCAAAATGATCACATTTTGCTAAATCAGTAGACAGGTTTTCTCAGATGTCATAACAAATGTTATGACATCCTGTTCTAAACTAACAGGTTTGCAGGTTGGATAAGTCTGAGTTTTTTCAGGAAAATAACTCAGTCTTTCCTGAACAGAATCCTGCGTTTTCTGTGGGGTAACCTAGCTCAACCCTAACCTGGTTAATAAAGTCCTGTGACCTGGTCTTTAGGTCAAACGGAATTAACCCTAGGTTTTTGTGGAAACCCTAACTGAAGTTGCAGCTGCTATATATTCAACAGAGCTGCTGTTTTTCAAGGCATCCCTTTTTATTGATCAGAAGATCATTTGTAATCTGTATAGGTTTGATTATTGTACTCCAAGCAATTATCATTGTGATAAGTGACTTGGAATAGGTTTCTAATTGTAAGGGTTGTGTAGCACTCAAAGCTTTGAAGCAAGAGTGTTTGAATGTTCCTTGACTAAAGTTGTGAAGCAGAGTCAAGTTAGCTGTGTGCATCACTCAAAGCTGTGAAGCACGAGTGATTGTGTTGCTTGATTAAAAAGCTGTGAAGCTTAATCAAGTGTTTGTTTTTGAAGAGTGTCTTCATCAATTCTCAAGTCAAATTGGTTTATGTATCACTGCTGTGATTGAGGGGGAGTGAGTAGGAACTCTGGTTTAAGTTGTCCTTAGATTGAAATTGCATTGGGTAGGTCTTAAGTGAAGGAGATAAACTGGTTGGTTTATTCCTGAATTAACATCTCTTATAGTGGATTTCCTCCCTGGCTTGGTAGCCCTCAGAGTAGGTGTTGTTGCACACTGAACTGGGTAAACAATTGACTGTGTTCTTTATTGCTTTTGTATTTACTGTCATATAGTAAGTCAGATACGGTGTCATAACATTGGACGTGACATTGAGTATCTGCAGCCAGAATTTCAGAAAGATTGGCACTAAAATTTGAATTAATGATACATCTTTCAAAAGTGAAGGAAATTTGGAGTCAAAATTTGATAAGTTTAAAATGCTGATTTTTTTTAAAATTTTCACGCTGTGCAATCGATTGCACAGTGTATTTTTTTCAAAAATGGCACAAAATACGCTATGTGCAATCGATTGCACTTCAAGAGCAATCGATTGCATCAGTGAAAAAAATGAAAATTTTTAACTTTTTATTTGCAAATAGAGATTTTAGGAAAATAATACCAGAAATCCTTATTTGTTAGATTCTTCGACTTGGTACCTACAAAACAAAAATATACAAAGACAAAGACAAATATTTTTTTTGTATTTTGATTAGAAGTTAGTCAACAACACATATACAAAATACACAACCAAGGTGCTTGGAGATTCCTCAAGGGCAAACTTAAAGATATGAGATAGAAAAAGAGGAAGAACCAACCCTAATGTGATCTTGTTATGATCGAGTTGATATGATATGATAGGGGAATCTTAGGGGCAAAAATTGGGGTACAACAGCAGAAAACCACTTTTTTTACACAGTGGGGCCCCTTATGTTATAAGGTCATGCCTTTAGGTTTGAAGAATGCAGGTGCAACCTATCAACGAGCTATGGTAGCTCTATTTCATGACATGATCCATCATGAGATAGAAGTGTATGTTGATGATATTATTGCAAGGTCGCAAACTGAGGAAGAACACATTGATCATTTACGCAAGCTATTTGAAAGGTTGAATAAATACAGGTTGAGTTTGAATCTCAACAAATGCACCTTTGAAGTGAGGTTTAGAAAACTCCTAGGCTTCGTCGTCAGTGAAAAAGGTATTAAAGTTGACCCTGCAAAAGTCAAAGCCACACGAGAGATGCCAGCTCCCTGTACTGAGAAGGAGGTCAGGGGTTTCTTAGGTCGACTCAACTACATCGGCCAATTCATATCTCACTTAACTGCTACCTGTGAGCCAATCTTCAAACTGTTAAAGAAATATCAAGTAGTCAGATGGAATGATGACTACCAAGCAGCTTTTGACAAGATCAAAGAGTACTTACAAGATCCTCCAATCCTGATGCCTCCAGTTGAAGGAAGACCTCTGATTATGTACCTGAATGTATTAGAGAATTCAATGGGGTGTATGTTGGATCAACATGATGAGTCTGGCCGAAAAGAGCATGCAATATACTACCTTAGCAAAAAGTTTAGCGCCTGTGAAACTAAATATTCACTGCTCGAGAAAACTTGTTGCGCTTTGGCATGGGTTGTTCGCCGGCTAAGGCAGTATATGTTGATTCATACTATCTTATTGATTTCTAAGATGGATCCCATCAAGTATATCTTCAAGAAACCAGCTCTCTCTGGACGAATAACTAGATGGAAAATGATCTTAACTGAATATGACATCCAGTACACTACATAAAAAGCAATCAAGGGAGGTGTGCTGGCGGATCATTTGGCCCATCAAGTTGTTGATGACTACCAATCCATGAACTTTGAATTCCTGGATGAGAATATCATGCTGATAACTGATTATGAAAATCCTGGACCGTATGAAGGACCTGAACAAGGATCCCGATGGACTAAGGTTTTTGATGGAGCTTCAATTGCTTTAGGTAACGGAATTGGTGTTGTGATCATTTCTCCTGAAGGTTACCATACGCCTTTCAATGCCAGACTATGCTTCAACTGTACAAACAACATGTCCGAGTAAGAAGCATGCATGTTAGGTCTAAAGGCTACTATTGACTTAAGAATCAAATATTTAAGCGTATACAGAGATTCAGCTCTGGTTGTCAGACAAGTTAAAGGAGAATGGGACACCAAACGTCCTAATCTGATCCCTTACAAATAGCTTGTGGTAACCTTGTTCCCATACTTTGAGGAGGTCATCTTTGAACATTTACTGAGGGAAGAAAATCAGTTGGAAGATGCTTTAGCAACTATGTCATCTATGTTCAAGGTCAATTGGGACAATGAAGCTCCCAGAATTACTATCGAAAGATTTGACGAACCTGCGCACTGTTATGAGATTGACACTGATGAGGAGAAGCCTTGGTATCATGAAGAGAGGAGGTACCTTGAAGCACAAGAGTATCCTGAGGAAGCCTCAATCAATGACAAGAAATTCCTAAGAAGGTTCTCAACCAAATTCTTCCTAAGAAATGGGATTCTGTACAAGCGCAACCATGATTCTACTCTGCTCCATTGTATGGACAAGGAAGCAGAAAAGATCATGGAAGACATGCATGAAGGTATCTTCGGAACTCACTATAGCGGGCACACTATGGCCAAGAAGATTTTGAGGGCTGGTTACTATTGGTCGACTATGGAAACTGATTGTCACCACCACTCGAGGACTTGCCATAAGTGTCAAATCTATGCCAATAAGGTTCGTGTGCCTCCCATACCCTTAAACATCATGACTACTCCGTGGCCATTTACAATGTGGGGCATTGACATGATTGGATAAATCAATCCCACTGCCTCTAATGGACATCGTTTTATCCTCGTCGCCATTGACTACTTCACCAAATGGGTCAAAGCTGCTTCATTTGCCTCAGTTACTAAGAATGTTGTAGCCCGGTTTATCAACCATAACCTCATCTGCCGATACGACATCCCTTAAAGGATCATCACCGACAATAGAACCAACCTCAACAATGCCATGATTACTAAACTCTTCACGCAGTTCAAAATCAAGCATCACAATTATTCTTCACACGGACCTAAGATGAGTGGTTCAGTGGAAGTTTCCAATAATAACATAAAGATGATTGTGAAAAAGATTTTGGTGACCTATAAAGACTGGCATGAGATGCTACGATTTTCTCTTCATGGATACCGTACCTCGGCACGAACATCAACTGGGACAACCCCATTCTCTTTAGTCTATGTCATGAAAGCTATTTTTCCTGTCGAAGTTCAGATTCCTTCCCTAAGGATTATGAAAGAAGCAAGCTTAGGCGAAGATGAATGGATTTAGACAAGCTTTGATCAGTTGAATTTGATTGATGAGAGAAGACGAGATGCTGTTTGTCATGGTCAGATGTATCAAAAGCGTATGATCAAGGCATTCAACAAAAAGATCAAACCTCGAGTGTACCAGGATGGAGACTTGGTAATAAAACGCATCATTTTACCATAAAGCGATCCCAGGGGAAAATGGACTCCCACTTATGAAGGGCCATTTATTGTCAAGAAAGTATTCTCTAGTGGTGTTATGATGCTAACCACTATGGACGGTGAAGATTTCTCACATCCTATGAACGCGGACATAGTCAAAAAATACTACGCATAAAGAATGACCCACTAGGTTGACATACCTAGGAAAAAATAAGGGCATCCCGGCGAACTAAAAGGTTCAGTAAAAAGTTAGGGATATATACAACAGATTATACACCCGGCAAGTCGAAAAACAGAAAGTGCGACTTGGGAAAAAAGGGTATCCTGGTGGACTGAAAACCTGAAAGGGCAGTCCAGGAAAAAGTTAAGGATTAAAGCGTACGATTATGTCCTATCAGATCACTAACAGTCAGCTTTATTACCAAGGTCAAAAGTTTAAATGGTACGAGATCAATTCAATCAACTTCTTTCGACGACAAGGGATGATGTTCAAAGACATAGGGGCAATAGGAGAGTTGGAACCCAATGAGATCACTTCCACGTGGCTATACAATTTTTGTTTTCCCTTTGTATTCTTTTCATTTTTTCTGACGACTTCCTCTTACTAGGATTTTTGTCTCCCTGTATAAAAACGCTTGTTTATAGGAAGATTATTAATACAAATATACTTTGAAGTCCAAACTTTTTGTTTTTTTGTTTTGAGTGAAAAATCGTCCAATGACTAAAATTGAATGAACATATGCATATGAATATGATTAACTGTTAACAAATGCACGCACAAGAACATTAATAAGCATTTACTTAAGGATTTGAGATATCCCCACAGAGTCACTTCAATGAGATTATCCACACAGAGTGAAGTCATACATTCTCCATCCAGAGTTCCAATCAGCATATCTCCTAGAAATTCTCTTCCCCAGGCGAGTTTGGTCTTCCAAAGCTGAGAAAGAAACCTTGCAAAAGTTCTTCCCCAGATGAATTCATTTCCCCAATAAGGTCTTCAAAATACCTTCCTCAACAGGGTTTCTTTCCCCAATGGACTACAATCTCCCCAACTTGAGTTCATTCATCAGACTAGTACAAATCAACAAACAAAACTCCTCTTCTCCAGCAGAGTTGATACTATCCCCAAAAATTTGCTGCAAATCCTGGAAGTCGACTAGATACTAGTTAAATTTATCCTCCTTAGACAAATTGGAAGTTTAATCATCTCTATCCTCAATCAGAGTATATAAGAATCAAATTCCCCAGTAGAGTAATAGTCAACTAAAGCTCCTGAATTCCACTCCCCAAGAAGAAGCCAACATTCCCTGCATATTTTCCTCAAACAACAAACAAGAATTCCCAACAGAAGCGTTCTAAACAAAGATGAAGATACACATACTCTTTGCCTCCAGCGGTAGTCCGGGATTTAGCTTCCCAAAACTCCTCAGCGGTAGTCAGGGATTTATTTTTCAGACTAAGATACATTTCAACAACATTCATACAATATGCATACAAAACATATGGCATAATCGCATTTAGTTTGAGAACATCATTACGCATTGCATGCATCATGACACTGCATACAACTAACCCTTTTACTTTTTAGGAAAAAATAAATCAACGAACAAAAGACCTCTTCTAGTTAGATTTACTTCTTCCAGTTAAAGATAGGCGAACAAAAGACTTCTTCTGGTTTAGATTTACTTCTTCTAGTTAAAGACAGGCGAATAAAATACCTCTTCTGGTTTAGAATTACTTCTTCCAGTTAAAGACAGACGAATGAAATACCTCTTATGGTTTAGATTTATTTCTTCCAGTTAAAGACAAGAAAATGAAAGACCTCTTCTGGTTTAGATTTATTTCTTCCAGTTAAATACAGGCAAACGAAAGACCTCTTCTGGTTTAGATTTATTTCTTCTAGTTAAAGACAGGCGAACGAAAAACCTCTTCTGGTTTAGATCTATTTCTTCCAGTTAAAGACAAGCGAACGAAAGACCTCTTCTGGTTTAGATTTATTTCTTCCAGTTAAAGACAGACGAACAAAAGACCTCTTTTGGTTTAGATTTATTTCTTCCAATTAAAGACAGACGAACGAAAGACCTCTTCTGGGTTATATTTACTTCTCTCAGTTAAATACAGGCGAACGAAAGACCTCTTCGGGGTTAGATTTAATTCTTCCAGTTAAAAATAGGCGAAGGACATTTGCTGTTTCAGTATAAATCAACCAAAGATTTATTCTAGTACTTCTTCCAATTTATACCAACAGTCACTCTGGATGGCATCTATAAGCCCATCTCCGACAATTCTTTGTCACCTTTGGATGACATCTATAAGCCCATTCCTGACACAATTAACCAATACATTATTTCGTGCGAGTGTAAATTTTTAGGCACTCTAGTGTTCAATAATCTTCCACCTTCAAGTCACGAATGGCAGACCCGCCAATCTAACTCTTCAGGTTTAAGAAGATTGAATAGGGGCAACTGTTGTACCCCAAAATTTTCCCTCTCTTTTCTTAAGACATTTCTCATAAAGATCTCCAATGGCTCAAGTTTGCACAAGTGTTGACTAGGTCCAACCACCTCCTAAACACTAATGCCCCAAATTAGGGTTTTGATTTTCACAAGGACAATTGGACTTATAATGCCTCAAGTAACTTTCATGGATCATTATAGACCTCCAAGAATACTCATGTCAAGTTTCAATTCTTGAATCACAATTTTGCTCAGTCAATTGATCAAATGACTGAAAAATCAATTGTATTGGTTAAAAAGTCAATTAGGTCAACCTACAGTCAAACTTCAATATTTTTTACCAATATCAACATTTTAAAGTCATATTCGTCAATTGATCAAGTGTGGGTCACAATTCCTCAAGAAAAAGTGTTCAATTCATCAAAAGGGTAAAATGGTCAAAATTAGGGTTTTCGATTAGAATGACTGATTTTTGACTTTTGACCTAATACATGACTTATTGGTTTGAAACATGATTTAAAGGATTCAATTACATCATTTTGACCTAATTGTATGATTCAGTTCACCCCTCAAGATCAAACAATTGATAGATGAAATTTGGTCAACTGCTGAAAAGGGAACTGACACACCAAAAGTCAAACTTTGACTTTTTTTGGTCAAAATTGAGATTCAAAGATTACAATTCATCAAGACATTCAAAAATATGAAGCTTGATCATCAAGAAATCAAGAAAGTCAAAAGTCAATGAAAAAAGTAAAACTTTTCAAGACTTAGAAATTTTTCTAAGTGTTTTGTACCTGATAAATTCATTACTTCATGGCATTTTTTCACCAAGATGCAAAATGATTCAAAGGAAACTTTCAACATGTAAGTTGTAGATCTTGATGAGGTCTACAACTTTGTATTTGAGGTCTCATATCCAAAAAATTCTTAGATTTTGATTTATAGGCCCATGAAGTCATGCACTTTTTCTTAAACACTTAGTGAAATTTTGACCTAGTGTATGCAGATTTTTTGTCCCAAATTCTTGGCCATTTTTCACATAGCTCCAATTTGATTTAGCAAAAATGGAGAACATTAAAGTTGTAGAGGATGTTTCAAGAATTCCAAAATGTCCAAGAACTTGAAGAGATCATTTTTGATCAAAGAGAATAGAAGAGAGGAAGTTGAACATCCATTCTTGAATTACAAGGCATTTTTGTGATGAACACTTGATCAAAACCCTAGCCTATGCTGCATAAATTCACTTTGGAAGCTTCTAACTTGTGTTTCACTCCATAATTAATTGATTACATAACTGATAGATCCATTGTCCAAGCATTTGAGCCCTTATCCAAGTTGCATTTCCATTAATGGCACAAAGTAACATTGCCATTCTAGTAAAGTTACTTTAGTCACAAAGTCAACTTGTCTTGAGCATTGCACTTGTTCTTTCTGCACAAACATCCTCTACACGATCAGGTAAGCATGCTTAAAGTTCCTAACCACTTTAGATAGCCAGTACCTTGCCTTGAAACAACGCTTGTCAAGCTTGCTTCAAAAACAAGTCAAAGATCCATAACATGTGATCTTGTGTTTCTGATCTCTCCAAGTTTCCAAAACCTTTTCTATAAATTGAGCCTTCATCTACAAGCCAAGGACACGAATTTGCAAGCACTAAAACTCACTCAAACTCTCCCATACTCAGAATTTCCTAAAAAATACCATTTTAGCACAAAATCTGACCTTGCACTTCCATCTCTCAAACCACTCGTGCGTTCTTCCTCAAAACCTATCACAAAGCACCTTTACATCATTTAGAAGCAAACTAAACACCTATTACACTTTTGTAACTCCATTTTCACCTTCCTCCATTTCCAAAATCAGAGGCTTGCACATTGACTTCTATAGGAATATTCAGCCACTCTCAATCCAAAGTAACTATTGTAATAGCTTCCTGGAGTTTCAAGGAATCTAACCAGATCATTACAACACCTTGAAGTGAGCTCTAACTCAAAACACGATTTCCATTTTCAAGGTGAGTCTTCTGATTTTCTAACTCTTTATACAGGCATCCTTTGACTTCCATTTTCAAAGATAAAATGTAGACATCATAGTCCTGAAACTAACCATGCCCTTAGAATTCATTTATATTACCTAAGTAATGCGAATTTTGAAGTTGAATTTACAGAAAAATTAGGTCATAATTTGGTACCAATAGAAATTCGTGTTCATCTTTGAGTGTTAGCTTAAGTTATTTCTATTTTTGAAATACTGATGAAATTTCTAACAAGTTTGATGTTTACACTTTTGAGAATGGTTGAGAAATGAGTAAGTTCAGAGATTCAAAAATGTGGCGCGAGGAAGAAGATGAAGTACAATCATGGGCTTAGTTTATTTTATCTTTATTGCAAGTGGTTTACATACCGGATGAAATAGCCACCCCAGTGGCAGGAAGCGCGCGTGTAAGGCATTGTTATAGGAGGTCCTGGGTTCGAGTCCCAGCGAGACCTTTTGTTATTTTTTTCATACTTTCCTTGTTTCACTTTTTTTGTTTGTAGCACGCACTGGGCTTCTTCACCATGTGCCTTCTCTTATTTACTTTCCCTCACCCCCTGAATGCTTCATGATACGCAGGCCCTTTTACATTTTTTATTTTTCTGTTTTATTTTCTAACTACACAAAAACAATATGGGCCTTACACAAAAAAAAACTATTTTACTTTCAAACCTCTCAATTCATTTTAAAACCCCCTGACTTCTAATTTTATTTATTTATTTCATTTTCTCTACTTTATTTTTATTTTGTTTTATTGTTTTTAATCAAAAAAATACCAAAAAACTATTTTATTAAATACCTAGACTAAATTTTTATTTTATCTCTATTTTATTTTATTTAAACATAAAACCCTTAAAAAAACATTTTCTTTCTTAAATTAGTTAAAATTAATTTAGGCTTAGTTTTATTTTAATTTTCTTTTCTAATTATATTAACTTGAATTTAGGAATTTAATTAGTTAACTCCTTTCTTTTTATTAGTTTAGTTAGATTAACTTTAAAGCCTTTTCATACAAAAGACATAAAAACAATTTTCTCTTTAATTTATTTTCTCTATATTTATTTGCACATTTTATTATTTTGCACATTATAATGTAATAGTCAAAGACTTGTAATAGTTAGGGTTTATTTTCTCTTATCATCCCCATTTGTAATTTGTATCCTCATCCCTTCAAATGATGTAATAGCGTAGAACTTTAAATTTCCATAATTTATCGCTTTCAATATTATTGCTAGTAATTAGGGTTTGTATGGCAAGACATAAAACCAACAAGTAGACAACCTTAATTCAAGACAAAAATGCATGAAAACAAATACTTTGCACACTTGTACCTCTAGGGTTAACCATCACTTGTTGCCTTTGAATAAACAGTCATGTCCCTCGAACATGGGATACTTTAGCAAAGACCCTCGATTACAAGATCGTAGTCCCTCGACGACCCTTCGATGTTGCCTTCGATAAACGATCTTAGACCCTTACGACAAATTGCTAAGGTATCCTACAATGTTGCCTTCTGTAACTGTACAATGACCCACGTATGTCCCTTCACATCCAATGATAAGGTTTCTTACCAACTAATAGTAAGATAACACTATCTAAAGGAGGAAGAAAAGAACAAAGACTTATTTTGAGTAGGTAGAACGCTCGTAGTTTCTTGCTCACAAACATTTCAAAACAAAACATCTTTCAAACACACCAACACTTTCAGGAAATATTTTCAAAAGTCAACATTTTATATACATTCCTATAGAGACTGTCGTACCCCAAATTTTCCCTATCTCTTTATTTTTGGTCTGGCTATGAACTTTGCATTCCATTTGCCTCATTTTTATTATTCAGTCATTTGCATATCCCACATCTCATGGAATCGGGGGCTTTGGTTTAAAGTTTTAGGGCTACGCCCTCTTTATGTCTAATCTTATTTTGAGGTTTTCTTGTCAGGTAGAAAGGAAGCGCATCTGGTTCTCGATTAGTGGATCATGGAACTAATTTTGTCATCACGTTACAAGGTTGTTTCTCGCTCAAATTTATCAGAGACTGGATTAGGATTTATTTCCCTATGTGTGTTGGTCAAGATGCTAGGGTTTCGAGATTTTGGTGTCTGTGAAGATGTCTCTCTCGCCTGCCCCAAAGATGGCTCAGAGCTTAGTGCGTTAGGTCAAGAATTTCACCTCATCGCATTTCAAGTTTCTTTTTTAAGTCTCTAAGCCATTGAGTCGAGAATTTGGAGGTTGAATTGGAAACTATGGAGTTTGGGCACAAGAAATAAGGCTGAAGGTTCATGATGATCAAGACATTGTTCTTGTTGCTTAAGTTACTAGTTATTGTGGGTTGAATATCAAAAGTTGAATTTCTGGTCAAGAAGTGCAAGTGTGGTTCGGGCATGATATGAAGATCAAGGTTCAAGCGACCAGTGTTTTGGGCTCGAATTAAGCAGTGGAATTAAATTCTTAAGCATTTATTTTTGTTTGAGAGTTTGATTGGATTTTGAAAGATAAGGCGCGTGATTATTTGTAATATAAGTTATGACTATTGCTCACAATTTCTTGAAGTTAAGTTACAAAGTCCAAAAGGTGCATTCAAATCATTCAAGTGGGAATTGCCATTTTCAATTAAAGATCGAGAGTTGTTTGATTTTCATACAAGAGAATTCATTCAAAAAATATATATCATTCAAACTTTCGTGTTCATTACATTTTTGGACAGATTACAGAGCGTATGAAAAATAAATTACAATTATTGGAATACAAATTACATTTGTTTTGTTTACAAAGAAAAGAGAAATATAATTTGTGTTTCTTCAAGTCTTCATCTTCACTCCTCGCCATGGTATTTTCATCGTTCAATCTCGCTTTGGACCGTCCAATAATCGTGCTCATGAAACAAGGAAAAAGAAAAGTTAGTGATCAAACAGATGAAAGATTTTCAAATAAGAATTCATTGATTGATATCTCATCATGAGGGTTTGCATTTGGAATCTGTTAAAGAGGGAGATATTTTTCATCATGTTTTATTTTCTCCCAAATTGCAAATCACTAAGAGTTGTTCTCTTTGGTTCACAAAAAAAAGAAAAAATAAAAATTGCCAAATGAACTAACAGCATTGTAATAGCAGCAAGAATATAAGGCAAAGGCCAGCCCCTGCACAATACAGTCCAGCACAAGCAAACAATAACCGCGCTAGTATCAAGCAAAGCACCAAGCTGCTTAAAGCCACAAGCAACAGCAACATAAACGATACAGCAACAGCGCGCAGAACAACAGCAGCAGGCAGCACGACTACCAACAAGCTGAAACAACAAAAAGAAATTCAACTATGACAAAGAAAATGCAGCATCATAAAAAACAAAACAATAGTACAAGCTCATTATCCCTAACATCCTCAATGTAATTATTTTCCTGGAATATGAAAACCCTTCAAAAATATTAGAGGATAAAAAGCCAACAAGCTTTACATCATTGAGAGGTAAGAGAGGAAAGAAAAACCTGCACATTACTGTCCAAAACCAGCTACTTTGAACCTGTAAAAACAGTCAAAATGCAGCCCACAAAACAACAAAAAAACTACTGCTGTAACATTGCACCAAATTACCAAGTCAAAATCTGCATCACAAAAGCAAAAAAGTACAGCATACCAATATGTTCAAATCTCACCAATTTCCCCCCCACATTTTGACCTTTGTATCATGATAAGAAGAAGCCATAATCTAAAACAACAAGGGAGATTTTTTTCTTTGAAAAACGAAAACTGTAAAAGCAAAACCAAAACAGAAGCCAAACTGTAAAAGTAAGAGCTAGCCGAAACCAAAACTGCTTCAACCAACAACAAAAATCAGAAGCCAAAACCAACTGCATCAAGCAAAAAAACACCATAACACATAGAATCACACAGAAATTACCCATATTTTGCTATTGAACCTCTGTCTAAACTACCTCAATATCTCTACACCATCATCAATCTTTCATCATCAATTTCAGACTTTAGACTACACCACCTTCAAGCAACATTTTCAACGACCTACAAATAGAAATTTCCAGAAACAAAATGGCACGATCCCAAAGAATAATAGGAGCTTACAGCCTCGTTATCGCATGTGAATACCATTCAAACCAGAAAGTAAGATTGAAGAATAAGAGAAAACCGAAAGAAAGAGAGGAAGAGTTTAAGCAATATACCTGAATTTTTTCTAGAGAATTTCTCATCTCTGTTGGTAATTTCCTCTATTTTTTTATGCAATTGAGATGTCGTGTAGCTATTCCGTACTCAATTTTTGCCTTTTGCTCACTAGTATGACTGTAATTTGATGAGCATGATAGCTTAGGGTCAGATTCAATTATGAAAGCATGGGGGGGGGGGGGGGGGGGGCGACCATGGGTTTGTGGTTCCTTTTTACGAGTGAGCAAGACAACAAACAGATGATGTTAGGTTCAAAACATGGGAATACTTTGGAAATATGGAAGGAAATGGCATAAGCATTTTGATTTCGTTTTCGGTTTGAACGTGAAACTAGGAAGAGAGGAGAACTAATGGAAGTTCTGAATAGAAGGAGGCGCTAGCCTCACCTTGTTTTAGGGTTTTTACTATTTCTGTTGTTTGCTTGGTGAGCGGGACTTGGGTCTACCCGACCCGGTCCTTCTTAAAAGCCCAAGTTTCTTTCAAAGAAAAATAATAATACATCATCCCTCATCCTCTTTTTGACACATGCCTTTTAATTTCTACTATAATTCCCAATCTCTTTTCTCTACTTTTAAACCCCCATGTATTATTTAATTCCACCCCTTTTTTTGTTTATTTAAATTATTCTTTTGTTATTTTGTTAATCAATGATAGTAATTAGTTTCATTAATCGATTTTATTTAATTTAACTAGTTTTATTTTAGTTGTTTTTTATTAAGTATTTTCGGTTAATTTAGTTAGTTAGGTATAAATAGTAATTTAGTTGTTTAATTTCATTTTAATCATTTGATTCTATACCCACGTGAGCTTGTTATTTATTTCTACAATGATAAAGGTAATTAGGATTTATTTTTCTGTCTTTTGTTTAAAATCTTGATAACATGTTCCCTTAGGTGACTCCATTTAAACGATTAAACCATGTTTGATCATTTTATGCCGAGTTGGACGTTAAACTCAAAAACATGTACGATAACTTTAGGATAGAATTTCTCCATTTCAAACACTCAACTTTAAATCCACACTTTGTACATAACAAACAATTAGGTTTTTAGTCTCCCTCTTAAAACAATTTCTTCTTTTGTAATTAAAACTTAACATTCACAAGTCAAAAATCCAAAAAAATTCTTTAATTATTACTCGAATTTATTTTAAAACCCGCAAAACACTCAACAAATCAAAATCCCCCCAAGGGGCATGTTATCTTCGTTCTACCGCGATATTGGTCGTGCTTATTGCTAGAATGTGTGCGTTAACATCGCCCACTAAAAAACACAAACAAACCAACCATTTTCTAGAGGAACTACGGTGTTCTGATTCCTTCATTGGATATGTATGCAAAGGGTCGCAAAACTCTCACGAACGCAATAATAAGAAACCATCCATTTCCCTTTAAGCAAGCCTAGTTGTAGATAAATACACCCTTTAAGACAAACAAACAAAATGGATCCTGTTGAGTACAACGGATGCAAGGGGTGATAATACCTTCCCCTTGCATAACCGACTCCCTTACCCTTTCTCTTGGTCGCAAGACCATCTTGTCCATTCCCTCATGGTTTTATCGATATTTCTCCTTCCTTCGGGATAAATAAAGTTAGGTGGCGGCTCTGTGTTTTCTACCGGTGGCTTCAGCTGGCGACTGCGCTGGGGACTTTAGAGAGTCTCTCCTAGTTTTGTTTATTTGTCTTTTTGGGTGTTTATTTATTTGCTTTATCTTGCTTTACTGTTTTATTTCTTGATTTATCTTATTCTTTTGTATATATTGCATATATTGTTGCTACTCACATATTCTGGATACATTGTGATGTGGGGTTTGGTGAGTACTTTTGATAAGTCCTATACTCGGACTTGGGTTACACCTAGGATTAGGACGAGCGGTATAGTCATGTTAACTTTGAGGGAGTAATCCCGAAGAAGGAGGCATGAAAATCCCCCACTCAGTGGAGGTCCCCTTGAGAGTAGTGATGTTTACCGAGTAATCAGGAAGACGTCGTTGCTTTCGACCTGGGAACTCGAGAAGCTGAGGGTCGTAAAACCATTAACCCATCCTGGCCTTTTAGGTGCAATGCGAAGACTGTAACAGAGTAATCTGGAAGTAGTTGTCACGCGATATTGCACTCGGACGAGTTTTTCCTGCGAATATTATTGATTACCAAGTAATTAGGACGTCGGTAATATCCAAAGGAAGAGCGTAGACTTCGAGAACTTTTTAGAACCTTGTTCGGCAGGTGATAAACCCCTAGTACATACCTCGTGGGTGGTTACTTTGACTCCATGCCTGTGACGTTGAACTTTTGATCTTGTTACTTTCAGCCTGTGCAGCAGACTACGCAATGGTTATCCAAAATATGTGGAGCTGAGACTTCATGCCATAGCATACCATGACATCATATCATCATGTATATATATCTCATATCTAGGGAAATCCAAAGACAAGTCTCGTTGATACAACTTTTCAAAAAAAAGGAAATTTTAAAAGATAGATGAGTCTTTGGGTCTCCTCACAATTGAAGATAAAGCATTCATCCATATTACCATGGATTCATTTTTCCACGACAAAAACTCATTAGGGTCCCCTTTCTCAGAATCCAGTAAACAGCAAAGACGACTCATCCACATCCTTACTGTACTAGAGGCAACCAGCAAAGGCTAATGGATCTTTTTGAAGAGAATCAGAATGCACTCCATCGGGATATGGACACTATGGGTACTCTCATGGATCAACTCATGGAAACTCTTCATGCCGTGATCAAGGGTCAAGAAGAACTACACCAAAGTGTTTCCAAGCTTACTACTGCTGCTCTTTCCACTTCTGCTAATGGGAGAAATGACAATGCAAATGTTGAGACTCCTACCGTTGCTCCTAAGAATGATGTCGGTGATCATCATGATGTTATTGATCTTGATGAACCCCAAGTGAACCTTGCTGCCGGGGTTGCCGAAACTGTAAAAATGTATCATGCTCTCGAAGAGCGACTTAGAGCCACAGAAGGTATCAAGGCTTCCGGATTCAATACTGCCGCAATGTGCCTCGTACGTGGGGTAGTCATCCCTCCCAATTTCAAAGTCCCAGAGTTTGACAAATACAAAGGCACTTCTTTCCCAGAGACTCATCTGCGTTTCGATTGTCACAAAATGGCGGCCTATGCTGGAAATGAACCTTTACTCATGCATTTCTTTCAGGATAGTTTGACCGAGGCATCATTAGATTGGTATATGCAATTGGAAAGATCTCATGTCAGTACTTGGGGAGAGCTTGCCGATGCTTTTCTTAAACATTACCATTACAATACTGCCATGGCTCCTAGCCGTACTCAGCTCCAAGGAATGGTGCAAAAGTCTGAAGATTCTTTCAAAGAATACGCTCAGAGGTGGCGTGAACTAGCTGCGAGGGTCCAACCTCCTCTCTTGGTTCGTGAGTTGATTGATCTGTTTATGGGTACTCTACGAGGCCCTTATCTCCAACATATGCTTAGTAGCACTTCTACTTCTTTCTCGGATATGGTCATTATTGGTGAACATGTTGAGACGTGCATTAAGGCTGGGATGATTCAAGGTGTTCCAAACAATGCTAATAACAATACAAGCCTGAGTAGAAAACCATTTTCTGATTTTGTTAAGAAGAAAGAGGGCGAGACCAGTGCCATCACCGTCAACCAAGGAAGAGCTACCATATTTCCTCAAGTTCGATTCCCTTATTTTCCTACACCTGCCGCTGTTCCCAACCAATTTGTTCCTCAAGTATACACTACTACAACTCCAGCACCCTGGATGGCCCAACAACGGCCTTTCTCTCCGCAACCACATTATGTTCCGCAATAACAGTTTGCACCTCCTACAACTTATCAACAACCGAATCAACATATCCAAGGCCCGAGAGCTCCTCCAAGACAGAGAGCCCCTAAAAGAAGGTTTGATCTCATTCCCATGTCCTACACTTAGCTTCTCCCACAGTTACTTGCTAGTTAGATGGTTCAATTGTGCGAGCTCGGTCCACCGCCAAATCCTCTCCCTAGGGGATATGATAGTAATGCTCATTGCGAATTCCATTCTGGTGCCCCAGGTCATACGATCGAAAATTGTAGAGCATTCAAATGCAAAGTTCAAGATCTCATCAATGAAAAAGCCATCAACTTCAACCTTGTTGGTTCGAATATTCAAAATAATCCCATGCCTCCTCATCAAGGGGGAACAATCCATGCTATTGAAGAAGTTAATGAACGGGTTTTGGCATCAAAGGTTGATGAAATTAAGATAACTTTGGAAACTGTCAGAGAACATTTGTTGAAGCATGGAGTGCTACAAGAACTCCATGACTTCTGCTTAACCTGTTCTTCCAAACCAGAAGAGTGTGCTGAATTGAAGACGGCCATCCAACAGTTGATCGATGAAGGTGTCTTACAAATAGAGAAAGTATTCCGAGAAGAAGAGATTGATGTCTTGGAAATCCCCTACTATCCGAGAAGCTTTTCAGCCACCCCTAGCATTCTGTTAACAATTCAGGTTCCTATTACCCCCACAATGATTCAAGCTCCTATTCCTCCTACAAGTAACGACTCGAAGGCAGTTCCATGGGAGTATAATATAGTCTATATTCATGGAAAGAGGTATGAGTGCCCTCTGGTTGGTGACAAGAATGTTACCAACATTGCGGGAACAAGTAACATGACCCGCAGTGGTCGGATCTTTTCTCCTCCACCACCACCTCCTAAGGAAACTAATAGTGAAGCTCTAGCTAAGGCCAGGAGAAAGCAAGTGATGGATAATCAACCCGAACCTTCTGTAGGACAAGAGGCGGAGCAGCTTTTGAGAATTCTCAAGCGGAGTGATTACAAATTAGTGGACCAGCTCAACCAGACACCATCCACGATTTCCATATTGTCTCTCCTTTTGTGTTCAGAGGCCCATCGCAACGACTTATTGAAGACCTTATGTTCTTCTCATGTTACCCAAGACATCTCTGTGGCCCAGTTTGAAGGGATCGTCACTAATATCGTTGTGGGAAATTGTTTGGGCTTCTGTGATGATGAACTTCCGATTGAAGGCAGAGCCCACAATAAAGTGTTTCATGTTTCTATGAAGTGTTTGGACACTATTTTATCTCGAGTTTTGGTGGATACAGGTTCTTCACTCAATGTGATGCCTAAGGTTACCTTGTTTAAGCTGAATATGGACGGAGTAATGATGAGGCCCTCCAATCTAAATGTTCGAGCGTTTGATGGTTCGAGAAGATCGGTAGATGGAGAAGTGGATTTACCTGTCAAGATTGGTCCCCACACTTTCTATTTGTCATTCTATGTTATGGACATCCGTCCATCCTATACTTTCCTTTTGGGTCGTCCATGGATTCATGTAGCAGGAGCTGTGACATCGACTCTTTATCAACGCCTGAAGTTCATTGCGAATGACCAAGTTGTCTTTGTTTGCAGGGAAGAAGGCATAGTGATTAATAATCTGACTACCTATCGTTACGTGGAAGTGTAAGGCGAGGTACAAGAGTTGCCCTTTCAAGCTCTGGAGATTGTTACTGTTGACAAAGTCCCCGTCGTGGAATGTAAGAAGTCTGAGATACTCCTGGCCTCTTTGAAGGATGCCAAAGCCCTCATAAACGCTAGACCTCCCCATGACAGTTGGGGCAAATTGATTTAAGTTCCAGAGAAGAAAGATTGTTTTGGTCTTGGGTATCAGCCATCATCCTCCGTGCAAGCTGGTTGGGTTCCTCTCAAAGGACAGCAGGTTCCCCCAATTTCTGAAGTGTTCGCCAGTGCTGGTGTAAGTAAACAAGGACAAGTGCTCTCAACAGATGTTGAAGGTGACGATGAGGATATTTCAAGATTTATCTATCAAGTTGCGCTTGACCAGGAGCTCAGCAATTGGACTGCCGTGGACATCCCTGAAGTTGTTTTCCTTGATGTGTAACTTTATGTTTCCATTTTAAGTCATATGTCCTGCCCAAGGCATACTGACAGCTTGTAGAAGGGGCCCCTTATGTTTCAATCTTTGTTTAACATTGAATGAAAAATCGCACTTTCGCATACAATTTTGTTCTCTGTCTTTTATTTTTACTTTTACTTTTTCAAAATAAAAATGGAAATACTTTTCTTTTCATATTCTAAATGTTCTTTTGCACTTTCTAAAAATAAAACATAAAATCATCGATCATGCAGATCCGTCTCGGACTCTGATGGAAATGATAATGCTATGGCTCCTTATATCCTTGAGAATTCCGTTGATCATGCTAACGAAGATGATGAGGAAGATTGTGAAGTCCCGGAAGAACTAGCCAGGCTCTTGAGATAGGAAGAGATGGTCATCCAACCGTATCAAGAAGAAACAGAAGTCGTCAATCTCGGTACTGAAGAAGTAAAGAGAGAAGTCAAGATAGGGGCCGCCTTGCAAAGTGAAGAAAAGAAGGGGTTGATTGAATTGCTTCAAGAGTATGCTGACATCTTCGCCTGGTCGTATGAAGACATGCCTGGCTTAGACACTGATATAGTAATGCATAGATTGCCACTCAAGCCAGAATGTCCTCATGTAAAGCAAAAACCAAGAAGGACCAGACCCGACATGGCCTTAAAGATCAAAGAAGAGGTTCAGAAATATCTCGAAGCAGGTTTCCTATCTGTTATAAATTACCCACCTTGGATTGCTAACATTGTGCCCATACCTAAGAAGGATGGTAAGGTACGTATGTGTGTTGACTACCGAGACTTGAATAGAGCAAGCCCGAAGGATGATTTCCCATTGCCTCATATTGATGTATTGGTTGATAACACTGCTCAGTCTTTGTTGTTTTCCTTTATGGATGGTTTCTCTGGATACAATCAGATAAAGATGGCTCCGGAAGACATGGATAAAACAGCTTTCATAACTCCTTAGGGTACCTTTTGCTATAGAGTCATGCCTTTTGGTCTTAAAAACGCTGGTGCGACATACCAGCAAGCTATGGTGACTCTCTTTCACGACATGATTCATAAAGAGGTCGAGGTGTATGTGGACGACATGATTGCGAAGTCACAGACTGAGGAAGAGCATTTGGTTCATTTGAAGAAGTTGTTTGATCGTTTGCGAAAGTTAAGGTTAAGGCTTAATCCCAACAAATGCACCTTTGGGGTTCGATCGGGTAAGTTACTTGGTTTTATCGTGAGTCAACGAGGAATTGAAGTAGATCCAGACAAAGTAAAAGCAATAAAAGATATGCGGCACCGAAAAATGAGAAGGAAGTACAAGGTTTCCTTGGAAGGTTGAATTACATAGCCCGTTTCATTTCCCATCTTACTGCTACCTGTGAACCCATCTTTAGATTGTTACGCAAGAATCAGGATGTCTGTTGGGATGAGAGTTGTCAAGAAGCTTTCGAGAAGATTAAGCAGTATCTTCAAGAACCACCAATACTCATACCACCAGTTCCCAGGAGACCTCTCATTATGTATTTGATTGTGCTTGAAGGATCTATGGGTTGTGTGCTCAGACAACATGATAATACCGGACGAAAAGAACACGCCATTTACTATTTGAGCAAGAAGTTTACTGATTGTGAATCGAGATATTCCTTACTTGAGAAGACTTGTTGTGCTCTTACGTGGGCAGCTCGACGTTTGAGGCAGTATATGATGACACGTTCCATGCTTCTGATATCTAAGATGGATCCGATAAAGTACATCTTTGAGAAACCAGCACTTACAGGCAGATTGGCTCGGTGGCAAATGCTTTGGTCTGAGTATGACATACAATACGTCACACAAAAGGCCATCAAAGGTAGAATTCTTGCTGATCATCTCGCTCACCAACCATTGGAAGAATATCAGCCCATGAAGTTCGACTTTCCAGACGAGGATATTATGAAACTTGATGACAATGAAGGACCTGAACCAGGGGAGCGATGGACTCTCACGTTTGATGGTGCGTCAAATGCTACGGGTCATGGTATTGGGGTAGTTCTTCCCTCTCCACGCAATACTCACATACCTTTCACTTCCAGGTTATGTTTTGATTGCATGAATAATGTCGCTGAATATGAAGCTTGTGTGATGGGCCTTGAGGCAGCCATTGATTTGAAGATCAAGACCCTTGAAGTTTATGGGGACTCTGCCTTAGTGATACATCAAGTACAGGGTGATTGGGATACACGGAACCCTAATTTAGTTCCATACAGGGATTACATAATGAGTTGTTGCCCGCTTTCGATGAGGTCACCTTTGCGCACATTCCTAGAGAAGTGAATCAATTGGCAGATCCTCTGGCCACTTTAGCAATGATGTTCAAAGTCAATTACCCGAATCGTGCACCCAGTATAAGGATCTTTCGTTACAAGGAGCCAGCACATATTTTCCCTGCTAATTGTCTCACCACTGAAGATGTATCAGACGAAAGGCCGTGGTATTTAGACATCAAAATATATCTGGAGAAGCAAGAGTACCCCGAAGGTGCTACGATTTGTGATAAGCGAACTCTCAGAAGGTTGGGGTCTAAGTTTTTATTGTCAGGAGACGTTCTGTACAAGAGAAACAATGATTCGGTTCTGCTCAGATGCATGGATAGACACGAAGCAGAATCCATTATACGAGAAATACATGAGGGCTCTTTTGGGACTCATGCCAGTGGGCATTCCATGGCTAAGAAAATCCTACGAGCAGGTTATTTCTGGATGACGATGGAAAGTGACTGTTGCGTATATGCCAAAATGTGCCATAAATGTCAGGTTTACGCAGACAGGATACATGTTCCTCCCACTCCTTTGAATGTGATGACTTCACCATGGCCCTTTGCAATGTGGGGTATCGATATGAATGGACGCATCGAGCCGAGCGCTTCAAATGGACACAGGTTTATCCTCGTTGCTATTGACTACTTCACCAAATGGGTGGAAGTGGCTTCGTACAAGAATGTGACCAAGGAAGTAGTCACTCGTTTCATCAAAAGAGAGATCATATGCCAGTATGGAACTCCTAACAAGATCATCACTGATAACGGGTCAAATCTCAACAACAAGATGATGAAGGAAATGTGTGAAGAGTTAAAGATCGAGCACCATAATTCATCACCCTATCGCCCAAAGATGAATGAGGCAGTCAAAGCCGCTAACAAGAACATAAATAAGATCGTCCATAAAATGGTGAGAACATACAAAGATTGGCATGAGATGTTTCCTTTTGCCTTGCATGGCTATCGAACTTCGGTGCGTACTTCCACTGGGGAAAATCCGTTTTCACTAGTCTATGGTATGGATGCGGTACTCCCGGTCAAAGTAAAGATTCCTTCCTTAAGGGTTCTGATGGATACTAAACTTGATGAAGCATAATGGATTCAAACGAGACTCGACCAACTCAATCTCATCGAAGAAAAGCGCCTGGAAGCCATTTGTCATGGTCAGTTATACCAACAATGTCTCAAGAGGGCATTTGACAAAAAGATTCGGCCTCGAGAGTTCCACGCAGGTGACCTGGTCTTAAGAAAGATTCTCCCAATCCACACTGATCCAAGAGGCAAGTGGACTCCCAACTATGAGGGACCGTACATCGTGAAGAAAGCTTTCTCAAGAGGTGCTCTAATCATGACAAACATGGATGGGGAAGACGTTCCGCTTCCAGTCAATTCAGACTCAGTCAAAAAATACTACGCATGAAAGGACCCGCTAAGTCGAAAACCCGAAAGGGCGGATTAGGAAAAAGTTAGGGCTAAAAAAAAGTAAAGAAAAAGGAGAATAACCCGCTAAGTCGAAAACCCAAAAGAGAGGCTTAGGCAAAAATGAGTGTCCTGGTGGATTGAAAACCCGAAAGGGCGATCCAGGAAAAAATTAGGGACAAAAAGTGAGAGATTGCAGTCTGAAGACTCTTCACGTACACCCTCCTAATGCGAGATGGATCGATCTATCTATTATTCTTTGGAAGCACAACACTAGGATGACCCAGGATGCGAGAACTATAGCAGTATCAGTTTTAACGGGAATTCGAGATTTTCTTGTTGCCATTTTACCCGTTGTATTTCTTTTCTTCTCTACAATTTCCTCATTTAGGAGTTGTTTCTATGTATGAATGCCCACTCACGGGCCAAACTCATTAATAAGAATTTGCCCTTCCATTAAAAATCTTTGTTATGTTCTTTTACTTTATTTTTCGTATGCGAATTGTGATTTAAATTCTTTGTTAAGCATTGCATTGAAAACAATAAGTCAATAATAATCACGAGCTAAGATGTGAAACACTACATTACATGGATATGAAGGCATCCCAAGGGAATGTTGTGGCATTCAAGTGTTCACTCTTATGTGCATGTAGCAAGTCATAACGATCACCTTGACCAAGATTTCATCCCCGTCGCCTCCTTACAATCAACCGAGCACCCGATTCTCCCACACAAAGAGACTTGGGGCATTGGTTGGGATCCATGTCTTTATTCAGTCATTCAAAAGCAGTCTAGCATGTGAAGGAATTCAGATCAAGCTACTCCTCCTCAGCAAGATTTAATCCCTAGTGAGCTGGACAAGGATATAACTCATTTCTCTCAGTTTTCAAGCACCAGTCCATATTGGTACCTCAAGATGACGGATAACATATCCCATTGAGTTTTTGACATTTTACATACAATAATCATCACGACATATTGCATTGCATCCTCAAACGCATAGCATATCCATGGATCATCTCAAATGCATACGAAGTGTGAGCCAGATCAATCCCAAATCAACAAAACATCCTCACAAAGAATAACATCCTCACAAAAATTTCATCTTCATAATTCCCAGTTAACATCTGTCATCACACTACCAACTAAAATAAACCAGGTGTTAGTACGTCATGCTCCCCAACTCTCAATACTCACTTTATCTCTCTTAGGGTCGTAGGTCGTCCGTAGACTTTACCCTCTCATCCTCTTAAGGTTGTATATCGTTTGTAGATCTTACCGTCGCTTTATCTTTCTAGGGTCGTAGATTGTCCATAGATCTTACCTTTGTTTTATCTACCTAGGGTCATAGTTCGTCCGTAGACTTTACCCTCTCATCTTTTTTTTAAGGTCGTAGATCGTCCGTAGATCTTACCGTCGCGTCATTCTTCTAGGCTCGTAGGTCGTTCGTAGACTTTACCCTCTCATCCTCTTAAGGTCGTAGATCGTCCGTAGATCTTACCGTCTCTTTATATTTCTAGGGTTGTAGATCATCCGTAGATCTTACCTTCATTTTATCTACCTAGGGTTGTAGGTCGTCCGTAGACTTTACCCTCTCATCATTTTTTTTAAGGTCGTAGATCGTCCGTAGATCTTACCGTCGCTTTATCTTTCTAGGGTCGTAGGTCGTCCGTAGACTTTACCCTCTCATCCTCTTAAGGTCGTAGGTCGTCCGTAGACTTTACCTCCTCCTCTTTACCTCTTTTAAGGTCGTAGACCGTAAATCTTACCTTCGCGTCATATTTTAGGATCGTAGATCGTTCGTAGATCTTACCATCACGTTATGTTTTTAGGGTCGTAGATCGTCTGTAGATCTTTCTGTTGCACCATATTCTTAGGGTCTTAAGTCTTCCGCAGACTTTACCTTCGTGTTATCCTTAAGTTTCTTACCTCCAGTCACCGCGATATTGTCAACCATATCCTTTCAGTCACTCTACTCCCTCAAAAACCTTGTATTGGCACCATTTCCCCAATACGAGCTACACTTTTTCAACCATGTTTTATCCATCATGATAAGTCCACCAGAAGACCGGTTTGTCTTTCCCCAGCAGACATTCACACCAGTGAATAACACTCACACCATCTCTCCAGGGAAAATTTTGGGTCCTGGTATTTAATCATCTTCCACCTTGAACTTACGAAAGGCCGACGCCAATCTCACATTCAGATTTAAGACGATTAAATAGGCGCAGCTGTCGTACCCCAAATTTGCCCTATCTCTTTATTTTTGGTCTAGCTTTGAACTTTGCGTTCCATTCTCCTCATTTTTATTATTCAGTCATTTGCATATCCCGCATCTCATGGAATCAGGCGCTTTGGTTTAAAGTTTTAGGGTTGCGCACTCTTTATGTATAATCTTGTTTTGAGGTTTTCTTGTCCGGTAGAAAGGAAGCGCATCTGGTTCTCGATTAGTGGATCGTGGAACTAATTTTGTCATCATGTTACAAGGTTGTTTCTCGCTCAAATTTATCAGAGCCTGGATTAGGGTTTATTTCCCTATGTGTGTTGGTCAAGATGCTAGGGTTTCGAGTTTTTGGTGTCTGTGAAGATGTCTCTCTCGCCTGCCCCGAAGATGGCTCAGAGCTTAGTGCGTTAGGTCAAGAATTTCACCTCCTCGCATTTCAAGTTTCTTCTTTAAGTCTCTAAGCCATTGAGTCGAGAATTTGGAGGTTGAATTGGCAAGTGTGGAGTTTGGGCACAAGAAATGAGGCTGAAGGTTCATGATGATCAAGACATTGTTCTTGTTGCTTAAGTTACTAGTTATTGTAGGCTGAATATCAAAAGTTGAAGTTCTGGTCAAGAAGTGCAAGTGTGGTTCGGGTATGATATGAAGATCAAGGTTCAAGCGACCGGTGTTTTAGGCTCGAATTAACCAGTGGAATTAAATTCTTAAGAATTTATTTTTGTTTGAGAGTTTGATTGGACTTTGAAAGATAAGGCGCGTGATTTTTTGGAATATAAGTTATGACGATTGCTCACAATTTCTTGAAGTTAAGTTACAAAGTCCAAAAGGTGCATTCAAATCATTCAAGTGGGAATTGTCATTTTCAATCAAAGATCGAGAGTTGTTTGATTTCCATACAAGAGAATTCATTCAAAAAAAAAATATATCATTCAAACTTTCGTGTTCATTACATTTTTGGACAGATTACAGAGCGTATGAAAAATAAATTACAATTATTGGAATACAAATTACATTTGTTTTTTTTACAAAGAAAAGAGAAAAATAATTTGTGTGTCTTCAAGTCTTCATCTTCACTCCTCGCCATGGTATTTTCATCGTTCAATCTCGCTTTGGACTGTCCAATAATCGTGCTCATAAAACAAGGAAAAAGAAAAGTTAGTGATCAAACACATGAAAAATTTTCAAATAAGAATTCATTTATTGATATCTCATCATGAGGGTTTGCATTTGGAATCAGTTAAAGAGGGAGATATTTTTCATCATGTTTTATTTTCTCCCAAATTGCAAATCACAAAGAGTTGTTCTCTTTGGTTCACAAAAAAAAGAAAAAAGAAAAATTGCCAAATGAACAAACAACGTTGTAATAGTAGCAAGAATATAAGGAAAAGGCCAGCCCCTACACAATACAGTCCAGCACAAGCAAACAATAATCACGCTAGTAGCAAGCAAAGCACCAAGTTTCCTAAATCTGCAAGAAACAGCAACATAAACAATACAGCAACAGCGCGCAGAACAACACCAGCAGGCAGCACAGCAACCAACAAGCCGAAACAACAAAAAGCAATTCAACTATGACAAAGCAAATGCAGCATCATATTAAACAAAACAATAGTACAATCTCATTAGCCCTAACACCTTCTATGTCATCATTTTCCTGGAATATGCAAACCCTTCAGAAATATTAGAGGATAAAAAGCCAATAAGCTTTACATCATTGAGAGGTAAGAGAGGAAAGAAAAACCTGCACATTACTGTCCAAAGCCAACTGCTATGAACCTGTAAAAACAGTCAAAATGCAGCCCACAAAACAACAAAAAAACTACTGCTGTAACATTGCACCAAATTACCAAGTCAAAATCTGTATCACAAAAGCAAAAAAGGACAGCATACCAATATGTTCAAATCTCACCAATTTCCCCCCCACATTTTCACCTTTGTATCATGATAAGAAGAAGCCATAATCTAAAACAGCAAGGGAGATTTTTTCTTTGAAAAACGAAAACTGTGAAAGCAAAACTAAAACAGAAGCCAAACTGTAAAAGCAAGAGCTAGCCGAAACCAAAACTGCTTCAACCAACAAAATAAATCAGGAGCCAAAACCAACTGCATCAAGCAAAAAACACCATAACACACAGAATCACACAGAAATCACCCACATTTTGCTATTGAACCTTTGTCTAAACTACCTCAATATCTCTACACCATCATCAATCTTTCATCATCAATTTCACAGACTTTAGACTACACCACCTTCAAGCAACATTTTCAACGACCTACAAATAGAAATTTCCAGAAACAAAACGGCACGATCCCAAAGAATAATAGGAGCTTGCAGCCTCATTATCGCATGCGAATACCATTCAAACCAGAAAGTAAGATTGAAGAATAAGAGAAAACCGAAAGAAAGAGAGGAAGAGTTTAAGTGATATACCAGAATTTTTTCCAGAGAATTTCTCATCTCTGTTGGTAATTTCCTCTATTTTTTTTATGCAATTGAGATGTCGTGTAGCTATTCCGTACTTAATTTTTGCCTTTTGCTCACTGATATGACTGTAATTTGATAAGCATGATAGCTTAGGGTCAGATTCAATTATTAAAGCATGGGGGGGGGGGGGGGGGGTCGACCATGGGTTTGTGGTTCCTTTTTACGAGTGAGCAAGACAACAAACAGATGATGTTAGGTTCGAAACATGGGAATTCTTTGGAAATATGGAAGGAAATGGCATAAGCATTTTGATTTCGTTTTCGGTTTGAACGTGAAACTAGGAAGAGAGGAGAACTAATGGAAGTTCTTAATAGAAGGAGGCGCTAACCTCAACCTATTTTAGAGTTTTTACTCTTTCTATCGTTTGCTTGGTGAGCAGGACTTGGGTCTACCCAACCCGGTCCTTCTTAAAAGCCCAAGTTCTTTCAAAGAAAAATAATAATACATCAGCCCTCATCCTTTTTTTGACACAGGCCTTTTAATTGCTGCTATAATTCCCAATCTCTTTTCTCTACTTTTAAACCCCCATGTATTATTTAATTCCACCATTTTTTTGTTTATTTAAATTATTCTTTTGTTATTTTGTTAATCAATGATAGTAATTAGTTTCATTAATCGATTTTATTTAATTTAACTAGTTTTATTTTAGTTGGTTTTTATTAAGTATTTTCGGTTAATTTAGTTAGTTAGGTATAAATATTCATTTAGTTGTTTAATTTCATTTTAATCATTTGTTTCTATACCCACATGAGCTTGTTGTTTATTTCTACCATGACAAAGTAATTAGGATTTATTTTTCTGTCTTTTGTTTAAAATCTTGATAACATGTTCCCTTAGGTGACTCCATTTAAACGATTAAACCATGTTTGATCATTTTATGCCGAGTTGGACGTAAAACTCAAAAATATTTACGATAACTTTAGGATAGAATTTCTCCCTTTCAAACACTCAACTTTAAGTCCACACTTTGTACATAAAAAACAATTAGGTTTTTAGTCTCCCTCTTAAAACTCTTTCTTCTTTTGTAATTAAAACTTAACATTCACAAGTCAAAAATCCAAAAACATTCTTTAATTATTACTCGAATTTATTTTAAAACCCGCAAAACACTCAAAAAATCAAAACTCCCCCCAAGGGGCATGTTATCTCCGTTCTACCATGATATCGGCCGTGCCTATTGCTAGAATGCGTGCGTTAACGTCGCCCACTAAAAAACACAAACAAACCAACCATTTTCTAGAGGAACTATGGTGTTCTGATTCCTTCATTGGATACGTAGGCAAAGGGTCGCGAAACCCTCACGAACGCAATAATAAAAAACCATCCATTTCCCTTTAAGCAAGCCTAGTTGTAGATAAATACACCCTTTAAGACAAAACAACAAAATGGATCCCATTGAGTACAACGGATGCGAGGGGTGCTAATACCTTCCCCTCGCATAACCGACTCCCTTACCCTTTCTCTTGGTCGCAATACCATCTTGTCCATTACCTCGTGGTTTTATCCATATTTCCCCTTCCTTCGGGATAAATAAAGTTCGGTGGCGGCTCTGTGTTTTTTGCCGGTGGCTTCAGAGACGAGAATCATTATAAAGTTTGCCTAAATAAAGGCACTTTTTAAAATACTTTCAAACAAACAAAAAAACTTTTCACAAAGCATTTTCAAAGTGAGCTAGCAACTAAGAGCCCATAGATAACTGCGGATGAAAAGGGTGCTAACACCTTCCCTTTTCATAACCTACCCCCCAAACTAAAGAAAATTCTCAAAAGGTCTTTCCTGTTCTTTTCACCCTTTCCTTTATTGGATGAAGAAAAGTCGATGGCGACTCTTGCTATCCGCAACAATTGCGATCAAATGCAAAACACAAAGTCAGTTTACCCATCGTATTACATAAGGCAAGACATAAAAACAATCGTAGGAAACCTTAATTACAAGACTAAATATAACTGAAATACAAAACACTCTTCACACCTGCACCTCTAAGGTAACCTCACTCGTTTCCTCAGAAAATAGTCATGTCCCTCGAACGTGGGGATGCTTTAGCAAAGACCCTCGGTTAAAAATATCTTAGTCCCTCGACGACTCTTCGATGCTACCTTCGGTAAATGATCCTAGTCCCTTACAATAAATTGCTAAAGCGCCACTACAAGTTTCCTTTATGACTGTACAATGACACACGCTTGTCCCTTCACATCCAACGATAGGGCTTCCTACTAACTAATGGTAGGATAGCACTATCTAAAGGAGAAGGAAAATAACATGAAAGACTTTGAGTAGGTAGGTAGTTCTCAATCGCTTGGTCGCGAACACTTCAAAACATCATTTTCACAAACACTTTCTCTGAAATATTTTCAAAAACAAACACTTTGTAAGCATTCTTAACTGATACAAGAATCATTAAAAAGTTTTTGTACTTAGGCATTTTTTCAAAATATTTTCAAAACACATTCACAAAGAATTTTCAAAACGAAAGTGAGCTAGCGATTAAAATCCTGTGGATAACTACTGATGAAAAGGGTGCTAACACCTTCCCTTTTCATAACCTACCCCCCAAACTCAAAAATCTCAAAGGTCTTTCCTGTTCTTTTCACCCTTTCTTTATTGGATAAAAGAAAATTCGGTGGCGACTCTTTCTATCCACGACATTTGCGATAAAATGCAAAACCAGGTCAGTTCTTCCACCGTATTACACCTATGATCACAAACCTTGTGACTAGAATCAAAACTAGAAGATTACATTTCCAATAAATAATACTTAGTTTTTCTTAAAAGATTCAACTTAGAATAATACTCAACTTTATGTTTAAAAGATTCAAGAGTGAGAAGAATAACTTGATAAACAATCAAGTAACAACCAGTCTACCTCACTGTATCAAAAGATACATGGGTGACTTGCAAAAGCACAAGAGACTCTAAAAACCTAAGACTTAAGACTTCCCCTAATTTTACAATTGTGAAAATTTAAATTACATTAGGTTTAGGTTTCTCTTTAAATACACCTCAGTAGTATATGGGCTTCGAAATCTTCACGCAGATATTTCTTGATCCACAAGTTGAGGGATACACCAATTATGTAGAAAAATCTCCTTAATTCTTGGAACAAAACATCAAGTTTCCTAAAGTGTCTCAATATCCAATTTTAGAAAATTATGTACAGCTGGAGATTAGATCACTTTCTCTTGATTAAATCTTCTTGACCTACAAAAGTTATTGAGATATATCCAAAAGAAATATCACAAAATCAAATCAAATCTGTCAAGATTTAAAACAACATTTATTGATGTTCTGGTTCAGCATGTCACAACATCTTTCCACTAAGACCCATACCTTAAATTGGCCTCATTATATTCATAATAGGAAGTTCTGGAACTATGTCAATAGTCATATGTTGCAACTTCTGGTGTGACATCTTGACTTTGTCTTCCTTGGGAATTAAGCATGTCGATGATCCAGTAGAACAAACTTCCTCATCATAACTTCAATCTTCTCATTTGTGATCAACAATACTCCCTTAGATGAGTTTACCTTCATACCTTGATCATATAACTGAATTATGATTATCATAATAGATGTCAGACATTCAACAAAGAGAACATTATCCATCCAGTTCTCTAACACCCTTAATTTCACCTTTGGCACTATCACTAGAGTAACATAGATGATATGATGAGACACATAGTCCATCATAAACATCTTTACTTTAGTCATGTGTCTGGAACAACCACTGACAAACTTCCGAACTTATTTATTGAAGTTCCAAGAGAGAAAAGGGCAATAAAGCAAATTTCCTTTAGATTCCATATCTTCCTAGTTTTGACCACTACATAGTCAACCTCAGGATGAGCTGGACTTTAGAATAGCCATTCATCTTGAACCAGAAAGACCTGATATGATCAACTTTACCATAGAAGGAACAACATCAGTATAAGAACATGCCTTTAGAGTATTCTAGTGTCAGATATGATGTTTAGACATTTTGAATGACATCATTAACTCAACCTTCCTTTTGATGAAACCAAGGTTTTGTCATAAGAGATATTCCTTGCATAATAGACCCTTGATAATCAAACCTTACCCCTTTTAGGTTTCCAGACATCATCCCATTTTGAAGAATCTCACCAACACATGGGAATAAATTGTTTAACATCCTCACAGACTTGATCATAAATTCAAGTTTAGAGGTCAATAACATCACCATATCCTGCAGGTTAAAGATAATAGACAAACATGCTTCCTTATCAGCATGTAGTTGAGAAATAATTACCTTCTATTTTTCTCCTTGTTGGTAGACTTCTTCATCGGCAATCCACCTTCCAGATCAAACAAATAAATAGAAAATACCTTAAGATGTTTATTGAAGACATGTAGAACACTCTGCTCTAAAAAGTCTAAAGCCTTCACATTCATTTTACTGAATGCTTGACATTGATTGGCCTTTACTTCTGATCTAGATTTTCTTTGATCACATAGACCTAGATGAAGTCAGGACTAATTTTATTGACATTTGGCTTTAACCTTCTGTCCACTCTCCTTAAGACCTGGTTGAATAGCCTTCCAAGAATATACCAACATTAGATAACCCTTCATCAGATACTAGGACACAAGCTCCTACAGAGTTAGAAACAAAAGCCATGTTCTTGTTTTTCTTTAATGGTTGTCCCTACTATGTAAAATCTCTTGAGTAGAGACCTGAGTGTCTTCTCTTTGATCAACCAACCTTTCTTCCAAACTCTTTTCTCCCAACCATATAGATGTGCCTTTATGAGTGGACTCCAGAATTTCCCAAGTATCTTTGGCCATAATACATGTGATAATCATTCTGAACAAATTCTTATGAACTTCATTGATTATGGAATCAACAAATTCAAAGTTACATAGTGTTAATACATACTCCTTCCTTAGACCAGGCCTATTATGGCCTCAAAGGACTTCCCTTCCTTTATCCTTAACATTAGGATTCACTAATCCTAACAAAATTTCAAGATCTGGTGTCCGTTGATATCAAGAATGTTATCATTCTGTCCTTCCAAAAGACAAGTGGTACCAGAAAGATTTTCCCTGAAGCTCACCCAATAAACAGACCAGGGTTCCTGCTCTGATGCTGATTGAAATTTTGGCACTACAACACATGTTTAAGACTAATGTTCCAGCATCAGAACACAATGTCAAGACAAATGTTACTACTTCTAGTGACTGACAGAACAACCAAACTGTAAATTATGCGGAAGGATAAATTGCATAATGATAAAGAACACAATTAATTGTTAACCCAGTTTGATGCAACATCACCTACACTGAGGGCTACCAAGCCAGGAAGGAAATTCACTATGATAACATTAGTTCAAAAGCCTAAATAGTCCCAATTTACAACTTCTCGCCTAATCACTACCTTGTAAAACTTCTACCTAGGAATCACCACCTAGATATGAGATCCTCCTTTCACTTACAATCACCGCAGTGATACCTAGAGTCACAAACCTTGTGACTAGAATCAAAACCAGAAGATTACACTTACAATAAACAATACTTAGTTTTACTTAGAAGCTTCAACTAAGAACAATACTCAACTCTATGCTTAAAAGCTTCAAGAGTGAGAATAATAATTTGATAAATAATCAAGTAACAATCAGTCTACCTCACTGTATTAAAAGTTACACGGGTGACTTGCAAAATCACAAGAGACTTTCAAAACCTAAGACTTAAGACTTCCCCTAATTTTACAATTATGAAAAGTTAAATTACATTAGGTTTAGGTTTCTCTTGAACTACACCTCAGTAGTCCATGGGCTTTGAAATATTCACCCAGATGTTTCTTGATCTACAAGATGAGGGTTGCACCAATTATTCAAAAAAATCTCCTTAAATCTTGGAATAAAACATCAAGTTTCCTAAATTGTCTTAATATCCAATTTTAGGAACTTATGTACAACTTGAGATTAGATCAATTGTTCCAGAATAAATCTTTTTTACCTTCAAAAATTATTGAGATATATCCAAAAGAAATATCATAAAATCAAATCAAATCTGTCAAGATTTAAAACAGCCTATACTGATGTTTTGATTCAGCATGTCAAAACATATGTCTTCAATGCAACCTTCACACTTTGTTGTATCAATTTGATCAAGATGTTATGACATCTTGTTCAACATTAGTTAAGAACCATGTTTTAGAAAATTTTAGCCAATCATAAAACAATTGATCTAACAAATTCGAACATGCATTTTACACAAAATAAATGTTTTCCTTATATTTGATCCTTATTTTACACATACATCAAACCAAACATTACAGTAATAAGTGATATTATAATAAAAAATAGTACACATCATTGAGAATGCATAATATACAATATACTATACAAGCACATAATACTAAATTATCTTAAACATATACATAATATAAAATCACATTATACCATGAAACACGTAAACTAATATAAAGTTTCTTAAACATCTTGTACCTCAATACGTTATTAGTCTCTCTCAGAATTTTTTGGATAACATCGTGATTTTTAGTACCATTGTAACTATTAGAATTGATAGAGAGGTATTGTATCTACATTTTTAATCTAACTAACTTTTGATTTATGAATTAGTTAGTTACAAGAAGTTGCAACTATTTGCTTTATATATAACATATTAGTTAACTTGCAATAATAAGTTTTATCAGTGCTCAAGCTGACATGAGTCAGTCTTGAGCCTAACTCTAGTACATACTCTAATACCCCCTATAAACTCAAGGGGAGGTAACAACCTTTAGTTTGTGCCTTAGCTCTAAAAAATGAGTGGAAGGTAGATGATTGGTGAGAGCATTCACCCACTAATCAATGCCTGGAATATGTGTGAAATGAAGATGCTCAACCATGAACTTTTGCCTTACAAAGAAGAGATTAATCTCCATGTGCTTAATTCTTGAGTGAAAAATAAGATTATGGGTCAATACAATCGCTGACTTATTATCACAAATCACTAGAGGAATCTTGGAAGTGAGGAAAAGTTCCTTGAGCAGAGTTTGAATCCATAACAACTCAATAGTAGATTGAGCTAGACTCTTATAATATGGTTCAGTGCTAGACCTTGCAACGATATGTTGTTTCTTGGACCACCAGGAAATGAGGTTATTGCCAAAGTAAATTGCAGCATCATATGTACTCTTTCTGTCACCTGAGTCAGAGGCCCAATAAACATCACAATAAAAATGGAGAGATGGAGGAAAAAATGTGGGCAGATGAGAAAGTAACAAACCATGTAGAATGTTGCCTTTGAGGTACCCGAGGATCCTCTTGACAGCCCCCCCCCCCCCCCCAATGAGTCTCAAGGGGATAAGACATAAACTGACAGACCTTGTTGACAAAATAGGGAATATCAAGCCTAGTAATAGTAGCATACTAAAAAACACATACCACTGACCTATATAGTTAGGGGTTAGTGACTATTATAGACCCATTTTTGACCAATTTACAAATAGATTGCATAGGCGTCTGCACATGACAAGATTCCAGCATGATGGTTTCAACAAGGATATCCTTAATGTTTTTTTATTAAGTGAGTACAAGCGAGTTCTGGGCAGTTTTCTTGACCTCAATGCCTAGAAAGTAATCAAGGTCACCAAGTTGCTTGAGAGAAAAGGCAGCATTAAGTTTTGAGGTAATAGTTTGGAGAAGTGATAAAGAGTTGTCTGTGATGATAATGTCATCTACATAAATCATAACATAGATTGTGTGACCTCTAAGAAAGTAGATAAACAAGGAGGGATTACAATTTCTAGGTTTGAAATGTAATTGGAGTAGAGTATTTTGAAGCCTTTCAAACCATTGTCTAGGTGCTTGTTTAAGGAAAAAGAGTGTAATTTGTGAGCTTTACTCATACAACAAGTTAAGCAAAAACAATTAAAATATTTTGTACTGAAAGAAATATTACATTCTTGCATAACAAGTTTTAGGGCATGAGGATTAAGGTGACCTAATATTAAAGGCCAGATATTAGTTATACTAGAATTGAAACAAACAACATTAATACTAGAATCAAACTTCTTAAGCAACCCTGAATAAGAAGAAGTAGGGAACTGAAATGATGGACCAATGAGAGTGATGAAGGGAAACTCATATAAGCCATACCTGCCAACCTGACCTTCAAGTAAGATAGCATTAGATTCTTGTGATTGCACAAGACATTTATCAGCTGAGAATAATAATTGGATATTGTTATCATGACAAAACAGACTTACATAGATTAAATTCTTGGTAATAAAGGGAATAAGTAAGACATTCTGAACTGTTAGGGGTGTGTGAGGGTGAAAAGGTAAAGGAGAAAAATTAAAGCTATATGACTTAATATGAAAACCTTGTCCATTCCCCATGAAGATCTAATCAGGGGCTTCATAGGGGGCTAATTGTTGAATATTCTTAGCATCATTTGTGACATGGAAGGAAGCTCCAGAATCAGGGAACCATGATGCATAAGTAAGAGGAAAGAAATTAGAAACAAAGGCACTTGGTGTATGGGAGAAATTAACACCACTTTTTAGTTGTGTAGGAGGTCTTGTCTAAACATTAGGAGGAAAGCCACCATAGCCATAAGGTGAGGAGACCATTGTTGAGAGTTGTTGGGATTAAGAGTAGGAGCAGGAGGCTGATAATAATGATTACATTTATACCAATAAGTGAGAGCAGAATGTCCATGTTTGGAGCAGGCTTGGCATTGGATATGAGCATTATAAATTATGCCTTTGCTTCTACCAAACATGTTACTTCTCTATTTTTAGGATACGCATTAATTTTAGTAAAACAAATATAATAACAATATGTTAAATAGGATGTGTTAACATATTGAGAAGATCAGGTTGAACAAGAAGTAATATTTTATGGAGAAACATGGTGAGATAAAAATTTTCATCATCTGGAGTAACATGTCGAACAAGATGTCCCATGCAGAGTCATTCGACATCGTGACTGGTTTGGGCTAGGTTGTTGGATCGGTTTAAGATTCAGCATATGCCAAATATTCTAGGAATATTATGTTATCCTATGTGGCGCTGATTTTAAGGTCTAGAAGATTCAAGCTGAAATCAAGAAGAATATTGACTTTCTAATTATGGAGATAAATTAGGAAAGTCATGATTAAAGACCTATCTTTATGCAGAAGTTTCTGCATATTTGTAGCAATTGATATGTTGCGATTTGAAGCTCAAATCTAGTTGGGAAAAAGTTTATAAATAGAAGGATATTAACCTAGAAAAAGGTACCAACAGAAGATGAAAAGTTTAGATTATTAGGGTTGAATCTATAAGCCACTCTCTATGAGAGTCGATATGTATGAGCCTCTCTAATATCATGTTGATAGAAGAGTAGGATTGTTCCTTGAGTTGTAAGGTTTTGTTGTTCATTCTTAAGATTTTAAGCATATAATGTATATTGTTCTTGGATGAAGCTTTGAAGAAAATACAATGGTGTTGCTTAGTCTAGAGTCTTGGATGAACTTTATGGTTGTTATATATCACTGAGGTGATTTAGGAAGTGAGATGACAATTTCTCATATTTAGGGAGGACCTGTGTAAACGTGTCATTGGGTAGGGATTAGGCGAGAAGCTGTAAGCGGGGGAGTTTAGTTTGAACTAATATTGTGGATAGTGGAATTTCTTCCTAGCTTGGTATCCCCGAGAGTAGGTGTTATTGTATATTGAATTGGGTCATCATATATTGGTGTTTTATCATTCTGTATTGTTCTGTTTTATTTTTTATTGATTAACATGTCGTATAAGATGTTGGAACATCTGTTATGATTCTATACTGATGAGTTCTGTATCAGTCTGTTATTTTTGTCTATGAGAATTTTGTAGAGATCAATGTCACAACATGTGTAATATGTATACCATAATTTCAATTGGTATCGGAGCAGGCATCATGTCTATTTCTGAATGAGATCATGGAAGATACTTTCTGGTTCATGGAATTGAAGGAACAAGGTGTTGTTTATAGCTTTAGTGGTAATCTGTTGTGTTGGTTTCATTTATTTTCAAACCTATTTTGTTCTATTGGCACCTGGATTGTGGTGCTTGTGTATAAATGTAATTAAGCCACACCAAAGGTTACTGAGGAGTTTTTATTTATTCTGCTGCATCTGATAGAAAACTCCAGTTGGTTCCTGGTGTATCTGGTGTTAAGGCTGTAGGGAGGTTTGCCCTTGCAATAGAATAAGGAAGAGCCTTGTTATATGTTCCAATATGAAGGTGTATCATGTATTGTAGTGATACTTGGAGGCTGTTTCAACCAGTCCGCTAAAGTTGCCAAAGATACTTGAGGATTATCTCAAGTCCACTCATAAAGGCACTTTTAAGTGAATTTGTTGAAAAGAGATCTGAAGAAAGTTAGAAGACATTTATTTTTACTTTTAACCCTAAAAAGCCAATCTCCAGCCTTTATCAAAGGACCTCTTGATATGTTCCTTGGAATGATGTTCTATCATATGTTAGAACGTCACACCAATAAGTTGTGCATAACTCTGTTGGCTAAAGGAATGGAATTACAGATGCTTTAGGTGCTAAACAAATGTGTGTTGATCACATATGTTTAGAACCTTCTCCTGATCTGGAAGAGAAGGCATCTTGCTTGTGTGTCTAAGGAGTTTCTGCCTTTCAGACATATCTTAGATGAGTGTGTTGCTCAAGACCTTGCTTACTTCTTGGTTCAGTTTATTTCTGATCAAAGTATATTGGAGTGCAGAAGATGAGCTCTTTTCTCTAGTAGAGAATTTTGTTAAAGGAATCAGATTCTTCATGAATGAAGGCCAAGCTTTGTAGATCCTTTTGATTAAGAGAGCCTAATTTTTGGAATCTTGTTTAAGGAGGTGTGTCTAATCTGGAATTGGAAGACCTTGAAGAAATTTCAGATATAATGTCTTGACATCTTTGTGTTGAGAATTTACTTTTCTCAATATGTCTGGGTGGTGTTCCTGTCAAACAGAATGGAGGTTGTTTACTCTAACTTGATATTAATCATCAAGTCTATAAGAATATGGAACTCTTGTTCTGCTAAAGTAGAAGAGATATTCAAGGGGTTGTGTGTTATGGATATGTATCAACCTAAGTGGTTGATTGGTGGTTGCATGTTTGGAGTGTCATCCAAACTTCTTGGGATGAACTTTCTAGTGATGAATCTTGAAGGACTGGAAGAAGCAGACTTTTTCTGAACAATATTTTTGTGGCATTACGATCATTCATTACTTTGGTTGTTGTTTGTTAGAGGGAATCTTCACTTTTGATGCATAAGGATGTTGTCTAAAGGTCAGACAAGAAGTCTGAACTATGCGCTTATGAGAAGAAGGATGTCAGACCAAAGTGTTCTTCTAATTGAAAATAGGACAACATCATATGTTGTTTATGGAAATGTTTCTTTGGTAGAAGTATGCATCTGATTGATGGAAAATACTCTGATGAGAGTTGCGTATTTGTTTGATGTGTTGATGTAGAAAGTAAATGAGAATATATTTCCTGGTGCGTCATGCCTTTGGTCTGTGAAAGAATACAAGTGTGATTTCCTTGAGGTTCCTTCAAGAGTTATGCTTAAGTCCTTGATGTCTGAGCTGATGTTGGAACATCATTTTAGTTGGTTGCTTCTCCAGCCAAAGAAGGTTCCTTTGTTCGAGGTGGAGTGTAAGGTCAAACCACTGATCCAATCTAGAGTGGTTTGTGAGTTGTATATCTGTCATGTCTGTTTGGTATGATGAAGAATCCACTTATGCTAAGTGGTGTGCAGAAGAAGGATGTCAGACCAAATGTTCTACTTAGTGTGAGAAGGTAGTATTATCTGCTGTCTGGATTTTAGAGGGAACTGTGAAGTAAGGAGCTTGAGAAAATTTTCCCTGGTGATGTGGATTTAACTGATGACAAATACTTTGACGGGAGCTGAGTATTTGTTAGATGTGTATGTGCAAGTTTGCAATCTGAACTCTTTGTTTCAGAGAGTATGTGAGAGTTTATTCAAGTGTGTTTGATGACCTGCATGCTCTACACTTGAGAAGAGGTAATCCTATCAGTTCTTTGAACATCTAAGAGAAATTGTGATCCAGGTATGCATATGAAGGATAGTAAATATATTGATGGGAGTTGTGTATTTTCCTAACGTATCTATGCAAGTATGCAATCTGAGCACTTTAATTCAAAAAGTGTATGAGAGTTTATTTCTCTTTGTGGTTCTTTGGTGTGTGCTAGCTGTTGAAGCTGTGTACTTCTTGTATAGCTTAAAAGAAGGAAATCCAAGCATGATGAGTCCTTTGGATGGTGTATCAAGAACCAGAGTGATTGGGTTCTGTAATGGGAAGTTGATGTCCTAAATGATGTTGTAACATCATTTTTGTAGAAGCTGTCTGGGTCTTTGCTCAACATTATTATCAGAAGAAGCATTTATGACTATAATGATAAGGCTCTAGTCTTTTCTAAAGTATTATGCTTGTGGAATGCATATCTCTATCCAACAATTGCATGTAAGGATAGAGGAATGATATTAGATAGTTTGAAGAAGTCAAAAGGCTTGGTTTTTCTCTCAAGGAGCTGGGTTATCTAGTTCATGATCATCTTAACAAGGGTGTATGTTCAGATGGAGTATTGGTTATCATTGATAGAGGGAGTTAAATACTTGTCTCTAAATTGTTTCGGCAATAGGACTGTTCAATATTTTTGGAGTACTTATGGAAGACTGTGTTTTTTTGGGAGAATTTATTTTTCTCTACAGACTTTTGGTGGGACTAATGGATGTCCTGGGTGATGAATAAGAATATGCTTCAGGATATTTGGATATTTCAGTGAAATATTTTTGGTATTTTGGCCACAAGAACAAGTAGACAATTCCTAACTGGATGTCAGAACTTTGTTTAGGACATGTTTTATCCTTGATCCAAACAAGGGAGTGTTATGGACGGTGTGATCAAGCACGTATCAGAAAAGTGTACAGATATTTTCCATGACTATGCTTGTGCATGTATTAATGAATATATTCTTAGAAGAAACAATCCAAAAACTATAAAGGCAATCAAGACTAAATTGGGAGGTGCACATTTATTTTGGTGGAGTTATCTTCCTCAAATAACGTTCCTTTTGACTAAGACCATCATTACAGTCAAGGATCGTTAATTCCTAAGTAACTGCTCAGCTATTTTTAGAAAATATTCATCTCTCTTTCACATTGTGAGTGTTTGATGCTTCCACGGTCCTTATGGCTTTTGTTAGGGAATGGGTGAGTACATATTGGATATGGTTTTGTGAGGGGTATCTATGTCAAGTTTTGGCTAAAATAGGGAGAAAGAATTTGTTCAGTTGTTTAATCTGGAGTTTGTTTTTCCAGATTTGTCACAAAGATGTTAGATTGGATGTTCGATCCTATGTCAGTTTGGGATTGATTTGTGACTTGTGATTTGAGTTATGAACATGATTGTGACCCGTGTTCTGAGTTACCAGGGGGTGGTGGTTATTTTTCTCTTAAGTTTCCTCTTATGCCATAGGTTGACTGGTAGCTACCAATTGGGGTTCTGCTATGCAGCTTAATGGTTCTCTTATGCCCCTAAGAGAAAGAGTTATCCTGCAGTGGTAATTGAAGGTTTCTGTGTTGAGGGGGAGTACAAGCTACCTTCTTCTTCATGTACACCAAATGACTTCAGGACTTTCTAATCCTTTGTCCTGAGGTTGTTGTTCTTTGATATTGAGGTTTTCTTCTACAATAAAGCTCATTCAAATTGTGTTGAAGAAGATGTCGAACGAGATGTTATGACATCAATTAGATTGAAGATGTGTTGTTGTGTTCAGTAGCTTCTGAATACTAAAGAATAGAGTTATGGTTATAATTTTTATTAAAGTAATCTGAGATGTAATTTTTATTTATTAGTTTTAGCCAAAATTTCCAAAGGGGGAGATTGTTACTTCTCTTGTTTTAGGATTGGCATTAATTTTAGTAAAACAAATATAGCAGCAATATGTTAAATAAGATGTATTAACTTGTTGAGAAGAATAGGTTGAACAAGAAATCTCATTTTATGGAGAAACATGTTGAGATGAAATGTTTCATCATCTAGAGCAACATGTCGAACAAGATGTCCCATGCAGAGTCATTCGACATCGTGACTAGTTTGGGTTGGGCTGTTGGATCGATTAAAGATTTAACAGATGCAAAATATTTGGGGAATATTATGTTATCCTATGTGGCGCTTATTTTAAGGTCTATAAGATTCAAGCTGAAATCAAGAAGAATATTGACTTTCAAATTATGGAGATAAATTAGGAAAGTCGTGATTCAAGAACTATCTTTATGCAGAAGTTTCTGCAGATTTGTAGCAGTTGATATGCTAGAATTTGAAGCCCAAATCCAATTGGGAAAAAGGTTATAAATATAAGGATATTAACCTAGAAAAAGGTACCAGCTGAAGATGCAAAGTTAAGATTATTCAGGCTGAGTCTGTAAGCCACTCTCTAGGAGAGTCAGTATTGTGTGAGCCTTTCTAATATCAAGTTGATAGAAGAGTAGGACTATTCCTTGAGTTGTAAGGTTCTATTATTCATTCTTAAGCTTTTAAGCATAGAATGTATATTTTTCTTGGATGAAGCTTTGAAGCAAATCCAAGTGTGTTGGTTTGTCAATAGTCTTGGCTGAACTTTATGGTTGTTAGATAACACTGGGGTGATTTAGGAAGTGAGATGGAGGTTTCTCATATTTATGGAGGACCTAAGTAAAAGTGTCATTGAGTAGGGATTAGGTGAGAAGTTGTAAACGAGAAAGTTTAGCTTTGAACTAATATCGCTGATAGTGGAAATTATTCATGCCTTGGCAGCCCCCAGAGTAGGTGTTGTTGTATACCAAACTAGGTCATCATATCTTGGTATTTTTATCATTCTGCAATGTTCAGTTTTGTTTTTTGATTTATTAACATGTCATATAAGATGTTGGAACATTTGTTACGATTCCAGATTGATGAGTTTTGTATCAGTCTGCTGTGTCTTTCCATGAGTATTTTGCAGAGATCAATGTCACAACATATATTAGGACATGTGTAATCTATATACCAAAATTTCAAAACCGACATCCACGAGATCCTTTGGAGCCACATGATTGAGTAATGTCCTGTAACACGGTGGGAGAACTGACTTGGGTGTTTTGTGTTTTATCGCAATTTTTGCGGATAGCAAGAGTCGCCACCGGCTTTTCTTTAATCCAATAAGGAGAGGTTGAAAAGAACAAGAAAGACCTTTTGAGATTATTTCTTGAGTTCGGGGGGTAGGTTATGAAAAGGGAAGGTGTTAGCACCCTTTTCATCCGTACTTATCTACAGGCTCTTAGTTGCTTGCTACATCACTTGCTTTTTGTTTGAAGATGTGTTTGTGATGTGGGTTTTAAAAGTATTTTAAAAAGGAGTGTCTTTGTAATGGTTCTCGTCTCTATAAGAACACGTACAAGGTGTTTTAACTTTTGAAAATGTTTCAAAGTGAAATTGTGGGTGTATAAAATATTTTTATTGTGAGCAAGCGAGCAACCAGGAGAAACCTACCTACTAAAAAGGTCTTAAACGTTCTTTTCCTCCTCCTTTAGATGTTGTTATCTTACCACTGTTTTGGTAAGAAACCCCATCGTTGGATGTGAAGGGACGGGCACGAGACATTTGCATAGTCATAGAAGGTAACCTATGGGACGTTTTAGCAATGTCGTTTAGGGACTAGATCGTTTACCGAAGGCAACATTGAGGGTCATCGAGGGACTACGATCTTTTATCGAGGGTTTTTTCTAAAACTCCCATATTCGAGGGACATGACTATTTTCTGAAAGGCAACAAAGTGAGATTAGGGTTATCTATTCATTGATTTTATCTTGCCATACATCCTAGTTACTAACAATATATGAAAGCAAATAAAATACAGAAAAATAAATCCTAAGCTATTACATCATTACGAACATATTTACAAATAGGGATTTGCAAGAATTTAAATCCTAATTATCTATTACAACCATATTGAATTGTACAATATAAGAAAAGGAAAGGATTTGTTTTGAAAATGGTTTTTTGTCTTAATAAAATAAAAGAAAAAATAATAATTAGTTAAAGAAAGAAAAATGTTTTTTAGGCCCCTTTTTTATATTAATAAAATAATGTTAATACTGAAAATAATAAGAATAAGCAAGAAAGAAGAAAAATAACGAAAACAGGATCAGCATGTTGCTGAAAACAAAAGTGAGGGGGATTAGAAGTTTTGATGTTAGGTACGTTATAGTTCAGAAGGAAACGTCGAAGGAGACCAGAAGTTTTGGGTTGCTGCACGCTGAAGTTCTTAAAGAAACGTTAGAGGAACCTAAAAGTTCTGTGTTGTGTTAAAACAGTGAGAAAACCTAGAAGTTATGTGTGTGTTAAAACAGTGAGAAAGCCTAGAAGTTTTGTGCATGTTAAAACAGTACGAAAGCCTATAAGTTCTGTGTATGTTAAAATAGTAATAAAGCCTAGAAGTAATGTGTGTGTTTAAACAGTAAGAAAGCCTAGAAGTTCTGGTGTATTGCAACAGTGAGAAAAAAATCAGAAGTTCTGTGTTATGTTAAACAGTGAGAAAAACTCAGAAGTTCTGGTGTATTACAATAGTGAGAGAAAAATCAGAAGTTATGTGTTGTGTTAAATAGTAAGAAAAACTCAAAAGTTCTGGGTTGAACTTCACCTCCTTACTTACATTAACCAGAGCATCTGCATCTTATTCAGTTCTTAACAACAGAAAAACAGAAAAAATAAAAGCACGATAGTTTATAGAAGTTCTAATCCTAATTCTGAGCCTAGTTTTCCTCAAGAAGTTCTGATCCATAGTTGTTCAACTTAGACAATGATACGTACAATCTCAACATTATGATATCTACATATTTAATGATGTTCTGAATGATAATTTCAAAGTCAGAATGACTTACCTTGAATATGAAGCGTGTGTTTGGGACCTGAGCTGCTGCCTTTGAATGTTCTGGGGTCAACAAAAAACGAAACAGAAAATGTTATGTTCTTTGATTCAAAGGGAAGAACAAAAATATTGTTTTTGAGAATGTTTGAATATTTTCTTTTCTTTCTCTTTTTTTTGTATTTGATCACTCTCTCTTTCCAAAAGCCTGCCCCTTGAACGTGTGATGGAACAACTTATTTATAGATGATTTTGCTCTGGTTTTGGGGAGAAAAAAATGGGATTTGAACCCTTTTTGGCATAATGTTTCATTGCTTTTTAAACACAACTTTTATGTGCTAATTTGGTGCAAATATGGGGTTTGAGGAAAATGCAGGCGTAGACTGGATCAGCAGCAATTTGGAGTGTTGTGGAAGCTAGATGCAAGATTGTGCCATAGCAGTGCAACAGACTGTTCAAATGAGGTTTTAGGGCTTGGTGATGTTCTGAACGAAGAAGACCAGAATGAGATTCAAAGGATGATGTTCTGATCGAAGCGTAGAACATAGTCTCCATGTGCCGAAGAGTCATGTTCTGATTGAAGTACACAGTTTCCATATATTCTGATTGAAGAGTCATGTTCTGAACCGTCTTTGCAAATTCTGATTGCGCTTGCGTGAAATCTGGCCCAGAAGTTATGAAATTATCATATTCTCTTAACACTTAGAAAATTTTCTAAGTGTCTAGAAATTTGACTTTTTCAAAGTAATTTCTGATTTTTGATTTCTTGAGGAACCAATTTCATGTATTGATGAAATATGATCGTTGAAACTTGGTTTTTGATCAAAAAGTCAAAGTTTGACTTTTTAGTGTGTTTTTGACCATTTTCCCTTGTGAATTACTTTCTTGGAAAATTATAATCCAAGACTTGAAACTTGATAGAAGGAATCCTGAGGGTCCAGGATGATCCTTTGAGAAATGATAGGGAAAATTTTGGGGTACAACAGCTGCCCCTGTTCAATTTTCTTAAACCTAAAGAGTTAGATTGGAAAATCTGCCATTCGTGACTTGAAGGTGGAAGATGATTGAACACTAGAGTGCCCAAAAATTTGCACTCTGATGATTTTGAGGTTGAGGTGTAAGGAATGGGCTTAAAGATGCCATTTGGAGAAATGATGGAGAGTTGATGGAGATGGGATTATAGATGCCATCTGAAGGTGAATGTCGACAGAAATTAGACTAAGTCTAAGCTTGACTTTAATTGGGAAAAGAATTAGAATAAACCTTTGGTTGATTTAAAACTGAACCTAGCAGAAGTCTTGAATAATCTTTAACTGGAAAGAATCAAGGTAAATCTTGGGAGAAATTTATCTAAACCATAGAAGATGTCTACGGGAAAGAATCAAGATAAACCATTAAGAGGTTTAAATGGAACCGGCAGAGGCCTGGAAAAGAATCAGGGTAAATCTTCGGAGCGATTTATCTGAACCAGAGAAGGTGCATGCGGGAAAGAATCAGGATAAACCGTTGAGAGATTTAAACTGAACCAGTAGAGGTCTGGAAAGAATCAGAATAAACCTTGGAGCGACTTATCTAAACCATAGAAAATGTTTACAGGAAAGAATCAGGATAGACCATTGAGAAATTTAAACTGAACTAGCAGAGGTCTGGAAAGAATCAGAACAAATATTGGGGAAATTTATCTGAACCAGAGAAAGTGTCTACTAGGGAAAGAATCAGGATAAACCATTGAGAGATTTAAACTTAACCAGCAGAGGTATTGAATACTCTTTAACCGGAATGAATCAAAATAAATCTTGGAGCGATTTACCTGAACCAGAGAAGATGTCCATGAGAAAGAATCAGGATAAATCGTTGAGAGATTTAAACTGAACCAGCAGAGGTCTGGAAAGAATCAGAATAAATCTTGGAGCGACTTATCTGAACCAGAGAAAATGTCTACAGGAAAGAATCAGGATAAACCATTGAGAGATTTAAACTGAACCAGCAGAGGTCTAGAAAGAATCAGAATAAATCTTCGGAGCGATTTATCTGAACCAGAGAAGATGCCTGCGGGAAAGAATCAGGATAAACCGTTGAGAGACTTAAACTGAACCAGCAGAAATTTGGAAAAGAATCAGAATAAATCTTTGGAGTAATTTATCTGAACCAGAGAAGATGTCTGCGGGAAAGAATCAGGATAAACTGTTGAGAGATTTAAACTGAACCGACAAAATCTGAAGGAAGTATTTGCCATGTAGATAGTTGGTGCGTCCTGTCTCGGGAATTGATCTGTAATTGATTTGTCCCCAGATAATTGCCCTGTCTTGTGGAAAATTTATCAATTGGTCTTCCCTGAAAAGGTAAAGAGTTAGTTGCATGTAATGCCATGATGTATGAAATGCATGATGTAATGATGTTTCTCAAAATAAATGAGATTGTGATATATGCATTTTTATTGTCGATGCTATGACGTATGAATGCAATGTATGAACATATTAGTTGTTTTGCTGCAGTGTTATTAGATTGGGGAAAATAAATCCCTGACTGCCGCTGGGAATGAGGAGTGTAAGTCTACATATTTTGTTGAAATTGAAGTGTTGATAGATGGGTTTCTGTCATTAGAGAAGTAAACTTTGTTGGGGAAGTGAAACACCGTGCATTACTTGTGGAATTTTTGAAGTCCTGCTGGGGAATCCTAAAAAGCTGGACGACTTTCACTGGGGAATCTTTGAAGTAGTAACTGGAGGTTTTTCTCCGTCGGGAATATGGAAGCAACAAATATCATTAGACTACATACTGGCGATATAACAATGATCTTGTGGCAGGATGTTCTTGCTTTTGCTCTGTTTAGAGAAAGTATCTGCGGGGATTTCATGGGATGGCCCATAGAAAGTATCTTGCTTTATGTGTTTATTTGTAAATAGTAATTACGTTCAAATGCATATGTTTAAAAATAAACACTGGACATTTTTTGCAAACAAACTAGGAAAGTAAAAGAACAACAGATATTTTTGTACTTTTAAAGGAATATCTTTGTATTAAATTGAATAATTATTTTTGTACAAAGAGACGAACATCCTAGTAAGAGGATATCATCGTAAAAAATTAAAATTGATACAAAGAAAATATAACTATGTAAAATAATCCCATGGGGCTCCTATTCTACTATAGCCTTCATGTCTCTGAGCGTCTCATCCACTTGCTGCTTTGTCTGAAGTTGATTGGATTGATTAAAACGGTACGAGTTTGACGAATGATACTGAAGGTTGGTTGTAGGGTGAACCAACGGGACATAGTCATACGCCTTAAAATCCCTAACTTTTACCTGGACCGCCCTTTCGGGTTTTCAGTCCACCGGGATACCCTTTTTTGTCCAAGCCGCCTTTTCAGGTTTTCAGCTTGTCGGGTGTACAAATTTTTTTTGGTATTTTATCCCTAATTTTTGCCCGAACACTTTTGGTTCGTCGGGATGCCCTAATTTTTTCCTAGGCCAGTCGACCTAGCGGGTTTTTGTTCATGCGTAGTATCTTTTAACTATGTTTGCGTTTACAGGGTGCGGAAGGTCGTCGCCATCCATAGTGGTTAAGATCATTGCTCCACCAGAAAACATGTTTTTAATCACAAATGGTCATTCGTATCTAGGAGTCCATTTTCCCATGGGATCGCCTTGTGGTAGTATGATACACTTGATTACCAAGTCACCAACCCAATATACCTGACGTCTGACCTTCTTGTTAAAAGCTTTGATCATACATTTTTGGTACATCTGACCATGGCAGATAACTGTAAGCCTTTTCTCATCAATCAAGTTCAACTGGTCAAGTCGAGTTTGAATCCATTCATCTTCATTCAGCCCTACATCCCTCATGATTCTTAAAGAAGGTAGTTGGACTTCAATTGGTAGGACAGCTTCCATGCTGTATACCAAAGAGAAAGGAGTCACCTCTGTTGATGTGCGCGGCGTGGTACAGTAACTGTAGAGAGAAAATGGTAACATCTCATGCCAGTCCTTATAGGTCACTATCATTTTATGTATGATCTTCTTGATATTTTTATTAGCGGCTTCTACAGCTCCATTCATCTTCGGCCGGTAAGGGGAAGAGTTATGATGCTAGATCTTGAATTGCGCGCATAGTGCAATGATCATAGTATTATTGAGATTGGTACCATTATCTGTAATGATTCTCTCCGAGATACCATACCGACAGATAAGATTTTGTTTGATTAATCGGGCCACAACGTTCTTGGTAACCGAAGCGAATGAAGCTTTCTCGACCCACTTCGTGAAGTAATCAATGGCAACCAAGATGAAGTTGTGTACATTAGAAGTTGTAGGTTTGATTTCCCCAATCATGTCAATGCCCCACATTGCGAATGGCCAAGGAGCAGTCAGGACGTTTAGAGGAACTGGAGGAACATGTAACTTGTCAGCATAGATCTGACACTTGTGGCAGGTTCGTGAATGTTAATGACAATCTGCTTCCATGGTGGACCAGTAGTATCCTGCCCGGAGGATCTTTTTAGCCATCGTGTGTCCACTAGAATGGGTGCCAAAGGTGCCTTCATGTAAATCAGCCATGATCTTGTCTGCCTCCCCTTGTCTATGCACCGAAGCAAAGTAGAGTCATGGTTGCGCTTATAGAGAACTCCCTTACTGAGAAAGAACTTAGAAGAGAATCTACTCAGGAATTTCTTATCATTGACTGAAGCTCCCTCCGGATACTCTTGGGCCTCGAGATATCTCTTAATTTCATGGGACCAAGGCTTGGCCACTACTTCTTCAGTATCAATCTCGTGGCAGTAAGCTGGTTCGTCCATCCGCTTAATGGTGATCTGAGGAGCCTCATTATCCCACCTGATTTTGAACATGGATGACATAGTGGCTAGCGCGTCAGCTAGTTGGTTTTCCTGTCGTGGAAAATGCTCAAAAGTAATTTCCTCAAAATGTGGGATCAATGTCAATACATGTTCTTTGTAGGGGATGAGGTTAGGATGCTTCACATCCTATTCTTCTTTGATCTGACTGATGACTAAGGATGAATCTCCAAATACACTTAAGGACCTGATTCCCAAATCCATGGTAGCTTTGAGACCCATAATACACGCTTCATATTCCGCCATATTATTGGTACAGTTGAAACATAGTCTAACGGTGAAGGGAGTATGGCATCCTTCAGGGGATATGATCACAACGCCTATGCCATTGCCGAGTGTATTAGAAGCTCCTTCAAAAACCATGTTCCATCGGGATCCTTGCTCAGGTCCGTCATATGGTCTGAGTTCTTCGCATTAATTTACCACCATGATGTCTTTGTCTGTAAATTCAAAATTCATGGATTGATAGTCATCCACAGCCTGCTGAGCAAGGTGATCGGCTAACACACTTCCCTTTATTGCTTTTTGGGTAGTGTACTGAATGTCTTATTCAGTCAGGACCATGTGCTTTCTATTCTCCCAGAGAGGGTGAGTTTCTCGAATATGTACTTAATTGGATCCATCTTGGATATCAATAAGGTAGTGTGGGTCAACATATACTGTCTTAGCCGGCGATCAGCCCATGCCAGAGTGCAGTAAGTTTTCTCAAGCAGTGAATATCTGGTTTCACAGTCGGTAAACTTTTTGCTCAGGTAGTATATTGCATGCTCTTTTTGGCCAGACTCGTCATGCTGCCCCAGCACACACCCCATTGAATTTTCTAAGACAGTTAGATACATGATCAGAGGTCTTCCCTCAACTGGTGGCATCAAAATGGGAGGCTCTTGAAGGTACTCTTTGATCCTATCGAAGGCATCCTGGCAGTCGTTGTTTCATTCCACCACTTTATCTTTCTTCAGCAATTTGAAGATTTGTTCACAAGTAGCGGTTAGATGGGAAATGGACCTGGTAATGTAGTTTAGCTGTCCTAAGAATCCCATAACTTCCTTCTCAGTGCGAGGAGCAGGCATTTATTGTATTGCTTTTACCTTTGTCGGGTCCACTTTGATACCTTTGTCGTTGACAATGAAGACTAAGAGTTTACCGGACCTCACTCCAAAAGTGCATTTATTCGGATTCATCCTTAGTTTGTATCTCTTTAGTCTTTAGTCTGCAGATGGTCCAGGTGTTCCTCTTCAGTTTGAGATCTGGCTATCATGTCATCCACGTAGACCTCTATCTCGTGATGGATCATATCATGAAACAGAGCTACCATGGCGTACTGATAGATTGCCCTGGTGTTCTTCAGCCCAAATGACATAACTTTGTCACAGAACATGCCCTACTGTGTGATGAAGGTCGTTTTCTCCATTTCCTCAGGTTCCATTTTGATCTGATTGTATTTGGAGAAACCATACATGAAGGAAAATATTTTATGTTGTGCGGTGTTGTCAACCAGAATATCGATATGGGGAAGCGGGAAGACATCCCTGGGGCTTGCCCTATTCAAGTCTCTATAATCCACACACATATGCACCTTACCGTCTTTTTTAGGCACTGGAATAACATTGGCGACCCATTGTGGATAGGAGGTGGCAGCTAAGAATCCATCATTGAACTGCTTCATGACTTCAGTCTTGATTTTCTCTGACATTTGTGGTCGCATGCGACAGACCTTCTGTTTTACCAAAGGTCAGTCTTCTTTTGTCGGCAGACGATGGACCACGATATCAGTGTTGAGTCCTGGCATGTCTTCGTATGACCAGGCAAAGACCTCAACATAGTCATGTAGTAACTGAGTTAGGTGCTTCTTGACACTAGGCTCCAGGTTGGCACCTACCTTGACTTCTCTCTTATCCTCTTCAGTACCTAAGTTAACTATTTCAAATGGCTCTTCGTGGGGCTATGTGGTCCTTTCTTCCTGTTGCAATAACCTGGCTAGCTCCCCTGGTACCTCACAATCTTCCTCACCTTCATCTTCGGTTTGGTAGATTGGATTTTCAAAGTCACAATAGGCCATAGTAGAATCGTTACCCATGGGATCCTGTGTGGATGTGGATCTGCATTTTGATATGTGAGTGTGTGTAAGAGCATAGCTATCTTTGATAAAATAAAAGGTAGAAAAGAAAAATAAAGAGCATAAAATTTGTTATGCAAAAACAACCATGATTTATTGATGACATATGAAGATGAAATAACAACCCTCATAAATGGGCCATTGTGCCTCGGGTAAGACACAAGGTTTTAAAGTCTAAATTGTTTAATTATTATAAGTTTGAGAATAAAATTAAAAGACAATTACTCTTGAATAAAAGTAATAGGGACAAATTCTTTGGCTTCCCAATTGCTGAGTCCTTCATTGATGGTTGGAAAAATCCACTCGTCCATATCACAATTGCCATCATTGTCTTCCACTTCATTGACTCCCTGATTGTTGATACGTAGAGGTGGTCCTCCAACACGAGCTCTTCGAACAACTCTTTGGGCCTCCGAAGTAAAAGCCAACCCAAATTTGTTGGATTTGTAGGGAATATCCGGAAGTTGACCCCAAATGGTGCATCCACCTTCCTCCATTACTGCTCTAGCATCCTTCAGAGAGGCCATTTTTAATGGCGGTCTGGTAACCTTTGGAGTCTTGGTAGTAGTTTTGGTTGCCGCAACTGTTTGTGGGACCTCCTTAAAGTTCTGACATGGAGTCTCAATGAACTCATCATCCATTTCCACCTACCTGAAAGAGTTCAGGTGGCTAACCATGTATTCCTCCTCCCCATGGACAGTGATGATCTTTCCCTTGATTGGGTACTTCAGCATCTAATGTAAGGTAGAAGTGACGACACCAGCACCATGAATCTAGGGTCGTCCTAATATACAAGAATAGGAAGGGCGGATATCCATCACATAGAAATTTGAATCAAAAGTCTGAGTTCCAACTTTTATAGGGATGTCAACTTCTCTGTGCACTATGCTCTTAAAACCATCAAAGGCCCTTACTATGATGTTTCTAGGCTTTAAAGTGAGTCCCTCTCAATCTAGACGTTCAAGAGCATTTTTGGGCAAGACATTCAGCGATGAGCTCGTATCCACCAGAACATGGGCTAGCGTAGTGCCCCTGCACTTGGAAACATGCAAGGCATCGTTGTGTTTCCTTCCTTTGGGAGTTAAGTTGGCGTCGGAAAAGTCCAATCCGTTATCAGCAGTTAGACTGGCCACACAATTCTCAAATTGATCAATGGAAGGCTCTTGGGGCACGTGGGAGGTCTTTAAAAACTTTACCAAGGCCTTAGTATGAGGCTCAGAATACAAAAGTAAGGCCAACATTGATATTTTCGAGGGGGTCTTCCCCAACTGTTCCATGATGTTGTAGTCGCTTTCCTTGATTATCTTTAGTATCTCTTCCATTTCTTTGCTAGAAGCTTCAAGAATGACCTCTGGATGTGCCTTCTTTTGGACAGGCTCAAATAACACCTTCTTGCCCCTTGTCTTGGTAGCAGGAATAACAATAGGTTTGTCAACGGGAGTATTACTGGGAATGCTGGTAGGATGGGTAGCGGGAATAATTACAAGAGTAGCAATGGTCTTTGGAGTGATCTCGGGTGAGAAGATTCTTCCACTTCTTGTTATTTTACTGGTCCCAATGATATTGACGACGTCCGGATCAGTGTCTTTCAGAACTTTTTCTTTGATAGCCAATAAGTCTTTCCTGACTCCTTGATTATAGACGTCAGCCCCATAGTTCCAGGGAACAACTTTATCTGAAGAATGTGGGATTGGCCCCGGCATGGTGATTATTAGAGGAGCAGACTTTGGAACAGATGTAATCCTGATGGGTCTTTTGGTGGAGACCCTGGGAGGATTGTTGGAAATGGTGATTATTGAAACATCTTCACAGGAATTTCTGGTAAGAGGAACTTTTTCAAACATGATTTCTTTGTTAGCCATCAGGCGCTGGAAGCCCATCTTCAGTAACAAACATCCATTTGGTAGGGACATACATAATTGACAACTTTCATCACAGCCTGAAAACAAACCGGCTCATAATAGATTTTGTTTAATGGTTAAAAGAGGAGTAGCTAAATCATCCACAGAGGAAACAAAACAATCATCATCAACAGTGTTGATACCTTGATCGTGTTTGGGCATTGGCGCCGTTATCACATTAGGCGTTTTTGAGGGATCAAACTCAATCTCTTATTCCTCTATAAGGTCTTTTACCTTATTCTTCAAGGCCCAACAATCGTTTGTATCATGCCCCAGGCTTTCAGAATGATAGGCACATTGCGCATTTGGGTTGTAGCAAGGAGAGGCAGTATTGGGGTTCTTGGGAACTTCCTTTAGGGTCACCATATTGGACTTCAAAAGATGCGGAAAAACTTGGGACAAGGTCATGTTGATCCGGGTGAATCTTCTTATGGGTGTGTTGTACCCCAAAATTTCCCCTCTCATATTTCTCAATACATGTCAAGTGAGGTCCTCAAATTGCTCAAGGTAGTCCAAGGGTTGACCAGACAAACCCTCTCCTAAAGCAGTCTATCTCAAATTAGGGTTTCATTTTGCACCAAGATGATTGAGTCCAAAGGGCCTCAAATTCTCACTATTGTCCTAATATGCTCTCAAGATCATCCATGTCAAGTTTCAAGCCTTGCAGAGGAAGTTTGCTCAGTCAAATTACTCAAAGACCCAAAAATCGACTGTGTTAGGGCAAGAGTCAACTGTGGCCCACATACAGTCAAACTTAAATATTTATGGTCAACATCCTAATTTTGAAGTATTATTCATCATTTGATCAATGGTTGATCATGATTCTTCAAGGATTGCTCATAATTCATCAAAACCCAAAAGTTGCCAAATTAGGGTTTTAAAGGAAAAGTCAACTCAACTTTGACCAAACATAACTTTCTCATACTTTATCAGAAATGATGCATCCAAAGCTCATTTTGAATAGGATGTGATTTCCTACAGTTCATCTTCAGCTCCCAAGTTCAAAAAATGCACTCACAAGAAAATATAAATTTGGACATTATAGGTCATTTTGAAAAGTCAACAAAAACACCTTTTTTTGTCAAAGCTTTATACATGAACATGGAAGACTCAATTGAGTTGATACCAAAAGGGTTGCTTAGAGGACATCTTGGGATTTCTAAAAAGTCCAAGAACAAATCTCTAGGGTCAAAATTCAAGGAGTTATGCATTAGTGAAGTTGACCTTTTTTGCAAAATTGCCAAAAGTCAAATATGCCTAAAATAGCATTTTTTGCTAAATGGGCCTAACTTTTTATGCTTGCACTGAACTTGTAACATGGCCCACGACCCATGAGCCTTTCCACTTGTAATTATTTTATTTTTATAATTTATCTTGATTTTATTTCATTTAAATCAAATTAAATCAATAATAAATAATGAAAATATCAAAAATCATTTAAACCTTGAGATTTTGTGCATATTTCAGGTCCATGAATAGATGGCAATGAGATCAAATCGTGCAAGGCTTGTTTGTACACAAAAAGATTGAATTTCTCTTGTTTTGGAAAGATTTGATACAAGTGTGAATCAATGATCAAATCTTCATAATTGCAAGGATTTGGTGCAAACTTGTAACCCTAATTGATTCTATGATATATATTGAACAAATACAGACCAAAAGCATAAGTTTTGGAGGCATGAGAGAGCATAATCAGATTCAAAAAAAGTCATTAAAAAGTGTGGAATTATTCTTGCAGTTAGAGGGAAATTCAGGCCATTCCAAGATCACCATTCACATCCTGGACCTTCTCTGAAGCAAATACGATCGTTTGCAAGCCTCCATACGGCCAGAAACTCAAACTACAGACCCACGGTTTTCCCTTCAAACTCAAAATCCATTCTTGTAATATACGCATCATTAGCATGTTTCAATGACATATATGTGTTTGTTAATGTATTTGCAATATTCTGGTTATATTCAATTGAATTTTTGATGCACATACTGAGATCCACCATTGCTAGGTTTTCTTTGTTCGTTTTAGGGTTTTCTCATGCAGGTAAAATTGGCCCAGAAGAAGGGTACCATGGTGTTCACAAGGCCAAGACGAACTGTCCTGTACCATTAGTTTTCATTTATCATGCTTGTATGAGATTCTGGAAATACGCAGTGGTTATACCTACAGAGAATGTCTGTAGGTAAAAGTCTTTTTACCTAAGATGACGGACGTTGGAGACGATGATGACGTGGCCTGACTGGCCCATTCAAACTTCGCGCGTTTTTAGATCCATTATCTTGTTTTCCATTATAATGATTGTTCTGGACTGGGCCCGACAGGCCCAAAAGCATTGCAAAGGCCCAGTCCAAATGGACTTACAAGGGCCTCGCCGACCAAAGAGTGAGACCGTGCCCGACGCGCAGCCACTGGCTCGACGATACACCTCCAGCTCGACATGAGGTGGTCCAGCACCACATTCTGAGGTCCAGCTCGACGTTACCTCGAGCACCCCAGCTAGGGCAGACTCAGTCCACTGTTCCCCAACGATACTCCAGAAAGACCGCGTCTCCGTCCGCCCGCACTTCACGCAGAACATCCAGGAAGGGGACCACGTGCGGGTCCCCACTACGCACGTAGAACCTGGCAGTTCCTCCATTGGGCCAAACCTGCCCGGCCCAATGAAGGAACCTTGGCCCAGCGCTGGGGGCTATAAATACCCTCTGTTTCCAGAGGGTCAGGTATTCATCATTCTAACCTTACACTTGCTATTATCTACTCGTACTCCTACTTACTTCAGCATCGGTGTGCCTTGCAGGTACACCCCCCACCTCGTTCAAAAAAGCCTTCTGCTCGGAGCCAGCCGTGACGGTCCATTTCTGATCAGGTCAGATCAGTGGCGCCGTCTGTGGGAAACCAGCTTCCCCGTCTAACGAACAATTCTGAAGACCAAAGCTCGATTCAACAACCTGTCATGGCTGATCCAGCTCGCGACGAGCAGCCCGTCTGTGTCGCCGACACTAATAACGGTACCGCGGACAAGAATGGACACCTCGATAACCCCGGTGATCCCGGCCACAGTACCATCCCTGTGACAACCGCCCCTGGACCTTCCTCCTACAGGGACGGGGCTACTGCATCATCTTCTTCGACCCCTCCAGCACTCGAAGATGACCCGGTAGCTCTCGCTCATCACAGAGCTGCCCGGTTCTATGAAGTCCCAGTTCCCGCCGGGGCAGATGCGCTGACTCAGGCACTGTTCGCGGCCATTAATCAGACAAATTATCTCATCTTCGCCCAAGGAGAAAGATTAAGGGCGCTTGAAGATGATCGACGACCCCCGAGGAGGCATCGGAGGCCACATTCTCCACCTCCTCGGGTAACGGATGTTCGACACCCTTCTCCCCCGCGAAGACACTACAGGGAGAACTCCAGGAGCCCTTCTCCCCGACCAAAGCAGAGGCGGCCCTACCATGAGAGACAGCCCGCCATCCTTGCCGGAGAACCCAGTCGCGACCCATCAAGGCACGACAAGAGGCACGCCGGGGACGGGCGTGTGACCTTCAACCACCGAGCATCACGCTCGAGGGAAACTCAGCACGATCATCGTGCCAGACATAACTACAGGACCCCTTCTCTTTCTCCAGAGAGGAGCGACGAGGACAACCCCCGCGGTCCCCTGTCGCAGGCCATCATGGATGCACCCATCCCCCCGGGCATGGAGAAGCCCCCACACCTGAAGGAGTATGACGGAGTAGCGGACCCGGTCGACCACATTGACGGGTTCGAAGCCATGCTCCACTATCATAATGTCGGGGGGGCTATCAAGTGCCGCCTTTTCCCCACGACTCTCAGGAAGGCGGCCATGGACTGGTATAAAGGACTCGCCCCGGGCTCAATTACGTCGTGGCGGAACCTGAAGAACCAGTTTATCAGTTCCTTCACAGCTTCTCGGCGCCATCCGAAGACCGAGGTGGCCCTCGAGGCCATCATCCAAAGACAGGATGAAACCTTGAGGGAATTCATCAACCGCTTCAACCGGGAAGCAATACAGGTCCCCTGCGCGGACCATATGAAAAGATACTTGCTGGAGAGGGGTCTCCTCCCCGGCACAGAATTCAGAAAGGCTGTGGGTATTGAGCCACCTCCAACTTTTGATGCCCTCCTCGACAAGGCCCGAGCATATATGGACTACGAGGAGAGGGAAGCTGCCAACAGGGCCCAAGACTCCAGAGCTCGCGGTCCCAACAACAGCAGCAGCTCACGACAAGAGCCTCCTCCCCGACGTACCGAGGAGAAAAGGAAAGAAGATCGACCCCGGGAAGTCCGAGAACAAAGGGGCCCCTCGGGCCGCTTCACCGAGTACACTCCGCTCACGGCCTCCCGCGAGCGTATTTTGGTGGAGTGTGCCAGTACAGATTTCAGAGACGGTGGCGTCAAGCGTCCCCGACCTGCTCCCGCCAAGCCAGGGGCAGATAAAAATAAATACTGTCAATACCATAGGAGTCATGGTCATTTGACAGAGGACTGCGTCCACCTCAAGGACGCCATCGAAACCCTCATCAAGGGAGGGAGGCTCGCACAGTACAGGCGAAACGACGCTCCCCGTCGTGACGCCTATGAAGCCAAGGAGCCCGAAGAAGACGCTCGACCATCAGACGAGTCGGTGCCTATCCAGACCGCCTTCTCGGTAACCAGGCCCGAGGATTTCGACGTTCCCGAGCTCCTGCAGGAGCCCCTGACAAGACACAGCAGGTGGGAATATTTCCCCTCCGCCATGGTCATCAACGGGGGCGGGTTCAACGACCTCACCATCAATTCGGCTAAGAGGAAATTGGACGAACTGGTCGACATAGCTCCTCCACAAACTGTAACGTTCGAGAGGGTGAAGGGCAGGTCAGAGCCCATCACCTTCTACCTGGAAGAACTCCCCGACGGAGCCCCGAACATGGTCATCCCCTTACTGATAAGGGCAAAAATGGCCAATTTTGACGTGCATCACATCCTGGTCGACGAGGGGAGTTCCGTCGACGTGATGTACAGCCAGCTGTTCCGGACCTTACAACTGGACGACTCACATCTCTCTCCGTATATGGGTTCGGATCTTCAAGGCTTCAACGGCTCGACTTCCAAACCTTGGGGTTATGTCGAGCTCCTGGTTACGTTCGGAGAAGGAACGGCTACGAGACAGGTTAAGGTTCGCTTCCTCGTCATTGATTGCCCGTCTCTGTACAATTGCATCTTGGGGAGACCGACTCTGGCGGAGCTGACAGCGGTGCCCTCGACTGTCCATCTGAAGATGAAGTTCTATACCAAAAGGGCACGGGTAGCCACCATCCAAGGAGACCTCGCCGCTGCCCGCAGGTGCTTCAACGCTGCTTCAAAGGGACGGGATACCGTCGACGTAGGGACCAGACCCACCAAGAGGACAAAGCAGGAGCCCGACAGAAAAGCATCCCCCGAGGAAGAAGTCCAGAAGGCCCCACCAAAGGTCGACTCTATAGCCCTCGACGCTCGCTTCGACCAAGACGAGCCATCCAGCAGCGAGCAAATACCACTCCGACCTATTCCGGACGGTGATTTTGAACTCGTTCCCCTCGGCACAGACCCGACCAAGGGAGTGAAGATTGGCAAAGACTTCCCCGACTTGGCCAGGAAGCAAATCAAGGCCTGTCTGCGCGAGAATGCTGATCTCTTTGCTTGGAGCGCTGCAGAGATGCCCGGACTCGACCCTGAGGTCGCCTGTCACCACCTCTCCATTGACCCAGCCGCCAAGGCCGTAGTACAACGTAGGCGTAGGCAGTCTCCAGAAAAACGGAGGCTGCTGAAAAAGCTGTAAAAGACCTCCTAGAGGCAAATTTTATTTCTGAAGCCCGGTACTCCACCTGGCTGTCAAATGTTGTACTTGTTAAAAAGAATAATGGAAAATGGAGAATGTGTGTTGACTATACCGACCTCAACCGGGCTTGCCCGAAAGATGATTTTCCTTTACCTAACATAGACATGCTGGTCGACAACTCGGCCGGCTACAAGACTTTGTCGTTCATGGACGCCTACTCGGGATATAACCAAATCCCAATGGCTCTGGGCGACAAACACTGCACGACATTCATGACCAGCTCGGACAACTATTACTACAACGTAATGCCCTTCGGACTGAAAAACGCCGGAGCAACTTACCAACGTATGATGAACAGAGTGTTCAACAAACAGATTGGCGACATGCTCGAGGTATATATGGACGACATGATCGTCAAATCCCGAGCAGACACCGATCACGCAGCTCATCTCAAGACAGTCTTCGCCCAAGCAAGACAGTGCAAAATGAGGTTCAACCCCGAGAAGTGCACGTTCGGGGTTAAGGCAGGAAAATTCCTTGGATTCTATCTAACAGAACGAGGGATTGAAGCCAACCCCGAAAAATGTCGGGCATTCTCCGACCTCCCAACACCGACGTCGAAGAAGTCGATACAAATCATGAACGGCATGTTGACGTCACTATCCCGCTTCGTCGCGAAGTCTGCTCAGCACGCCCTCCCCTTCTTCAAACTCCTTCGAAAGGAAGCAGCCTTCGAATGGAACGAGGAATGCGAGCACGCACTTCGCCATCTGAAGCAGAGCCTGTCTCAACCGCCCGTGTTGTCTCGACCAGACGACGGGGAATCGTTGTACTTATACTTGGCCATTTCGAACGAAGCCATCAGCGCAGCCCTTGTCCGTGAGACCCTTGACGGGCAGAAACCTGTCTACTTCACGAGCAAAGCCTTACAAGGGCCCGAAAGCAGATATCAGCAGATAGAAAAGGTTGCTCTGGCCCTCGTCAACGCTGCGAGGAGGCTCAGACACTACTTTCTAGCCCACGCCATCATCGTGCGAACCGATAAGACGGTGAGGCAGCTCCTGGGTCGGCCAGATATGGCGGGCAGGATGCTGAAATGGTCCTTGGAACTCTCCGAATTCGACATTCAGTACGAGAGCAGGAAGGCCCTGAAAGCACAAGCCTTGGCCGACTTCGTCGCGGAGATGATCTATCACGACCTTCCCCCGGGGAAGGGACACAAGTGGACCATCTTCGTCGACAGAGCGTCCAGCTCGTCCGATAGCGGCGCAGGGATCCTCCTGGAAAACGAAGAAGGCGTAGTGATCGAGCACTCCTTAGTTCTCTCCTTCCCGACGTCAAATAACCAGGCAGAATACGAAGCCCTGCTCGCAGGACTGAGACTAGCCGAGGACCTGGGAGCCCACGAGGTACAAATTTACACCGACTCCCAGCTCGTCGCTTCTCAAGTACAGGGAAGCTACCAGGCCAAAAACGACAACCTCATCGAATATTTGAACTTAGTCAAAAAACACATGGCAAAGTTCGTACGAGCAGAAATTTCTCATGTTCCCCGCGAGCAAAACACGAGGGCGGACATATTGTCCAAACTCGTGAGCACACGAAAGAAGGGCGGGAATAAATCCGTCATCCAGGAATCTCTGGCACGTCCAAGTATCGAACCACCCTCGACTACTGTCGAGATCCATGCCATCGGGGATGCCACGTCCTGGATGACCCCGGTTTATAATTTCCTGACAAAAGGAGAACTCCCGTCGAACCAGGCCAAAGCTGCCATAATCAAGCGACGAGCATGTTCCTATGTGGTTCTCGAGCAGAAACTGTACCGAAGAGGATTCTCCATTCCCCTCCTAAAATGCATCGACGAGTCCGCCATCCCCGACGTACTGCGGGAGATACACGAAGGGATCAACGCCCAGCACATGGGCGGTAAATCCTTGGCACGGAAAGCCCTTCGAGTAGGATACTACTGGCCGACGATGCAACAGGACGCCAAGGAACACGTGAAAAAATGTGATAAGTGCCAGAAGCACGGGGATATGCACCTCGCCCCCCCGCACGAGCTGAACACATTGTCGTCCCCATGGCCGTTCGCCTGGTGGGGCATGGACATCCTCGGGCCCTTCGTGCAAGGAACCTACCAGAACAAATTTATCATCGTCGCCGTGGATTACTTCACAAAGTGGATCGAGGCCGAGGCACTCGCGAAAATCACCTCTCACAATATCCTCCATTTCTACAAAAGAAACGTCCTCGCCAGGTTCGGAATTCCACAGGCCCTGGTGACCGACAACGGTACCCAATTCACCGACCACGGGTTCCGGGACTTCGTCGCCAAACTAGGGACAAAACTACATTTCACGTCAGTCGAGCACCCTCAGACCAACGGGCAAGCCGAAGCCGCGAACAGAGTCATCCTCCGAGGGCTCAAACGTCGGCTCGGCGAAGCCAAAAGAGGATGGGTCGAGGAACTCCACAGCGTCTTGTGGGCATACCGCACCACACCCCACTCAACGAAGGGTGAGACACCATTTCGACTGACGTATGGCACCGAGGCTGTCATCCCGGTCGAAATCATGGAACCATCCCGACGAACGGAGGAACCCCTCGACGAAGAAATGAACGACGAAGCGCTAAGGGATGAACTCGACCTAGTCGAGGAAATCCGATCGGGTGCAGCCCTGCGCGAAGCCACCCTAAAACAACGAGTGGCTCTGCGCCACAACGACAAGGTCATCAAGCGCGAGTTTGAAATCGGCAGTCTGGTATTACGTAGGAACCAGAAAGATTCCCGCGAAGGGAAGTTGGCCGCGAACTGGGAAGGACCTTACCGCGTCCACGGCACCACGGGTACCGGGGCGTACTACCTCGAGCAATTAGACGGAGAGCCATTACCACGACCCTGGAACGCTGCTAAGCTAAAGCAGTAGTACAGTTAGAAACTACCAACACCTGGGACCCTCGACCAACAGCGCCCGCGCTCGGTCAACGAGGAAAAACGTCCAACTTCGTATAAGGCTAAGGTACAAGCCCGACATACGGCCAAAATGGCACAGCATCGCGCGGTAAACGATGACGATCGATAGTGCCCGACGTGGGCAGCTATACTGAGCCCCACCGTCGTTGTACCCATAAGGCAGAACACCCAGCTCGCGATGGGCAGTTCACACCAAGGGCGAATAGTCCCTAACGGGCTCCACGCCCGACTGAGCAACTTCGTTCCAAAATGCCTGACATGCCATCAAGAATAACGGGCCATCTAAAAGGGTCAAATGGAAGTCTCTCCCCTCGAGCACAACACTTAGGTGACTCTGGCCAGCGAAAGAGGGCCGGACACGCATACAAACGGAAGGCGGGCAGACTCGCTCGCCAAATCAAAGCCACTTACGGGCGCTCCTCGGGCCCATGACTTAGGCTAAAAATTCATGCAAATATATGATTTCAAACAAGGGAAAAACATCCAAAATGTAAAACAACATTGATATAAATGCCCGAAGGCGATAAAACAATTATAAACCGACCAAGAAGGCCGGCGATGTTCATAACGTACAATAAACGGGCACGCAGGCCCAAAGAATACAAATGTCAAGGGCACGCAGGCCCGCTATCCTAGTCAGGTCTCCCCAGAACCATCATTGTCGGCGCTTGGAGAGTCGGGCGGAGGAACGATCACGCCATCCACGATCTGATGTGTGTGGCCGATACCCTCAGTAACCAGGCCAGGGTTTAGCAAGGAGAGTTGACCGACCGCGGAGTTGAACCCATCCTCCAGGGCACCGACGCAATCTGCCTCGAGGAGCCGGATATGGGCGACCAGCTCCAACCGACTCTTCAAAGCCACTATGTCCTCGGGCTCGTCCTCGGCAGGTTGCATGGCAGCGTTCATTTCCTCGATCCGCTGGGCCAAGCGTCCGACTTCGGCCCCCAGACGATCCCTGTCTGCCCGGAGAAGCTCCCCCTCCTCGGCCAACTTCCCTGACTTCTCCTTCTCCAGGGTCAACATCTCCCTCTCCGCATCGAGCATCGCCGTCTGCTCGCGGAACATCTCCTCGGAGCGTTCCAGAGCGATCTTCAATTTTCGCGAGCTCGAGGTCAGGGCCGCCTTCTCCTGCTCGAGTTCTTTTACACGGGCAAAATCCCCTCCTTCCTCGGATAGCACCAAAGCCATCTCGGCCATTTTTACCAGCCCGTCCATGTTGGCGGCCAGATGCGTCTTCCGCTCCTCTTTACTCATCTTTTTTATAGCTGCAGCCTCGTCGGCAACCACTGTCAGAGGGAACCTCTCGAAGAAGCCCGCCTCTTCGAAGCAAGGGGGGAAGGCGAAAGATTTAACAGCACTGGCGTCCTCGCCAACAGTTGGACCACTTTCCACATGGGTCCTCTTCCTCTGTATCAGGACGGCACTAGGGTCGACCTCTTCAACTTCTGGGGTCCCATCCGACACGGCCCCCGAGCTTGACGGCGAGTCCACCCTCACCGGCTGAGGAGCACTTGGACTGTGTGGTGGGCCCATCCTCGTCGCCTGTGGGGCCTTCACGACCCTCCTGCCTCGCTTCTAGTCGCAAGATAATTTCAAAAGCCTTTCATGACGACCAGCCATCGAACCTGCACAAAATAAAAGTTGGGTCAGTATCGAGCAAACTCGTAGATAAATGACGAGCAAAGAAATTCAAGCAATAAACGACCTAGTAGACGGGCAGCCTGCCTGTACGTCTCGCACTCCACGAGTGCCTTGGTGTCGATCGGACGGGACTCAAACGTTGGGTAACCCTCTGCGTCCAGGATGTCGTCCCCTTCCCTCGTAGCCCACCGGGCAGGATGGAAGCTATTGACAAACCGACAAAGGGCGGCGTACGCCTCCTCGTCCTCCGAGCACATGTCCCCGGCGGCAGTGTGGTAGTAACCAGTCCCATGCTCGTAGTGCCTGGATAGCCAGTGCACAGGGAACTTAGCCGTACGTGCCATCACAGGACTCCCATCGTCTCCCAAAACCGCCTCCCCGTCCTCATCGCTTAGAGCCTCCTCCTCGACGTACAGGGTTCCTAAAGCCGAGGTGGTAACTGGCCGCACAACAAACCACTTGTCTTTAAAACCCCGTACGGAGTCCATATACATTTTGAAGAGTCTCCTCGACTGCTTCAGGGAGACCCAGCTATGTTTCCCGCCTCGAGACTGGCGTTGCAGGTGAAAAATCCGGAAGAAGAGCGGTATGGTCACCCCGATCCTTAGATAGCGACACGTCAGCTCAAACGCCCGGATGAAGGCGAGTGAGTTTGGATGTAGTTGGGACGGGGCCAACTCCAGGTGAGTGAAGACCCCGACCTGGAAATCAGTGAAGGGCAGCCGCAGCCCAAGATCTTTGAACGCGATCTCGTACATCGTGAAGCTATATTCCGGATAAACCGAGTAGATCTTTGAACGGGATGATGGGCGCATGACTACGAAGTTCCTTTGGAAGTCGGGCTGGCCCTGGCCCGTCTCGATGACGGCGTACGGATTTCGGTCGTCTCGACTGTAGATCGACACGATCCCTCGAGGCTCGACGCCCACCCAATCCAACAAAGGGTCGGTCACAGTATCAATCAGGTTGACCGACTCGTCGGCGCTTTGTTCTTCACGATCGTGGCGCCCGGAGGAGCTCGGCTCGTCCGCCATGGTTACCTGCAGACCACGGAAAACCAGTCAATTGGGCACGAAGCCATACGCTCGACAAATCATGTCGTCCCATTCACGACCACATAGTCCGTTTCCACGAATGGTTGCCTCCCCGACATTCTGAAATTCGGTGTTCTTCCTCAAACCAACTACGCGGTCACTCTCCAACATGTCAACCCAAGGTATGAACATGGCGAGCCACACCATGAGGCTCACGGCCAAGACCATGAACATACCGGGCGCGATCATGAATCAGGCGCCCTGGATCATGAAGACCCCGGGCAGCGCTGAAGTTTATCACCTAAAACTATGAATACGCCGACTACAAACAGGCGTTTGCCGGTCCTAGCAATGAATATGTCGGGCTAAGTATGAGTTTACCGGGCTAATCCCACGCGCACAGCCCTAAAACATCTACAAACGCCAGAAATCATGCATTCTAACAAGAAAATGAAGAAGATAGACCACTTACTTGAATCAAAGAGTAGGATTTGGCTACGGAGTAGAAGAATCTGTGACAGAAAGTCGCAACTGGAAAAAATCTGGAAGAGCAGCAGCAGAGAGAGCACAGAGAATAGAAACGTGTTATGGGGCCCAAGGTTCCTATTTATAGTGATGACGTGGAATACCAAACGTCACCTCGGGAAACCACAGACTCCCTCTCCTCGACGCGCTTCTCCCAACGCAATGATGACCCTATCCCCATAGGGTGGCGGCACAGTTCCCGAAAGATACCCTGTATGCTCGACAAACGCGCCCGGTAAGGATCCTCCAGGCATCCACCGCGGAAGATGTCTCCGAGCACGACACGAGGAGGCCCTCGAGGGGCCCACACCTCTGTCCCGGGCACGAGACCTCGATGAGGAAGCGACCTGAGTTCAAGTCATGGCTCCTCACAAAGGAACCACGACTTGGGGGGCTCCTGTTTTGGACTGGGCCCGACAGGCCCAAAAGCATTGCAAAGGCCCAGTCCAAATGGACTTACAAGGGCCTCGCCGACCAAAGAGTGAGACCGTGCCCGACGCGCAGCCACTGGCTCGACGATACACCTCCAGCTCGACATGAGGTGGTCCAGCACCACATTCTGAGGTCCAGCTCGACGTTACCTCGAGCACCCCGGCTAGGGCAGACTCAGTCCACTGTTCCCCAACGATACTCCGGAAAGACCGCGTCTCCGTCCGCCCGCACTTCACGCAGAACATCCAGGAAGGGGACCACGTGCGGGTCCCCACTACGCACGTAGAACCTGGCAGTTCCTCCATTGGGCCAAACCTGCCCGGCCCAATGAAGGAACCTTGGCCCAGCGCTGGGGGCTATAAATACCCTCTGTTTCCAGAGGGTCAGGTATTCATCATTCTAACCTTACACTTGCTATTATCTGCTCGTACTCCTACTTACTTCAGCATCGGAGCGCCTTGCAGGTACCCCCCCCCCCCTCACCTCGTTCAAAAAAGCCTTCTGCTCGGAGCCAGCCGTGACGGTCCATTTCTGATCAGGTCAGATCAATGATTATTGCTTATTTCAGAAACTAGAGAACCAGCCAGCTCAACTGGCAAGCACGCTATGGCCAGATAGTAAAAGGCCTGGGTTCGATCCCAAGGTCCCCTTGTTCTTCAATATTATTTTGCTATATGTATTTCCATGCGCAGGCTTCCCATAAATCCACCATGGGTCATCAGCTTTTAACCATTGGATCTATAGGAAATCAAATCTAACGCCTGGCACATGAAGGTCTACCATGCATCTTAGTCAAGCCAACGCATTGGATCATGAGAAGTCAACATGGGCCAAGGAGTTTTGGGCCCAGAAGTCAGAATGACACCCCCCTTTCTGCTTTGACACCAGGCCCATATTCTTTTTCTTTTATATTTTTCTTTTAATTATTTTGATTAATTATTTTCTCACATAGATTTAGTTCTTTTTTTACAAAGAACTCATAAAATCAATTTTCATCAAATTAGAATTTAGGTTTTTTTTTCTTCAAATTAATTTAGTATTAGTTTAATTTAATTTTAGAGTAGTTTTAACCTTTTTGTAAATAAATTAAAATCAATTAGAAAATTAGGATTTGTTTGATTTAATTTTTATTTTCTTTTCTTAAAATAACCAAAAATAGAAAAATAGGTCAAATAAATTATTTTTCCTAATTTAAATTAACTAGTAATTAGGTTTGTATTTATTTAATCAAAACCTTATTTTTCTCAAAAAATAATCAAAAACAACAAAAAATGACTTTTCTTTTAATTACATTTAGACGGGGTCAAAATCCTAATTTTTCTCTTTCTTAATTTATCGCGCCTGTTTATTATTTTTTGCAAATATTAATGTAACTGCTCATGGGATGTAGTAGTTTAATTAGGATTCCTCTTTTATTTATCATTTTACGGGTTTTTGGCTATGTAATTAATCCCTCTCCCCGAAGCCTTGTAATAGCGTAGTTTTATTTTCCGCATTTTAATTTTTGCAAATATTAACTGTTAGATGTATGATAATAGGATTGCATGACAAGAATGTATGTTAATTTTAAAATGTTTAGCAAACCCTAAATGTGCAAAGATAATAACTGAAATCAAATCACTCGCACATGCGCACTCCTAGGGTATACTCCCACTTCGGTTGCCTTCGGTAAATGATCATTAAGTATAAGGTGTTTTAGTGGTCGTCCTCCTGTCTAAACAAAGATCAAAAGTCTCGTTCGGAAAGGTTTCCTCAGAAATGTTACCTCGAATATGATCTTAAGACATTAGGATTATTACTAAGACGTCCTAACGTTACTTTAGTGATCATACATCCCTTTTCGAATTGACCCTTACAACTCCAACGACAGTGCTACCTACTCATTAATAGTGAGATAGTGTTGTCTAAAGGAAACAAGAACAGAAACATTCTTTTTTTGAGTAGGTAGATACTAGTAGGTACTTGCTCAAAACAACAAACTTTTTCACACTTACACTCTTTTCCAACAAAGTTTTCAAAAACACTTTGTAACACTCTTGAGGACTGATACAAGGGTTAGAACGAAGTAAAACAAAATCTTTTTCAAAACAAACACACACAAGCAATTTTTAAATGATGAGCAAGTACCTAAGAGCCCATGGAAAACCACAGATAGAAAGGGTGCTAATATCTTCCCTTTCTATAATCTACCCCTCGTACTCAAAATCTCGAAAAAGGAATTTTTCTGTGCTTTTTTCCTTTCCAATTGGATAAAATAAAATTCGGTGGCGACTCTTGCTTACTGCGACATTTTGCGAACTAAAAACACAAAATGCAAACCAGTATTAAAACAGTCGGTTATGCCACCGCGACATTTGGCGACTCTGCTGGAGATATATAAGTGGGGTATACCTTAGGATTAGTTCATCATAAATTGCTTCTCTTGTTTGCTTTGATTACTTTACTTTTGAGGGCTTTGTATTGGGAGTTACTATAGATCCTAACCCGGATCTGGGAACACCTTTTAGGTAAGTAGCAATAGACTGTGAGGGAACTGTACGGCATAGACCGATACGGTTGAAGTAGTATCTACGTTTATGTGGCACATTGGTTGGTACCGATATCCCTTGTGGAGAAACAAGGAGAATACGGGTCCGCTACGTGGTGTCATTAAGCATCAACTGGCCTTAGAAACTATAATTGACCAACTTGGCCATTAGAAAGTAGTGAGATAGTCGGCCTCGGTATAAAGCTGAGAATTGGTTGATACTCGATTCTACACTCATTGAGACCATACTCTCGAGATAGTTCCGGCTGCAAGAAAAGATTGCGTGAGCTGAAACCATGATCGATGGAGGATGGTCAGTGATATTGAGAACCTCTAGAACCCGATTACTATTATTAGGACAGGTTGAAACCAACTGAAATTCAAGAGGGTAGTACTTAGACCCCATGCAAGCTTGAAACTTAAGGGCTTTTGTGTGATTTGTTTGCCTTTACCATGTTTGTTATCTGCTATACCTGTTGTGTGTTTTATCATGACATCATGCATCATAAACATATCATGCATACTTCATTACACTAACCATTTAAAAGACCAAGGGGATTTATCTTTGTTCTGTTTTGCAGATTATGGCTTCCAATCGCAGAAACACCATTCGAGTTAATTTTGTGCAAATACCTGCTCAACTCAAAGATTTAGTCTCGAGAGTCTCTGATACTTCTTCATTCATTAGGAAACACGGTCAGCTTCTTAGCTTGGTTACTTTAAAGTTTGATGAGCAGATAATGAGTGTGCTTTTCTAGTTCTTCGATCCGGTGCATCATTGCTTCACTTTCCCGGATTATCAGTTGGTTCCTACTTTGGAAGAGTTTTCTCACTTATTGGGCATATCCATCCTTGAGCAGATGCCCTTCACAGGTTTGGAAGAGACTCCTAGGCCAGAAGACATTGCTTCAGCTCTGCATCTAAAACGGGCTAATGTAGTATCCAACTGGGAGACACGAAGCGGGGTTGAAGGTTTCTTAGCTAAGTTTCTGATAGATCATGCTCAACTATTCTGGGATAACTTTAATTTTTAGGCTATTCAAATACATCTTGGCTCTCCTTATCTACGGTTTGGTTCTTTTATCGAATCCAGATTCCTTCATAGATGTGAATGCGGTTAAGATCTTCCTGTCTCGCAATCCTTTACTTACTCTTCTGGGTGATATTTTGCATGCCCTCTACACTCGTACTATGCAAAGAAGAGGGACCCTCATGTGTTGCATGCCTTTGCTGGAGAGGTGGTTTATTTCGCACCTCCCTAAGTCTGTGTTGAAGAATGAGGAAGGTTTAGGATGGTCCTACAGAATAATTTCCCTTGCCCATACAGACATTCTTTGAAGTTCTAAAGTTATGGAAAGCATTGCAGTCATTGATCGTTGTGGGGGATATCCTAATGTCCCGTTACTTGGAATCAGAGGGGGAATAACCTACAGTCCTTGTTTAGCTTTGCGACAATTCGGTCGTGCCCGGAGAGACGGTCCTCATGAGCTACTTCTTACAGATATTACATTTGACTATAAGGGAGACATTGACGAGCATCGCCGAAGGTTTATACAAGCTTGGGGCATGGTGAAAAGGTCTGACCCTCAAGAGCTAGGACCAAGGACTTCTCTCCCTATGCAGCCTTATCTCCAGTGGGTCCGAGCTCGTGCCCAGAAGCTTGGAATGCCTTATGAAGCTGTTTTGCCAGTGATAGTGGAGCCCACCAATGAAGAGGGCATTCCTTATACAGTTCTTTATCCTTACATGCCCACTGATCTTGGGGCATTAAAGAGATCATGGATTCAGTTGAAAGAGGAAAGAGATGCCTACCGGGAGAAGTATCATGAGCAAGAAAGGAAGATCTTGAAGCTCACCAGGCAACTTGAGAATGAAAGGACAATCAATGACTACGTCAACACTAAGGGGAAGCGTCCATGGGATTTCTGATTTTTGCTTTTTCTAGTTTAGATTTGTTTTTCATTTACTTCATTATAAACGCCTTAAAGGCATTGTTGAACCTTTTACAAGTTTAATCTAATAAAGTTTGTTTATTTTTTGGTTTGCAAATTTAAATCTCCCAAAGTCTTTGAAATCAGTACATACGCATCCCATTATCATACACATCATTACAGATATCATTACAGGTTTCTCATCTCCTTCGCTGTTTATTTCAGCAGAAATATCTTCTGAAATGCCTACCGATCAAGCCATCAAAGCTCTTCAGGCACAGAATTCCAAGTTCCAAGAGATGTTCTTGAACTTGGCTAAAGGGCAAGAGGATTTGAAGACTCTCATCCTGAAGGATAAGAAGAAGAAGAAGAAGGTGGTTCTTCTGAATATGGGCAACATATTTGGGAATAGGTTGCGACAGGAAGCTGATCTGTCTCTTTCATCCAAAGGAGAGGAAGACCAAAAAGAAGAAAAGGGTCCCAGTCCTGTAGTCTCTGATAATGATACATATTATGATGATGAGCAATATCCTCCTACTAAGGATAGGTACAAACAACTAGAAGACTGGCTGAGTGCTATGGAGATTCATAAGATCCCTTGTTTGGATTTCAGAGATCTAGGATTGGTATCAGGAGTGGTGATCCCTCACAAGTTCAAAGCTCCATTTTTTGCCAAGTACGATGGAGTGTCTTTCCCAAAACTCCATCTTCGCTCATATGTCAGGAAAATCCAACCCCAATCCGCTGATAGAAATTTGTGGGTGCATTTCTTTCAAGATAGTATGTCAGGGACTCAGCTTGAATGGTTTTATCAATTGGAAGGAGCCAACGTCCGAAACTGGGAGGACCTTGCTGCTGCTTTTTACAGACAATACCAGTATAATGCCGACCTCGCTCCCACGCGTACTCAACTTCAGAGTATGTCCATGGGTGCAAGTGAATGTTTTAAGGAATATGCTCAAAAGTGGAGAGATTTGGCTGGCAGGGTTCAACCCCCTTTATCTGATCGAGAGTTAGTTGATATGTTCTTGGGGACGCTATCTGGTCCATTTTTCAATCATTTGATCGGCAGTTCGTTGTCTGGGTTTATTGAATTGATTCTGACTGGGGAGAGAGTAGAAGCTGGTATCCGAAGTGGTAAGATACAGAAGGATACTTCATCAAGTGCAGTGAAGAAGCCTTTCACCGGTAAAAAAATAAGCTAGTGCAGTCTACGGCCCGAGGGGCCAAATCAGACCTGAACACCGTCAAGCGGTAAATGCGGTAGTAATATCAAGACCCACAGTTGCTCCACAATGCAACCATCAACTAAGGGTGGAAAGACCACAGAGACAATATACTCGGCTCAATATGCCCTTGTCTCAAATTCTACCACAGTTATTGAAGGCCAACCTGATAGCTCTGAGGGAGGCCCCGAAGAAACCCGACACCACTTCTCCTCAATATAACCCGAATTCCCGCTGCGCTTATCAGTCTGATAGCCCAGGTCATGATACAAACAACTTTTGGGCTTTGAAAAACAAAGTACAAGACTTGATTGAGGCTAAAGAAATTGAGTTTGATGCTCCAGAGAAGCCCAACGTCATAACTGCCCCTATGCCCAAACATGGTCATGTAGTAAATGTTGTGGATGATGATTTATTTGTGACCTCCGTGGAAGAGATTTCCACTCCTTTGATGACAGTTAAGAAGAATTTGTTATTGGCCAGTTTATTTCCGGGCTGCGGCGAAGGTTGCCACATATGTTCAATTCTGCCTGCTGGTTGCCACTTATTAAAATCAGGTGTTCAGCACCTAATGGATACTGGAGAGATCCTGTTCAAGAAGACTATGATTCCATTAATTTCGATTGAGGATGTTGCCATCAAACCATTTCCTCCAATCCTTCCAAGGCTTCCTCGAAAAAGCCTGTTAGGATTACACCTGTTTCAAGACTCGCTCCGTTGATCATTACTATCCCTGGTCCTATCCCATACACTTCAGACAAGGCAGTCCCATGGCGCTATGGTACTGATGTGTATTACCATGGGGTTAAACAAGACTTTAAAAATGAGGAAGCTGATACTGATGTCAGCAATATTGTCGGGGCCAGCAAAGTCACCAGATGTGGAAGACTCTTTTCTCCCAAGATTTCCCCTCCGACTGTTCAAAAGCCTGTTGTCATTCCATCTTCTAGTACATCAGCTACTGTTCCAATTCTTACTCCAGTTATCACTCCTGTCGCCGAGCCATCTGAGACTCGGGGCAAAGAAATCACAGGTGAGCCTGCCCGTACGGAGCCACCTAGAAAGGTTGTGTTGGAAGCCTCTAAACAAGAGATAGAGGAAATTCTGAAGATTATCAAGAAGAGCGACTACAACATAGTCGAACAGCTAGGGCAGACCCCATCAAAAATATCTATGTTGTCCTTATTATTGTGTTCTAAAGCCCATGCAAAGGCTCTAATTTCATTCCTCAAAACTGTGCATGTGCCGCAGGAAACTTCTGCCGATCAATTCAAAGACTGCGTAGCTAGTTTGACTGCCGACAATGGGTTGGGTTTCTCAGATGCAGATCTGACTGCTAAAGGAAGAAATCACAATGATGCTCTAAACGTCTCAATAGAGTGCAGGGGAACCACTATGGCCCATGTACTGGTGGATATTGGGTCCTCCTTGAATGTTTTGCCAAAGAAAGCATTAGACCATCTGGACTGTGAAGGTTTGATTCTGAAGCCGAGTAATATTGTGGTCAGGGCTTTCGACGGGTCAAAAAGGATGGTACACAGGGAAGTGGACATCCCTGTTAAAGTTGGCTCTCATACTTTTGGGTCCACCTTCTATGTAATGGACATAAGACCATCATATTCTTGCTTGTTGGGTCGTCCTTGGATTCACAAGGCTGGGGCAATGACTTCAACGCTCCACCAAAAGCTGAAATATCCGGCAAAGTGGAAGATTGTCATGGTATGTTGTACCCCAAAATTTGCCCTCCCATATTCTTCAAGAAATTGCCAAGTCAAACTGCAAAATTCCCCAAGGGTTGCACAGTTCAAAGGTCTCCTATACAGTCAAGATTAGGGTTTTGGTTCTGATCAAGAAAATGAAGTTTCCAAAGGTCCAATCAAGTCTCATATGCCCACAAATATGGTCAAGCATCCTCATATCAAGTTTCAAGACTTTCAGCACAAAATTGCACAATCAAAACCCTAATTGCACTACAGTCAACTGTAGGGGCAAAATGGTCATTTGACAGTCAAAAGTTCAAATTTTTGGTCAACATCTCATTTTGAAGCCACAAACATCATTTGATCAATGCTTGATCATGATTCTCAAAGCTTGGCTCAAAAATCATCGAGATGCAAAAGTTTCCTTATTTGGACAGCTGAAAAAGTCAACTATAAATTGACCAGGGCATAACTTTCACATGGATTATCAGAAAAATTCCATCCAAAGCTCATTTTGAAGAGAAAGACATTTCCTACAACTCCTCTTCACACTTCAAGTCCAAGAAATGCTCTCACAAAAAGTTATCAATTTCAACATTATAGGTCATTTTCAAAAGTCAACAAAAAGGGACTTTAAGTCAAAGGCCATAACTTGAGATTGGTAAATCAAAATGACATGGGACCAAAGGCATTGGTTAGAGGACTCAAAGACCCTTCCAAAATGTCCAAGAACATGAGCAAAACTTAAAAATTGAGCAAGTTGTGCCTTGTGGAAGTTGGGAAATTTTTGGATATTTTGAAAAGTCAACATTGATTCAAATGACCTAAAATTGCTAATGGGCCTATTTTTCTTCCACAATTCATTATCCAAGGCATGTGAACGACCATTTGGCCCAAAGGGAAGTTTTTATTCATTTTTTATTTATTTATTTGGATTTTTATTATTAATAATTCATTTAAATTAAAATAAATACATGAAAAATGCTAGACCTAATTTATCAAATCTTTTTGTACATGTAATAGGTTCAAAAATTCGTGCATAATCAAATATGGAAAGATTTGAAGAGAATTGGTCATGATTGGTACAAAATAGCATGGAAAATATTGGAAGAAGATCTTGAAAAATCAAATCTCAAAAACCATGAATGCAAAGGATTTGGATTGATTTCTTTGACCTAATTCACTCTATACATAAGCCTGATCAAAACCCTCATGCTCATTGACAAGAAGCTGCGCCAGAAACCCTTGCAAAAACTTGGAATTTTATCAAGAAAACTCAATTCTGAAAACCTAATTCGAGGGCGATTCAGGGCCAAATAGCTACTCCATTAGCTTCCTTAAGGATCATAGGACGTGTTCCAATCATTCCCTAAGCCCCATACTCAAGGAAACGTGAAATCACCATTGAAGTTGGTAAAGAAAATTTCAGAATCGTTTTCTATCATTCATGTATTGTTAACATGTTTCATTGTTATTTTTGTGTTTAGAATAATGTTTGCAAGCTAACCATATGCTTTGATTGGAATATTATACATTGTATGCAAAGATGCCATGGTCGTGTTTTAGGGTTTACAGGACTTTGAATTGGGGGTTTTAAAATATGGAAAAATTGGAGCATAAGACTTAGGCCACTCGATTCAGCATGCTCAGACGATTACAAGGCCACCCTCGCGCCTAATTTATGGAGCCCCGGGGGCTATTCGCTATTTTCTAATAGGTTGCCTAAAAGAACGGTGTAAAAACCGTTGCCTGTTTCTTTTGTATTTTCAGGAAAACAAATCCATGGAGAAGATGATCTCGTGGCAGGCGATGATTGGCTGGTTCAAAATCTCGCGCGAAAAAAAGGAAGCACTAACGTTTTTGTTTTATTATATTTATTTGTTGTATTATTTACAGATAAGCAAGATGGCACAGTTGGCGAAGCGTTTGAGTGGTAATGTTCAGGACCTGGGTTCGAGCCCCAGGTCCACACTCCTTTCATTATATTTTTCCATTAAACGTATTCTTGTGCAATGTCAATACAGGAAGTCCATCATGTGACCCACCATCCTGTTTGCCACGCGTTTACTCTCATCAATTCAAGGGCCAGGATTTATGGAATATGGTAGGCTCTAGTCAACGCTTGGGTACGTGTCCTGAAAAGTCAAAAAGGCCAAGGTCAATGGGCCTGAATCACTACAAAAAAACCTCCTATTTGGGGTCTGAACCCCCTAGGTTTGCAAGACCTTTTTTATTATTCTTTTTACTTTCATTATTTTTTATTTCCTTTTAATCATTGTTTTTTTTATTAAATTTAATATTTTCATAAATATAAAAAACACATAAAAAATCAGAAAAGATAAAAATAATAAATATTTTATTTAACTAGTATTTTTTTTTGTAAATAAATTCATAAATTAATTAGTTTTAAATTAGGTCTTAATTTTAACTTTTTAATAAAAATCTAAAAAATATAGAACTAGGGTTTAATTAATTTTCATCTTTTTTCTTTTATTCCATAATAATTAAATATTAGATATTTATTTTTATAATTAAATTGTGTATAAAATAATTAGGGTTAATTTTAGGTTAAAACTTCAACATGTTTTCATAATAAAATAAAAATTGTAGAATTAGGTTTAATCGCATTTAATTCTTTTTCCAACAAAATTACAAAATACCAAAAAATACCAAAAAGACAATTTCTTTTCCTTTTAATTAATTAATTCCACCATTTAATTTAATTTCGCAAAAAGGGTCCAACGCCCTCGTTTAATTCTCATTTAATTTGCATATTTATTTTATTTCTTTTAATATTTATGTATCTCTCCCAAAGCCTTGTAATTAATTTTCTCGCACTTTTAATTCTTTATTTTCTTTACTTTCTTTATTTTTTCTGTCAAATCGGGTTCAAGAAATTTTGGCGATGTGGACCCGCGCCTTTTGTAATAGCTTAGAATCTTTTACTTTCCGCAATTTTTTAATTATTAATCAAGGCATGAAAGAATGTATGGACAAAAATAAAAACAAACGCTAGATCACTAATAACATGACAAAAGACAAAAAATAAATGAAAACGACATACGAATCGCACACACCACCCCTAGGGTACGCCTCACTGTTGCCTTGCCTCGAAAGGTGATCGTCGAGTAGAGGATGTCTTAGTAAGTCCTCATGATCCGGGAACCTGGCATGAGGGTAGCTTCTAAGGTGTCTTCCCATTGCTCCGGTGATCACCATGTCCCGAACCTCGAATTGACCCGAACACCTCCAACGGTGGTGCTACCTACCTCTCAATGGTGGGATGGCACTACTTTAAAGGACATTTACACAGACGAATTCCTTAGGGTAGGTAGACGACTCTAGATACTTGCTCTAATTTCAAAACAAATAAAAAAAAATACTTTTCACACCGACACCTTTTCAAAAAGCTTTCGAAAGCAAATTTTTCAAACACTCTTGAGGACTGATACAAGAGTCGAACTGAAATTTTCAAAGAAACTTTTTTTAAACCCACAGTTGAAAAGCAAACAAACCATTTTTGAAAATACAAGTGAGCAAGTATCTAAGAGCCCATGGATAACCATGGATAGAAAGGGTGCTAACACCTTCCCTTTCTATAACCTACCTCCCGAACCGAGAGCAATCTCTATAAGGAATTTTTCTGTGCTTTTGTCCTTTCCATTTGGAGAAAATAAAAAACGGTGGCGACTCTTGCTTCCGTGACATTTCGCGAAACCAGCTTTAAACAGTCAGTTCCAGATCCACCGATTACAGAACTGGCGACTCTGCTGGGGACTTAACTTAAAGTGAGGTGTACCTTAGGGTTAGTTCATAACTGTGTTTTCAATTGTATTGACTTGTCTGCTTTAAATTTGTGGGTCGCATGGGAGTTACATAGATCCTAACCCGGATCTGGGGATACCCTGTTTAGGTAGCATAAGCTGTGAGGGACCTGTCCGGCGTAGACCGACACGGGTGAAATAGTGGCTACGTTGGTGTGGCACCTTGGTCTGTACCGATATCCCTTGTGTTGCAACGAGGAGAATATGGGTCTTCTGAGGAGTCATTAAGCACCAACAACCTTAGAACCTTAAATGACACAACTTGGCCATTAGAACAGTAGCAGTATGCTACGCCCATTGAGGCTAAACTCTCGTGATGGTTCTGGCTGCAAGAAAAGATTGCGATGCTGGAGTTATGACCGATTGAGGGTAGTCAATGATATTGGGATCCTCTAAGAACCCGGTTACTTTGATAGGACAAGTATGAACCAACAAACTGAAAGAGGGTAATACCTAGACCTCATGCTGGCCTAAACTCTAAGGGCTTCTATTGTGTGACTTGCGTGCCTTCGTACTTGACTATTTGCATGCTTGTTATCTGACACATGAACTACTTGCAGGTTTTGTTTATAGTCCTTAATTAGGACTCATAACAGGGCTTACTAAATTTCTTGCAGGTTTTGTTTAGTCCCTAATCGGGACTCATGATAGGTTTCACTTGAGTTTTTTGCAGGTTCAGGTTTAACAGTCCTTAATTGGGACTCATAACAGGGTTACTTACATTACCCCATGCATAGCATAACATCATACCATTGCATACATCCTACATAAGGACTAACCCATTTCAAGGATCTCAAGGGCTTGTGATGCAGGTCATGATGAATCAAACATCCCAGCAAGGGGAAAAGAGGATTTATTTTCCTCTAGACAAGGTTGTCAGGGGCTATGACCCACTTGATATGGTGAGCTTTGACCCTTGAAGAAGGTTCCCCTAACCAAGGTTGTTTGAAGATTTCAAAACCAGACATGATGACTAAAGTCAGAGGCTATGACCCACTGGATATGGTGAGCCTTTGACCCTTGGAAGAAAAACTCTCAACAAACATGAAGTTTCTTTCAATCAAGTTACCGGATCCAAATGCTAACAAACTTTCTTGTTTACCCCGCGAGGTCCTTGAAAACATTACATGCATGTCATACCCATCATTGCATTACAGGTATCCCTTTTGCAGGTCACTTACCTTTCTCGCTGTTTATTTCAGCAATGGCCTTCCAACCAGATAACCAGGACCTTCTCGCTCAAGAGACTCAGTTCAGGGATATCCTCCTGAATCTATCTGAGGGGCAGGAGGAGCTAAGGACACTTCTCATGGAGACTTTTGTCAGGAACAGTGCTGAGGATGAAAGGCTGAAACACCTACAAGCTGAGGTGGATGCATTGAAGGTCCAGATGCTGGGGCAAGTGACTGCCATTCAAGGGTTAGCTCAAAGACAAGATGAGCTCTGGTTTCTCGTCAACCAACTGCTTCAGGGTAACCAACTGGGGCAAAAGTCTAAGGGTAAAAAGCCAGTCATCGTTCAACCACCTTTAAGACAAGGAGGTAAGGGGAGAGCTCCTCAAATGGCTCCAGTGTCACAGACTCAACATCACAACCAACAAAAGAGCGAGAGAAGGCAGTTCACTCGGCTCAGCATGACCTTATCCCAGATATTGCCACAGTTGCTGGAGACCAAGCTGGTAACTTTAAAAGAAGCTCCGAAGAACCAAAATACAACGTCACCGAAGTACAACCCCAACGCCCACTGCGCTTATCACTCTGACAGCCCGGGGCATACTACAGATGATTGCTGGAGCTTGAAAAATAAGATCCAAGACATGATTGACGCTGGAGAGATTCAGTTTAAAGTACCCAAGACTCCCCACGTGATCACTTCTCCCTTGCCAAAACATGGCTAGGATTGAGAAATTTTTGTTCATTCGAATGTTCAAGTTGCAATTCTCTTTTGTTCAAACATTTATTCATGATTAAACGTTGTTAGTTCATTAATGCATCGCATATGTCTTTTTTGAAGCAATATATTCGTATTCACTAAACGCAAATTATTTTCATATTTTTTCTGATGATCAACTCTTAATTCATAATTCTAAGCCTCTTGAGGGAGGATGACGAAAACGATACCATAATGTACAGTATGCTTTTGAACAGACCTAGCTGATGAGGTACAAGCATTGTTTCAATCCCTAAACACTGGAGTTATAAGGAAGATAATCCCTCGTCAACCCCTCCGAGCCAAAGAAGTAGGAGTTTTTCTTTTCGAAATTTAAAACCCTTAATCATAACCTGGGGCAGGGTAGTTCTCTCAGTTGATCCAAGTGCATAATGAATGGCACCAAAGAGATCCTTACGAAAAAAAGAAAGACAGTGATGGTTCCGAATAATCAATAAAGAAAGGCAGTCATTATCTCAAAAATAAAAACCCATTAAGTCAAAACCCATGAAGGAGACTTACAAAACTGGGGCATCCCGCTGACTGTAATTCCAAAAAAGGAAACAGTTCAGGCAAAAAAGGAAAGGGATAACAAAAAAATCAGACAAGAAAGAGGTCCTACAAACCCTCAACAAAAAAAGGAAATGACTGCCTATTCCAAATAAATCATCAATATCTGAACCATCACCGGAAAATCAGAGCAAAGACTCAAACAAGGTCTAACGTATGATCAACTGAGTTTAGGTTGGGAGAACATCACGAAGAGCGGGTGGGTACAAATAATTTGAGCCTTTATCCTTTGTTTCTTAAACCGTGAACCAGGCCACGTTATAACCCTTAAAAGTCCTAGCTGAAGCATGGGTTAGTTCGAAAGCATACTGGTACGAAAGGTATCCTGACTCCTTAAGGCTTACGGTAAATACGGAGTTGACATCACGTTTTACAAACATTCACTTGTTTTATGAAAAATAATGCATTTTTAAAATCTCCAAGACAGACATGAGCTTTGCATTTTTAACATAACTTTGTTTGCATATGACTTTTTGTTTGAACAGCATAGAAAGTTCGCACGACGAATGCCTAATGAACAGAAGTACCTCCAATCAAGGGGCAGACATGATCAGGGTCTATTATCTGGGGCAGTCCAGTCAAGAGTCGGAGAATCTCTCAAAGGCCAAATAGCCTGGGGCAAGTCTCCGCCTGAGTCACTTGGGGCATTTCAACAACGAATCTTGTCTGATCAAACACCTTCTGGTGGCGTGGCAAAATACTTCCAACAGGGGCAACTCCCTACATTCCCTGAACATGGATATAGTCGAAAAAACACTACGCAAAATCAAAAACCCGCTAGGTTGACGTACCTAGGCAAAAATAAGGGCTTCCCGACGAACCAAAAGGGTTCGGGCAAAAATGAGGGATGAAATGAAAAAATCTGTACACCCGGCAAGTCGAAAACCTGAAAAGGCGGCTTGGGCAAAAATGGGTATCCCGGTGGACTGAAAACCCGAAAGGGAGGTCCAGGCAAAAGTTAGGGATCAAAGTGTATGACTATGTCCCGTCATCTCATCACTTTCCTACCAGAAGAAGGTCTGTCCATCAACAAGCTATCAGCACCTCTCAGGTCTTCCTCTCCCACCTCAGAAACAGGGGCAATAAGGAGTTGTCTAAAAGCAATCTAATTGTTCTGTCCTCCAGGGTACCAAGATGGGTTCAGCGGAAGAGCATAACCAGACATCTTAATTCCCCCAGAGAGTGAGCCAGCAGTCAGTACACTCTTCCTCAAGCAAAGTTATCAAACCTTAAGGAAGTTGAGTATCCTCCAGCAGATCTCAACATTCCCCAGCAGCATATGTATTCTTAACAAGCATCCCCGGCAGTCTTGGTCTAAAGATTGTTCCCCGGCGGCATATCAACATTAAAAGGAATCACTTCCCCCACAGTTCAAAACTTCCCCAGGAGAGTCCAATCTAGTTCCCCAGGAAAGTTGGAATTTATCTCCCCAAGCAGTAAGCTTATCCCCAGTAGATTCTGGAAGCTTATCCCTCGCGAAGCACGAACGCGTCGCCCGGCTTTATTTAAAGAGTTATTTCCTTACCAGGATATAACTGGGTTATCCTCAGCCAAAAGCCGCGAAAAGAACGTCCTCGACACAATCCTCTTATCCCCAGCGAAGTCTATTAACACTTCCAATACAACAATATTATCCCCAGCAAGTTATTTTCAACTCAGCAAAGTATCTCTCCCCCCATAGAGTATTGCTTCTCAGCAAGATCATTAGAGTACTTTTCTCCCCGCAGAGTTATCCATTCGCCAAGTTTATTCCCCAACGGAGTTATCTTCTCCTACCGGTACTTGCAATTATCATCCCCGGCGGAAGCAAAAATCTAATTCTCCAACATCAGCCCAGGAGTGACTTCCCGGCACCCGTCAAGGATTTATTTTCCTAAGACGAAAAAACATACATACATCATTATAGCATGCATATACGCATCATATCTTACAAATCTCATTTATGTTGAGAACATCATCGCTTGGTCCATATCATGCATTGCATACGACTGACCTTTACCTTTCAGGAAAGATTCAGTTAAATTCTCAATCATATTTCAAGACCTAGACCGGTTCAGTTAATCGACTCCAAAGATTTCTTATCCAGTCCAAGGCCTTCTCTAGTCCAGCTAAATCGACCCCAAACAGATTTTTCTGATGAAGACTCAGTAGAAGTTATCAAAGGTTTTTCTCAAACGTCCGCTTTTGAGATTATAATTTCCTATGGTTCTCTCCCCAATGTTGTGGAGATGATAATTCCATCCCAGGTTTTTCTCAGACGTCCGCTTTTGAGATTATAATTTCCTTTGGTTCTCTCCCCAATGTTGTGGAGATGATAATTCCATCCCAGGTTTTTCTCAAACGTCCGCTTTTGAGATTATAATTTCCTTTGGTTCTCTCCCCAATGTTGTGGAGATGATAATTCCATCCCAGGTTTTTCTCAAACGTCCGCTTTTGAGATTATAATTTCCTATGGTTCTCTCCCCAATGTTGTGGAGATGATAATTCCATCCCAGGTTTTTCTCAAACGTCCGCTTTTGAGATTATAATTTCCTTTGGTTCTCTCCCCAATGTTGTGGAGATGATAATTCCATCCCAGGTTTTTCTCAGACGTCCGCTTTTGAGATTATAATTTCCTTTGGTTCTCTCCCCAATGTTGTGGAGATGATAATTCCATCCCAGGTTTTTCTCAGACGTCCGCTTTTGAGATTATAATTTCCTTTGGTTCTCTCCCCAATGTTGTGGAGATGATAATTTCATCCCAGGTTTTTCTCAAACGTCCGCTTTTGAGATTATAATTTCCTATGGTTCTCTCCCCAATGTTGTGGAGATGATAATTCCATCCTAGGTTTTTCTCAAACGTCCGCTTTTGAGATTATAATTTCCTATGATTCTCTCCCCAATGTTGTGGAGATGATAATTCCATCCCAGGTTTTTCTCAAATGTCCGCTTTTGAGATTATAATTTCCTATGGTTCTCTCCCCAATGTTGTGGAGATGATAATTCTATCCCAGGTTTTTCTCAAACGTCCGCTTTTGAGATTATAATTTCCTATTGATTCTCTCCCCAATGTTGCGGAGATGATAATTCCATCCCAGGTTTTTCTCAAACGTCCGCTTTTGAGATTATAATTGCCTATGGTTCTCTCCCGATCCTGCGGAGACGATAATTCCATTCCAGGTTTTTCTCAATGTTTGCTATTTAGATTATAATTTCCTATGGTTCTCTCCCCAATGTTGTGGAGATGATAATTCCATCCCAGGTTTTTCTCAAACATCCGCTTTTGAGATTATAATTTCCTTTGGTTCTCTCCCCAATGTTGTGGAGATGATAATTCCATCCCAGGTTTTTCTCAAAACGTCCGCTTTTGAGATTATAATTTCCTATGGTTCTCTCCCCAATGTTGTGGAGATGATAATTCCATCCCAGGTTTTTCTCAAACGTCCGCTTTTGAGATTATAATTTCCTATGGTTCTCTCCCCAATGTTGCGGAGACGGTAATTCCATCCCAGGTTTTTCTCAAACGTCCGCTTTTGAGATTATAATTGCCTATGGTTCTCTCCCCGATCCCGCGGAGGTGGTAATCCCAAGATTTTCTCAAACTGTTGTTGAGGTTAAGGTCACCCAAGGTTCTCTCACCGCTCCTGTTGAGGTAGTAACCATCCCTGGTTCATTCATCACCGCTTGAAGATCCAGACCCAGCTCCTGTAACCAGGCAGGACACATCTATACCAAGCATCTGAAAACCAACTCCTGCAACATGTCAGGTACTCATTTTTTCTTTTGCAGGTACACAGGTTCTCGCTAAGGAATCTCTTACGCGATCAACATCCAGATGGCATCTATAAGCCCATCATCCTATTCACCAATCTCTAAATGGTATCTATAAGCCCATTCCCATCATCACACTGCTACTATGTGAGCAAATTTCTGGGCACTCTAGTGTTCAATCATCTTCTACCCTCGGATTACGAAAGGCACGTCAGCCAATCTGCATCCTCAGGTCTAAGAAGATTGAACAGGGGCAACTGTTGTACCCCAAAATTTGCCCTCCCATATTCTTCAAGAAATTGCCAAGTCAAACTGCAAAATTCCCCAAGGGTTGCACAGTTCAAAGGTCTCCTATACAGTCAAGATTAGGGTTTTGGTTCTGATCAAGAAAATGAAGTTTCCAAAGGTCCAATCAAGTCTCATATGCCCACAAATATGGTCAAGCATCCTCATATCAAGTTTCAAGACTTTCAGCACAAAATTGCACAATCAAAACCCTAATTGCACTACAGTCAACTGTAGGGGCAAAATGGTCATTTGACAGTCAAAAGTTAAAATTTTTGGTCAACATCTCATTTTGAAGCCACAAACATCATTTGATCAATGCTTGATCATGATTCTCAAAGCTTGGCTCAAAAATCATCGAGATGCAAAAGTTTCCTTATTTGGACAGTTGAAAAAGTCAACTGTAAATTGACCAGGGCATAAATTTCACATGGATTATCAGAAAAATTCCATCCAAAGCTCATTTTGAAGAGAAAGACATTTCCTACAACTCCTCTTCACACTTCAAGTCCAAGAAATGCTCTCACAAAAAGTTATCAATTTCAACATTATAGGTCATTTTCAAAAGTCAACAAAAAGGGACTTTAAGTCAAAGGCCATAACTTGAGATTGGTAAATCAAAATGACATGGGACAAAAGGCATTGGTTAGAGGACTCAAAGACCCTTCCAAAATGTTCAAGAACATGAGCAAAGCTTAAAAATTGAGCAAGTTGTGCCTTGTGGAAGTTGGGAAATTTTTGGATATTTTGAAAAGTCAACATTGATTCAAATGACCTAAAATTGCTAATGGGCCTATTTTTCTTCCACAATTCATTATCCAAGGCATGTGCACGACCATTTGGCCCAAAGGGAAGTTTTTATTCATTTTTTATTTATTTATTTGGATTTTTATTATTAATAATTCATTTAAATTAAAATAAATACATGAAAAATGCTAGACCTAATTTATCAAATCTTTTTGTACATGTAATAGGTTCAAAAATTCGTGCATAATCAAATATGGAAAGATTTGAAGAGAATTGGTCATGATTGGTACAAAATAGCATGGAAAATATTGGAAGAAGATCTTGAAAAATCAAATCTCAAAAACCATGAATGCAAAGGATTTGCATTGATTTCTTTGACCTAATTCACTCTATACATAAGCCTGATCAAAACCCTCATGCTCATTGACAAGAAGCTGCGCCAGAAACCCTTGCAAAAACTTGGAATTTTATCAAGAAAACTCAATTCTGAAAACCTAATTCGAGGGCGATTCAGGGCCAAATAGCTACTCCATTAGCTTCCTTAAGGATCATAGGACGTGTTCCAATCATTCCCTAAGCCCCATACTCAAGGAAATGTGAAATCACCATTGAAGTTGGTAAAGAAAATTTCAGAATCGTTTTCTATCATTCATGCATTGTTAACATGTTTCATTGTTATTTTTGTGTTTAGAATAATGTTTGCAAGCTAACCATATGCTTTGATTGGAATATTATACACTGTATGAAAAGATGCCATGGTCGTGTTTTAAGGTTTACAGGACTTTGAATTGAGGGTTTTAAAATATGGAAAAATTGGAGCATAAGACTTAGGCCACTCGATTCAGCATGCTCAGACGATTACAAGGCCACCCTCGCGCCTAATTTATGGAGCCCCGGGGGCTATTCGCTATTTTCTAATAGGTTGCCTAAAAGAACGGTGTAAAAACCGTTGCCTGTTTCTTTTGTATTTTCAGGAAAACAAATCCATGGAGAAGATGATCTCGTGGCAGGCGATGATTGGCTGGTTCAAAATCTCGCGCGAAAAAAAGGAAGCACTAACGTTTTTGTTTTATTATATTTATTTGTTGTATTATTTACAGATAAGCAAGATGGCACAGTTGGCGAAGCGTTTGAGTGGTAATGTTCAGGACCTGGGTTCGAGCCCCAGGTCCACACTCCTTTCATTATATTTTTCCATTAAACGTATTCTTGTGCAATGTCAATACAGGAAGTCCATCATGTGACCCACCATCCTGTTTGCCACGCGTTTACTCTCATCAATTCAAGGGCCAGGATTTATGGAATATGGTAGGCTCTAGTCAACGCTTGGGTACGTGTCCTGAAAAGTCAAAAAGGCCAAGGTCAATGGGCCTGAATCACTACAAAAAAACCTCCTATTTGGGGTCTGAACCCCCTAGGTTTGCAAGACCTTTTTTATTATTCTTTTTACTTTCATTATTTTTTATTTCCTTTTAATCATTGTTTTTTTTATTAAATTTAATATTTTCATAAATATAAAAAACACATAAAAAATCAGAAAAGATAAAAATAATAAATATTTTATTTAACTAGTATTTTTTTTTTGTAAATAAATTCATAAATTAATTAGTTTTAAATTAGGTCTTAATTTTAACTTTTTAATAAAAATCTAAAAAATATAGAACTAGGGTTTAATTAATTTTCATCTTTTTTCTTTTATTCCATAATAATTAAATATTAGATATTTATTTTTATAATTAAATTGTGTATAAAATAATCAGGGTTAATTTTAGGTTAAAACTTCAACATGTTTTCATAATAAAATAAAAATTGTAGAATTAGGTTTAATTGCATTTAATTCTTTTTCCATCAAAATTACAAAATACCAAAAAATACCAAAAAGACAATTTCTTTTCCTTTTAATTAATTAATTCCACCATTTAATTTAATTTCGCAAAAAGGGTCCAACGCCCTCGTTTAATTCTCATTTAATTTGCATATTTATTTTATTTCTTTTAATATTTATGTATCTTTCCCAAAGCCTTGTAATTAATTTTCTCGCACTTTTAATTCTTTATTTTCTTTACTTTCTTTATTTTTTCTGTCAAATCGGGTTCAAGAAATTTTGGCGATGTGGACCCGCGCCTTTTGTAATAGCTTAGAATCTTTTACTTTCCGCAATTTTTTAATTATTAATCAAGGCATGAAAGAATGTATGGACAAAAATAAAAACAAACGCTAGATCACCAATAACATGACAAAAGACAAAAAATAAATGAAAACGACATACGAATCGCACACACCACCCCTAGGGTACGCCTCACTGTTGCCTTGCCTCGAAAGGTGATCGTCGAGTAGAGGATGTCTTAGTAAGTCCTCATGATCCGGGAACCTGGCATGAGGGTAGCTTCTAAGGTGTCTTCCCATTGCTCCGGTGATCACCATGTCCCGAACCTCGAATTGACCCGAACACCTCCAACGGTGGTGCTACCTACCTCTCAATGGTGGGATGGCACTACTTTAAAGGACATTTACACAGACGAATTCCTTAGGGTAGGTAGACGACTCTAGATACTTGCTCTAATTTCAAAACAAATAAAAAAAAATACTTTTCACACCGACACCTTTTCAAAAAGCTTTCGAAAGCAAATTTTTCAAACACTCTTGAGGACTGATACAAGAGTCGAACTGAAATTTTCAAAGAAACTTTTTTTAAACCCACAGTTGAAAAGCAAACAAACCATTTTTGAAAATACAAGTGAGCAAGTATCTAAGAGCCCATGGATAACCATGGATAGAAAGGGTGCTAACACCTTCCCTTTCTATAACCTACCTCCCGAACCGAGAGCAATCTCTATAAGGAATTTTTCTGTGCTTTTGTCCTTTCCATTTGGAGAAAATAAAAAACGGTGGCGACTCTTGCTTCCGTGACATTTCGCGAAACCAGCTTTAAACAGTCAGTTCCAGATCCACCGATTACAGAACTGGCGACTCTGCTGGGGACTTAACTTAAAGTGAGGTGTACCTTAGGGTTAGTTCATAACTGTGTTTTCAATTGTATTGACTTGTCTGCTTTAAATTTGTGGGTCGCATGGGAGTTACATAGATCTTAACCCGGATCTGGGGATACCCTGTTTAGGTAGCATAAGTTGTGAGGGACCTGTCCGGCGTAGACCGACACGGGTGAAATAGTGGCTACGTTGGTGTGGCACCTTGGTCTGTACCGATATCCCTTGTGTTGCAACGAGGAGAATATGGGTCTTCTGAGGAGTCATTAAGCACCAACAACCTTAGAACCTTAAATGACACAACTTGGCCATTAGAACAGTAGCAGTATGCTACGCCCATTGAGGCTAAACTCTCGTGATGGTTCTGGCTGCAAGAAAAGATTGCGATGCTGGAGTTATGACCGATTGAGGGTAGTCAATGATATTGGGATCCTCTAAGAACCCGGTTACTTTGATAGGACAAGTATGAACCAACAAACTGAAAGAGGGTAATACCTAGACCTCATGCTGGCCTAAACTCTAAGGGCTTCTATTGTGTGACTTGCGTGCCTTCGTACTTGACTATTTGCATGCTTGTTATCTGACACATGAACTACTTGCAGGTTTTGTTTATAGTCCTTAATTAGGACTCATAACAGGGCTTACTAAATTTCTTGCAGGTTTTGTTTAGTCCCTAATCGGGACTCATGATAGGTTTCACTTGAGTTTTTTGTAGGTTCAGGTTTAACAGTCCTTAATTGGGACTCATAACAGGGTTACTTACATTACCCCATGCATAGCATAACATCATACCATTGCATACATCCTACATAAGGACTAACCCATTTCAAGGATCTCAAGGGCTTGTGATGCAGGTCATGATGAATCAAACATCCCAGCAAGGGGAAAAGAGGATTTATTTTCCTCTAGACAAGGTTGTCAGGGGCTATGACCCACTTGATATGGTGAGCTTTGACCCTTGAAGAAGGTTCCCCTAACCAAGGTTGTTTGAAGATTTCAAAACCAGACATGATGACTAAAGTCAGAGGCTATGACCCACTGGATATGGTGAGCCTTTGACCCTTGGAAGAAAAACTCTCAACAAACATGAAGTTTCTTTCAATCAAGTTACCGGATCCAAATGCTAACAAACTTTCTTGTTTACCCCGCGAGGTCCTTGAAAACATTACATGCATGTCATACCCATCATTGCATTACAGGTATCCCTTTTGCAGGTCACTTACCTTTCTCGCTGTTTATTTCAGCAATGGCCTTCCAACCAGATAACCAGGACCTTCTCGCTCAAGAGACTCAGTTCAGGGATATCCTCCTGAATCTATCCGAGGGGCAGGAGGAGCTAAGGACACTTCTCATGGAGACTTTTGTCAGGAACAGTGCTGAGGATGAAAGGCTGAAACACCTACAAGCTGAGGTGGATGCATTGAAGGTCCAGATGCTGGGGCAAGTGACTGCCATTCAAGGGTTAGCTCAAAGACAAGATGAGCTCTGGTTTCTCGTCAACCAACTACTTCAGGGTAACCAACTGGGGCAAAAGTCTAAGGGTAAAAAGTCAGTCATCGTTCAACCACCTTTAAGACAAGGAGGTAAGGGGAGAGCTCCTCAAATGGCTCCAGTGTCACAGACTCAACATCAAAACCAACAAAAGAGCGAGAGAAGGCAGTTCACTCGGCTCAGCATGACCTTATCCCAGATATTGCCACAGTTGCTGGAGACCAAGCTGGTAACTCTAAAAGAAGCTCCGAAGAACCAAAATACAACGTCACCGAAGTACAACCCCAACGCCCACTGCGCTTATCACTCTGACAGCCCGGGGCATACTACAGATGATTGCTGGAGCTTGAAAAATAAGATCCAAGACATGATTGACGCTGGAGAGATTCAGTTTAAAGTACCCAAGACTCCCCACGTGATCACTTCTCCCTTGCCAAAACATGGCTAGGATTGAGAAATTTTTGTTCATTCGAATGTTCAAGTTGCAATTCTCTTTTGTTCAAACATTTATTCATGATTAAACGTTGTTAGTTCATTAATGCATCGCATATGTCTGTTTTGAAGCAATATATTCGTATTCACTAAACGCAAATTATTTTCATATTTTTTCTGATGATCAACTCTTAATTCATAATTCTAAGCCTCTTGAGGGAGCATGACGAAAACGATACCACAATGTACAGTATGCTTTTGAACAGACCTAGCTGATGAGGTACAGGCATTGTTTCAATCCCTAAACACTGGAGTTATAAGGAAGATAATCCCTCGTCAACCCCTCCGAGCCAAAGAAGTAGGAGTTTTTCTTTTCGAAATTTAAAACCCTTAATCATAACCTGGGGCAGGGTAGTTCTCTCAGTTGATCCAAGTGCATAATGAATGGCACCAAAGAGATCCTTACGAAAAAAAGAAAGACAGTGATGGTTCCGAATAATCAATAAAGAAAGGCAGTCATTATCTCAAAAATAAAAACCCATTAAGTCAAAACCCATGAAGGAGACTTACAAAACTGGGGCATCCCGCTGACTGTAATTCCAAAAAAGGAAACAGTTCAGGCAAAAAAGGAAAGGGATAACAAAAAAATCAGACAAGAAAGAGGTCCTACAAACCCTCAACAAAAAAAGGAAATGACTGCCTATTCCAAATAAATCATCAATATCTGAACCATCACCGGAAAATCAGAGCAAAGACTCAAACAAGGTCTAACGTATGATCAACTGAGTTTAGGTTGGGAGAACATCACGAAGAGCGGGTGGGTACAAATAATTTGAGCCTTTATCCTTTGTTTCTTAAACCGTGAACCAGGCCACGTTATAACCCTTAAAAGTCCTAGCTGAAGCATGGGTTAGTTCGAAAGCATACTGGTACGAAAGGTATCCTGACTCCTTAAGGCTTACGGTAAATACGGAGTTGACATCACGTTTTACAAACATTCACTTGTTTTATGAAAAATAATGCATTTTTAAAATCTCCAAGACAGACATGAGCTTTGCATTTTTAACATAACTTTGTTTGCATATGACTTTTTGTTTGAACAGCATAGAAAGTTCGCACGACGAATGCCTAATGAACAGAAGTACCTCCAATCAAGGGGCAGACATGATCAGGGTCTATTATCTGGGGCAGTCCAGTCAAGAGTCGGAGAATCTCTCAAAGGCCAAATAGCCTGGGGCAAGTCTCCGCCTGAGTCACTTGGGGCATTTCAACAACGAATCTTGTCTGATCAAACACCTTCTGGTGGCGTGGAAAAATACTTCCAACAGGGGCAACTCCCTACATCCCCTGAACATGGATATAGTCGAAAAAACACTACGCAAAATCAAAAACCCGCTAGGTTGACGTATCTAGGCAAAAATAAGGGCTTCCCGATGAACCAAAAGGGTTCGGGCAAAAATGAGGGATGAAATGAAAAAATCTGTACACCCGGCAAGTCGAAAACCTGAAAAGGCGGCTTGGGAAAAAATGGGTATCCCGGTGGACTGAAAACCCGAAAGCGCGGTCCAGGCAAAAGTTAGGGATCAAAGTGTATGACTATGTCCCGTCATCTCATCACTTGCCTACCAGAAGAAGGTTTGTCCATCAACAAGCTATCAGCACCTCTCAGGTCTTCCTCTCCCACCTCAGAAACAGGGGCAATAAGGAGTTGTCTAAAAGCAATCTAATTGTTCTGTCCTCCAGGGTACCAAGATGGGTTCAGCGGAAGAGCATAACCAGACATCTTAATTCCCCCAGAGAGTGAGCCAGCAGTCAGTACACTCTTCCTCAAGCAAAGTTATCAAACCTTAAGGAAGTTGAGTATCCTCCAGCAGATCTCAACATTCCCCAGCAGCATATGTATTTTTAACAAGCATCCCCGGCAGTCTTGGTCTAAAGATTGTTCCCCGGCGGCATATCAACATTCAAAGGAATCACTTCCCCCACAGTTCAAAACTTCCCCAGGAGAGTCCAATCTAGTTCCCCAGGAAAGTTGGAATTTATCTCCCCAAGCAGTAAGCTTATCCCCAGTAGATTCTGGAAGCTTATCCCTCGCGAAGCACGAACGCGTCGCCCGGCTTTATTTAAAGAGTTATTTCCTTACCAGGATATAACTGGGTTATCCTCAGCCAAAAGCCGCGAAAGAGCGTCCTCGACACAATCCTCTTATCCCCAGCGGAGTCTATTAACACTTCCAATACAACAATATTATCCCCAGCAAGTTATTTTCAACTCAGCAAAGTATCTCTCCCCCCACAGAGTATTGCTTCTCAGCAAGATCATTAGAGTACTTTTCTCCCCGCAGAGTTATCCATTCGCCAAGTTTATTCCCCAACGGAGTTATCTTCTCCTACCGGTACTTGCAATTATCATCCCCGGCGGAAGCAAAAATCTAATTCTCCAACATCAGCCCAGGAGTGACTTCCCGGCACCCGTCAAGGATTTATTTTCCTAAGACGAAAAAACATACATACATCATTATAGCATGCATATACGCATCATATCTTACAAATCTCATTTATGTTGAGAACATCATCGCTTGGTCCATATCATGCATTGCATACGACTGACCTTTACCTTTCAAGAAAGATTCAGTTAAATTCTCAATCATATTTCAAGACCTAGACCGGTTCAGTTAATCGACTCCAAAGATTTCTTATCCAGTCCAAGGCCTTCTCTAGTCCAGCTAAATCGACCCCAAACAGATTTTTCTGATGAAGACTCAGTAGAAGTTATCAAAGGTTTTTCTCAAACGTCCTCTTTTGAGATTATAATTTCCTATGGTTCTCTCCCCAATGTTGTGGAGATGATAATTCCATCCCAGGTTTTTCTCAGATGTCCGCTTTTGAGATTATAATTTCCTTTGGTTCTCTCCCCAATGTTGTGGAGATGATAATTCCATCCCAGGTTTTTCTCAAACGTCCGCTTTTGAGATTATAATTTCCTTTGGTTCTCTCCCCAATGTTGTGGAGATGATAATTCCATCCCAGGTTTTTCTCAAACGTCCGCTTTTGAGATTATAATTTCCTATGGTTCTCTCCCCAATGTTGTGGAGATGATAATTCCATCCCAGGTTTTTCTCAAACGTCCGCTTTTGAGATTATAATTTCCTTTGGTTCTCTCCCCAATGTTGTGGAGATGATAATTCCATCCCAGGTTTTTCTCAGACGTCCGCTTTTGAGATTATAATTTCCTTTGGTTCTCTCCCCAATGTTGTGGAGATGATAATTCCATCCCAGGTTTTTCTCAAACGTCCGCTTTTGAGATTATAATTTCCTATGGTTCTCTCCCCAATGTTGTGGAGATGATAATTCCATCCCAGGTTTTTCTCAAACGTCCGCTTTTGAGATTATAATTTCCTATGGTTCTCTCCCCAATGTTGTGGAGATGATAATTCCATCCCAGGTTTTTCTCAAACGTCCGCTTTTGAGATTATAATTTCCTATGGTTCTCTCCCCAATGTTGTGGAGATGATAATTCTATCCCAGGTTTTTCTCAAACGTCCGCTTTTGAGATTATAATTTCCTATTGGTTCTCTCCCCAATGTTGCGGAGATGATAATTCCATCCCAGGTTTTTCTCAAATGTCCGCTTTTGAGATTATAATTGCCTATGGTTCTCTCCCGATCCTGCGGAGACGATAATTCCATTCCAGGTTTTTCTCAATGTTTGCTATTTAGATTATAATTTCCTATGGTTCTCTCCCCAATGTTGTGGAGATGATAATTCCATCCCAGGTTTTTCTCAAACGTCCGCTTTTGAGATTATAATTTCCTTTGGTTCTCTCCCCAATGTTGTGGAGATGATAATTCCATCCCGGGTTTTTCTCAAAACGTCCGCTTTTGAGATTATAATTTCCTATGGTTCTCTCCCCAATGTTGTGGAGATGATAATTCCATCCCAGGTTTTTCTCAAACGTCCGCTTTTGAGATTATAATTTCCTATGGTTCTCTCCCCAATGTTGCGGAGACGATAATTCCATCCCAGGTTTTTCTCAAACGTCCGCTTTTGAGATTATAATTGCCTATGGTTCTCTCCCCGATCCCGCGGAGGTGGTAATCCCAAGATTTTCTCAAACTGTTGTTGAGGTTAAGGTCACCCAAGGTTCTCTCACCGCTCCTGTTGAGGTAGTAACCATCCCTGGTTCATTCATCACCGCTTGAAGATCCAGACCCAGCTCCTGTAACCAGGCAGGACACATCTATACCAAGCATCTGAAAACCAACTCCTGCAACATGTCAGGTACTCATTTTTTCTTTTGCAGGTACACAGGTTCTCGCTAAGGAATCTCTTACGCGATCAACATCCAGATGGCATCTATAAGCCCATCATCCTATTCACCAATCTCTAAATGGTATCTATAAGCCCATTCCCATCATCACACTGCTACTATGTGAGCAAATTTCTGGGCACTCTAGTGTTCAATCATCTTCTACCCTCGGATTACGAAAGGCACGTCAGCCAATCTGCATCCTCAGGTCTAAGAAGATTGAACAGGGGCAACTGTTGTACCCCAAAATTTGCCCTCCCATATTCTTCAAGAAATTGCCAAGTCAAACTGCAAAATTCCCCAAGGGTTGCACAGTTCAAAGGTCTCCTATACAGTCAAGATTAGGGTTTTGGTTCTGATCAAGAAAATGAAGTTTCCAAAGGTCCAATCAAGTCTCATATGCCCACAAATATGGTCAAGCATCCTCATATCAAGTTTCAAGACTTTCAGCACAAAATTGCACAGTCAAAACCCTAATTGCACTACAGTCAACTGTAGGGGCAAAATGGTCATTTGACAGTCAAAAGTTAAAATTTTTGGTCAACATCTCATTTTGAAGCCACAAACATCATTTGATCAATGCTTGATCATGATTCTCAAAGCTTGGCTCAAAAATCATCGAGATGCAAAAGTTTCCTTATTTGGACAGTTGAAAAAGTCAACTGTAAATTGACCAGGGCATAACTTTCACATGGATTATCAGAAAAATTCCATCCAAAGCTCATTTTGAAGATAAAGACATTTCCTACAACTCCTCTTCACACTTCAAGTCCATGAAATGCTCTCACAAAAAGTTATCAATTTCAACATTATAGGTCATTTTCAAAAGTCAACAAAAAGGGACTTTAAGTCAAAGGCCATAACATGAGATTGGTAAATCAAAATGACATGGGACCAAAGGCATTGGTTAGAGGACTCAAATACCCTTCCAAAATGTCCAAGAACATGAGCAAAGCTTAAAAATTGAGCAAGTTGTGCCTTGTGGAAGTTGGGAAATTTTTGGATATTTTGAAAAGTCAACATTGATTCAAATGACCTAAAATTGCTAATGGGCCTATTTTTCTTCCACAATTCATTATCCAAGGCATGTGCACGACCATTTGGCCCAAAGGGAAGTTTTTATTCATTTTTTATTTATTTATTTGGATTTTTATTATTAATAATTCATTTAAATTAAAATAAATACATGAAAAATGCTAGACCTAATTTATCAAATCTTTTTGTACATGTAATAGGTTCAAAAATTCGTGCATAATCAAATATGGAAAGATTTGAAGAGAATTGGTCATGATTGGTACAAAATAGCATGGAAAATATTGGAAGAAGATCTTGAAAAATCAAATCTCAAAAACCATGAATGCAAAGGATTTGCATTGATTTCTTTGACCTAATTCACTCTATACATAAGCCTGATCAAAACCCTCATGCTCATTGACAAGAAGCTGCGCCAGAAACCCTTGCAAAAACTTGGAATTTTATCAAGAAAACTCAATTCTGAAAACCTAATTCGAGGGCGATTCAGGGCCAAATAGCTACTCCATTAGCTTCCTTAAGGATCATAGGACGTGTTCCAATCATTCCCTAAGCCTCATACTCAAGGAAACGTGAAATCACCATTGAAGTTGGTAAAGAAAATTTCAGAATCGTTTCCTATCATTCATGCATTGTTAACATGTTTCATTGTTATTTTTGTGTTTAGAATAATGTTTGCAAGCTAACCATATGCTTTGATTGGATTATTATACACTGTATGCAAAGATGCCATGGTCGTGTTTTAGGGTTTACAGGACTTTGAATTGGGGGTTTTAAAATATGGAAAAATTGGAGCATAAGACTTAGGCCACTCGATTCAGCATGCTCAGACGATTACAAGGCCACCCTCGCGCCTAATTTATAGAGCCCCAGGGGCTATTCGCTATTTTCTAATAGGTTTCCTAAAAGAACGGTGTAAAAATCGTTGTCTGTTTCTTTTGTATTTTCAGGAAAACAAATCCATGGAGAAGATGATCTCGTGGCAGGCGATGATTGGCTGGTTCAAAATCTCGCGCGAAAAAAAGGAAGCACTAACGTTTTTGTTTTATTATATTTATTTGTTGTATTATTTACAGATAAGCAAGATGGCACAGTTGGCGAAGCGTTTGAGTGGTAATGTTCAGGACCTGGGTTCGAGCCCCAGGTCCACACTCCTTTCATTATATTTTTCCATTAAACGTATTCTTGTGCAATGTCAATACATGAAGTCCATCATGTGACCCACCATCCTGTTTGCCACGCGTTTACTCTCATCAATTCAAGGGCCAGGATTTATGGAATATGGTAGGCTCTAGTCAACGCTTGGGTACGTGTCCTGAAAAGTCAAAAAGGCCAAGGTCAATGGGCCTGAATCACTACAAAAAAACCTCCTATTTGGGGTCTGAACCCCCTAGGTTTGCAAGACCTTTTTTATTATTCTTTTTACTTTCATTATTTTTTTTTCCTTTTAATCATTGTTTTTTTTATTAAATTTAATATTTTCATAAATATAAAAAACACATAAAAAATCAGAAAAGATAAAAATAATAAATATTTTATTTAACTAGTATTTTTTTTTGTAAATAAATTCATAAATTAATTAGTTTTAAATTAGGTCTTAATTTTAACTTTTTAATAAAAATCTAAAAAATATAGAACTAGGGTTTAATTAATTTTCATCCTTTTTCTTTTATTCCATAATAATTAAATATTAGATATTTATTTTTATAATTAAATTGTGTATAAAATAATTAGGGTTAATTTTAGGTTAAAACTTCAACATGTTTTCATAATAAAATAAAAATTGTAGAATTAGGTTTAATTGCATTTAATTCTTTTTCCATCAAAATTACAAAATACCAAAAAATACCAAAAAGACAATTTCTTTTCCTTTTAATTAATTAATTCCACCATTTAATTTAATTTCGCAAAAAGGGTCCAACGCCCTCGTTTAATTCTCATTTAATTTGCATATTTATTTTATTTCTTTTAATATTTATGTATCTCTCCCAAAGCCTTGTAATTAATTTTCTCGCACTTTTAATTCTTTATTTTCTTTACTTTCTTTATTTTTTCTGTCAAATCGGGTTCAAGAAATTTTGGCGATGTGGACCCGCGCCTTTTGTAATAGCTTAGAATCTTTTACTTTCCGCAATTTTTTAATTATTAATCAAGGCATGAAAGAATGTATGGACAAAAATAAAAACAAACGCTAGATCACCAATAACATGACAAAAGACAAAAAATAAATGAAAACGACACACGAATCGCACACACCACCCCTAGGGTACGCCTCACTGTTGCCTTGCCTCGAAAGGTGATCGTCGAGTAGAGGATGTCTTAGTAAGTCCTCATGATCCGGGAACCTGGCATGAGGGTAGCTTCTAAGGTGTCTTCCCATTGCTCCGGTGATCACCATGTCCCGAACCTCGAATTGACCCGAACACCTCCAACGGTGGTGCTACCTACCTCTCAATGGTGGGATGGCACTACTTTAAAGGACATTTACACAGACGAATTCCTTAGGGTAGGTAGACGACTCTAGATACTTGCTCTAATTTCAAAACAAATCAAAAAAAATACTTTTCACACCGACACCTTTTCAAAAAGCTTTCGAAAGCAAATTTTTCAAACACTCTTGAGGACTGATACAAGAGTCGAACTGAAATTTTCAAAGAAACTTTTTTTAAACCCACAGTTGAAAAGCAAACAAACCATTTTTGAAAACACAAGTGAGAAAGTATCTAAGAGCCCATGGATAACCATGGATAGAAAGGGTGCTAACACCTTCCCTTTCTATAACCTACCTCCCGAACCGAGAGCAATCTCTATAAGGAATTTTTCTGTGCTTTTGTCCTTTCCATTTGGAGAAAATAAAAGACGGTGGCGACTCTTGCTTCCGCGACATTTCGCGAAACCAGCTTTAAACAGTCAGTTCCAGATCCACCGATTACAAAACTGGCGACTCTGCTGGGGACTTAACTTAAAGTGAGGTGTACCTTAGGGTTAGTTCATAACTGTGTTTTCAATTGTATTGACTTTTCTGCTTTAAATTTGTGGGTCGCATGGGAGTTACATAGATCCTAACCCGGATCTGGGGATACCCTGTTTAGGTAGCATAAGCTGTGAGGGACCTGTCCGGCGTAGACCGACACGGGTGAAATAGTGGCTACGTTGGTGTGGCACCTTGGTCTGTACCGATATCCCTTGTGTTGCAACGAGGAGAATATGGGTCTTCTGAGGAGTCATTAAGCACCAACAACCTTAGAACCTTAAATGACACAACTTGGCCATTAGAACAGTAGCAGTATGCTACGCCCATTGAGGCTAAACTCTCGTGATGGTTCTGGCTGCAAGAAAAGATTGCGATGCTGGAGTTATGACCGATTGAGGGTAGTCAATGATATTGGGATCCTCTAAGAACCCGGTTACTTTGATAGGACAAGTATGAACCAACAAACTGAAAGAGGGTAATACCTAGACCTCATGCTGGCCTAAACTCTAAGGGCTTCTATTGTGTGACTTGCGTGCCTTCGTACTTGACTATTTGCATGCTTGTTATCTGACACATGAACTACTTGCAGGTTTTGTTTATAGTCCTTAATTAGGACTCATAACAGGGCTTACTAAATTTCTTGCAGGTTTTGTTTAGTCCCTAATCGGGACTCATGATAGGTTTCACTTGAGTTTTTTGCAGGTTCAGGTTTAACAGTCCTTAATTGGGACTCATAACAGGGTTACTTACATTACCCCATGCATAGCATAACATCATACTATTGCATACATCCTACATAAGGACTAACCCATTTCAAGGATCTCAAGGGCTTATGATGCAGGTCATGATGAATCAAACATCCCAGCAAGGGGCAAAGAGGATTTATTTTCCTCTAGACAAGGTTGTCAGGGGCTATGACCCACTTGATATGGTGAGCTTTGACCCTTGAAGAAGGTTCCCCTAACCAAGGTTGTTTGAAGATTTCAAAACCAGACATGATGACTAAAGTCAGAGGCTATGACCCACTGGATATGGTGAGCCTTTGACCCTTGGAAGAAAACTCTCAACAAACATGAAGTTTCTTTCAATCAAGTTACCGTATCCAAATGCTAACAGACTTTCTTGTTTACCCCGCGAGGTCCTTGAAAACATTACATGCATGTCATACCCATCATTGCATTACAGGTATCCCTTTTGCAGGTCACTTACCTTTCTCGCTGTTTATTTCAGCAATGGCCTTCCAACCAGATAACCAGGACCTTCTCGCTCAAGAGACTCAGTTCAGGGATATCCTCCTGAATCTATCCGAGGGGCAGGAGGAGCTAAGGACACTTCTCATGGAGACTTTTGTCAGGAACAGTGCTGAGGATGAAAGGCTGAAACACCTACAAGCTGAGGTGGATGCATTGAAGGTCCAGATGCTGGGGCAAGTGACTGCCATTCAAGGGTTAGCTCAAAGACAAGATGAGCTCTGGTTTCTCGTCAACCAACTGCTTCAGGGTAACCAACTGGGGCAAAAGTCTAAGGGTAAAAAGCCAGTCATCGTTCAACCACCTTTAAGACAAGGAGGTAAGGGGAGAGCTCCTCAAATGGCTCCAGTGTCACAGACTCAACATCACAACCAACAAAAGAGCGAGAGAAGGCAGTTCACTCGGCTCAGCATGACCTTATCCCAGATATTGCCACAGTTGCTGGAGACCAAGCTGGTAACTCTAAAAGAAGCTCCGAAGAACCAAAATACAACGTCACCGAAGTACAACCCCAACGCCCACTGCGCTTATCACTCTGACAGCCCGGGGCATACTACAGATGATTGCTGGAGCTTGAAAAATAAGATCCAAGACATGATTGACGCTGGAGAGATTCAGTTTAAAGTACCCAAGACTCCCCACGTGATCACTGCTCCCTTGCCAAAACATGGCTAGGATTGAGAAATTTTTGTTCATTCGAATGTTCAAGTTGCAATTCTCTTTTGTTCAAACATTTATTCATGATTAAACGTTGTTAGTTCATTAATGCATCGCATATGTCTGTTTTGAAGCAATATATTCGTATTCACTAAACGCAAATTATTTTCATATTTTTTCTGATGATCAACTCTTAATTCATAATTCTAAGCCTCTTGAGGGAGGATGACGAAAACGATACCACAATGTACAGTATGCTTTTGAACAGACCTAGCTGATGAGGTACAGGCATTGTTTCAATCCCTAAACACTTGAGTTATAAGGAAGATAATCCCTCGTCAACCCCTCCGAGCCAAAGAAGTAGGAGTTTTTCTTTTCGAAATTTAAAACCCTTAATCATAACCTGGGGCAGGGTAGTTCTCTCAGTTGATCCAAGTGCATAATGAATGGCACCAAAGAGATCCTTACAAAAAAAAGAAAGACAGTGATGGTTCCGAATAATCAATAAAGAAAGGCAGTCATTATCTCAAAAATAAAAACCCATTAAGTCAAAACCCATGAAGGAGACTTACAAAACTGGGGCATCCCGCTGACTGTAATTCCAAAAAAGGAAACAGTTCAGGCAAAAAAGGAAAGGGATAACAAAAAAATCAGACAAGAAAGAGGTCCTACAAACCCTCAACAAAAAAAGGAAATGACTGCATATTCTAAATAAATCATCAATATCTGAACCATCACCGGAAAATCAGAGCAAAGACTCAAACAAGGTCTAATGTATGATCAACTGAGTTTAGGTTGGGAGAACATCACGAAGAGCGGGTGGGTACAAATAATTTGAGCCTTTATCCTTTGTTTCTTAAACCGTGAACCATGCCACGTTATAACCCTTAAAAGTCCTAGCTGAAGCATGGGTTAGTTCGAAAGCATACTGGTACGAAAGGTATCCTGACTCCTTAAGGCTTACGGTAAATACGGAGTTGACATCACGTTTTACAAACATTCACTTGTTTTATGAAAAATAATGCATTTTTAAAATCTCCAAGACAGACATGAGCTTTGCATTTTTAACATAACTTTGTTTGCATATGACTTTTTGTTTGAACAGCATAGAAAGTTCGCACGACGAATGCCTAATGAACAGAAGTACCTCCAATCAAGGGGCAGACATGATCAGGGTCTATTATCTGGGGCAGTCCAGTCAAGAGTCGGAGAATCTCTCAAAGGCCAAATAGCCTGGGGCAAGTCTCCGCCTGAGTCACTTGGGGCATTTCAACAAAGAATCTTGTCTGATCAAACACCTTCTGGTGGCGTGGCAAAATACTTCCAACAGGGGCAACTCCCTACATTCCCTGAACATGGATATAGTCGAAAAAACACTACGCAAAATCAAAAACCCGCTAGGTTGACGTACCTAGGCAAAAATAAGGGCTTCCCGACGAACCAAAAGGGTTCGGGCAAAAATGAGGGATGAAATGAAAAAATCTGTACACCCGGCAAGTCGAAAACCTGAAAAGGCGGCTTGGGAAAAAATGGGTATCCCGGTGGACTGAAAACCCGAAAGGGCGGTCCAGGCAAAAGTTAGGGATCAAAGCGTATGACTATGTCCCGTCATCTCATCACTTGCCTACCAGAAGAAGGTCTGTCCATCAACAAGCTATCAGCACCTCTCAGGTCTTCCTCTCCCACCTCAGAAACAGGGGCAATAAGGAGTTGTCTAAAAGCAATCTAATTGTTCTGTCCTCTAGGGTACCAAGATGGGTTCAGCGGAAGAGCCCGGATGAGAACATCATGTTGGTGACCGACTGTGAAGAACCTGGACCGGATGAAGGACCTGGGGAAGGATCCCGATGGTCTATGTATTTTGATGGAGCCTCGAATGTGTTGGGTAATGGTATTGGAGATGTGATCATATCTCCGGAGGGCTGTCATACTCCGTTCACCGCCCGATTATGTTTTAACTACACCAACAATATAGCGGAGTACGAGGCATGTATCATGGGACTTCGAGCTGCTATTGACCTAAGAATTAAGTTCTTGAGTGTATTCGGAGATTCTGCTCTAGTGATCAGTCAGATCAAAGGTGAGTGGGATACGAAGCACCCAAATCTCATTCCCTACAAAGAGTATGTACTGACATTGCTTCCGCACTTCGAGGAGATAACCTTTGAACATTTCCCCAGAAAGGAGAATCAGTTAGCGGACGCGCTAGCTACCATGTCTTCTATGTTCTAGGTCAGGTGGGACAATGAAGCTCCCCAGATTACCATCGAGAGGTTGGACGAACCCGCACATTGCTGTGACATTGAGATGGAAGAGGTAGAAAATAAACCCTGGTTTCACGAGGTAAAGAGGTATCTTGAGGCTCAAGAATACCCCGAGGGTGCATCTGTTAATGATAAGAAGTTTCTTAGAAGGTTCGTTGCGAAGTTCTTCATCAGCAATGGGATTCTTTATAAACGTAACCATGATTCGACTTTACTGCGATATGTGGATAAGAGCGAGGCAGAAAGGATCATGGCAGAGTTACATGAAGGTACTTTCGGAACTCATTCCAGTGGGCATGCCATGGCAAAGAAAATCCTATGGGCATGATATTATTGGTCCACTATGGAAGCCAATTGTTATCAACACTCTCAGACATGTCATAAATGTCAATTCTATGCTGATAAGGTGCATGTACCTCCAGTTCCTCTGAATGTCTTGACAGCTCCTTGGCCTTTTGCAATGTGGGGCATCGATATGATCAGCGAGATCAGACCTACTGCATCCAACGGACACCGTTTCATTCTGGTAGCCATTGATTACTTTACAAAGTGGGTTGAGGCAACTTCTTTTGCTACAGTAACCAAGAACATCGTGGCACGGTTCATCCGACACAATCTGATCTGTCGATATGGTGTACCAGAGAGGATCATTATGGACAATGGTACAAATCTCAACAATACAATGATCACCGAGCTCTGCAAACAATTCAAGATACAGTATCATAACTCTTCTCCCTACCGGCCGAGGATGAATGGGGCTGTTGAAGCAGCCAACAAGAACATCAAGAAAATTGTGCAAAAGATGACGGTGACATACAAAGACTAGCATGAGATGTTACCATTCTCTCTTCACGGGTACCGTACCTCAGCACAGACGTCAATAGGGGAAACACCCTACTCTTTGGTATATGGCATGGAGGCAGTCTTACCCATCGAAGTCCATATACCCTCTCTCTGGATTATGAAGGATGCGGCTTTAAACGAAGACGAATGGATCCAGACTCGGCTTGATCAGTTGAATCTAATCAACGAAAAGAGACTTACTGCTATTTGTCATGGTCAGACGTATCAAAAGCAGATGATCAAGGCTTTTAACAAGAAAGTCAGGAGACAAGAGTATCAAGTCGGGGATCTAGTGATCAAATGCATCATACTACCGCAAATCGATCCCAGGGGCAAATGGACCACCACTTATGAAGGGCCATTTGTGGTTAAGATTATCTTCTCAGGAGGAGCCATGATTCTAACCACCATGGATGGTGACGACCTTCCTCACCCTGTCAATGCAGACATAGTGAAAAAATACTACGCATAATCAAAGACCCGCTAGGTTGACTGGCCTAGGCAAAATAAGGGCTTCCCGGCAAACCAAAAGGGTTCGGGAAAAAGTAAGGGATGAAAATTAAAAAAACTATACACCCAGAAAGTCGAAAACCTGAAAAGGCGGCTTGGGTAAAAAAGGGTATCCCGGTGGACTGAAAACCCGAAAGGGCGGTCCAGGAAAAAATTAGGGATTAAAGCGTAACACTATGTCTCATTGGATCACCTTACAACCAGATTTTGCTATCGACTATCAAGCTCAGACGGCGCCAATCAATCTGATATACCTTCAATCAAGTAACAAAGTGATGAGATGCTCGAAGATATAAAGGCAATAGCATAGTTGGAACCCAGTGGGATTGTTCACATAGCTGTTTTTCTTTTTCACAAATTGTAAAATTTCTATCTTTCGGCGGGGTTATCTTACTAGGACGTCAGCCTCTTGTACAAAACGCCTATTATAGGCTAACTTCAAGGATCAATACAACTCATTTTACAATAAATTTCAAATTTTGTTTTTTTTCAGTTTTGTTTTGCAAGAACGTACAATGATTCATTTTTTTTATATATGCATTTGAAAATAATTGCTGCTCATAAATATTCACATGCGAAACAAGAGACAATTACTCGTAATTCCAGGAACAAGGGAAAATGGAAGTGTCTAAACCTTACAGTTGCTCTACCCACCAGGTACAGGGATAGAGCCAGCTTGAGAATATGACTAAAGGTACATACACTCCCCGCAGGGTAAAAAGATATCCAAAGACAGTGGTGTTAGCTCTCCCCAGCCGAAGTTCATAATCGCGAATGAGTCGGGAAAATTCTCCCCAAGCAGAGTTTATCTATCACCAGCACTAGAAAACTATCCCCAGTGGAGTTTATTTCTTCCACAAGTAGAAACTCAGTCCCCAACAAGGATTCATTATCACTAGCAATAGTAATTCATCCCCAGCCGAGGTTATTTATCTAAGTCTGCAGATCTTCTGGCAGAGTATCTCTCTTCCCCACAGAGTCATTCTCTCGCCAATTTATTCTCCAGCAGGGTTATTCTCCAGCCAATTTATTCTCAATACATCTTCGGTCGTTATCCCCAGCGAGCGCGAAGAACTCAAGTCCTTGAACTCTTCAACAGCAGTCCGGGATTTATTCTTCCCAGCTAGAGAACATCACAAGAACATTGCATATCCATACATCATGGCATATGCATCATACAACACAATCTCATTTATTTTGAGAACATCATTACTCAATACATGGCATCCATCATGAGATTACATATGACTAACTCTTTACCTTTCAAGGAAGGATATAATCAAATTCTCACAAGCTCTCTGGTTCAGTCAAATCAATGCTAAGATTTCTGTTCTCGTTCAAGTTATGAAGCCCGGATTCGACTGGATAATATCTTGATTTTTTCTCCATCATACTATGAAGCCCGGAAATCGACTAGAAAATAGTTGAATCCCCAGCAAGTTACTGTGAAGCTTGGAATCGACCAGATAGAAGTACAAAGCACCATGAAGCCTGGAATCGACCAGATAGTGGTACATCTTAAGTTCAAGTTATGAAGCCCGGATTCGATCGGATAGTATCTTGATCTCTACAAAGCCCCATAAAGCCTGGAATCGACCAGATAGTGGTACATCTTGAATGCAAGTTATGAAGCCCGGATAGTATCTTGATTTCTCCAAATACCATGAAGCCTGGAATCGACCAGATAATGGTATAAGACGCTGTGAAGCCTGGACTCGACCAGATAACAACAAAGAATACTACGAAGCCTGGAATCGACCAGATAGTGGTATATCTTTAATGCAAGTTATGAAGCCCAGATTCGACCAGATAGTATCTTGATTTCTCCACATACCGTGAAGCCTAGAATCGACCAGATAATGGTATAGGATGCTGCGAAGCCTGGACTCGACCAGATAACAGCAAAAGACACTGAAGCCTGGACATGACCAGATAACAGTATGAGACACTATGAAGCTTGGATTTCGACCAAATAGCAGTTTACTTGGCCAGTCACTAAGAAGCCCGGAATTGACCTGATATTAGTGTGCCTTAAATTCAAGTTATGAAGCCTTCGACCGAATAGTATCTTGATTTCTCCATATACCGTGAAGCCTAGAATCGACCAGATAATGGTATAAGACGCTGTGAAGCCTGGACTCGACCAGATAACAGCAAACGACACTGAAGCCTGGACCAGACCAGATAACAGTATGAGACACTGTGAAGCTTGGATTTCGACCAAATAGAAGTTTACTTCGCCAATTACTAAGAAGCCCGGAATCGACCGAATATTAGTGTGCCTTAAATTCAAGTTGAAGCTCGGAGGCGACCGGATAACAACTTAATTCCTTTTGAAGCCTGGATTACGACCAGATAAGAATTGATAAATTGTGAAGCCTGGAGAACGACCAGATAGCAAGTTTAATCTCATCCCCCCAATAAAACACTGTAAAGATTGAAGCACGACAAGATAACAGTTCATGTTCACCTCTTCACCCAAGAGATGATTCCCCAGTAGAATAACGGACGACTAAAGCTCCTAAAATTCTATTTCTACCACGACATAGACCACCATTCATTCCCCAGCGTAGTCCTCCTCAACAACAGGTATACGGGCTCTCGCAAAGGAATCTCTTATGCGATAGACACTTCTTCTGATGGCATCTTTAAGCCCATCTTCCGACTTTAAATTCCAAATGGCATCTATAAGCCCATTCCTGACATTTCAAGACGGATACCACTTCATGTGAGTGCAAATTTCTGGTCACTCTAGTGTTCAATCATCTTCCACCCTCGGATCACGAAAGGCAGATAAGCCAATCTACATCCTCAGATTTAAGAACATTGAACAGGGGCAGATGTTGTACCCCAAAATTTGCCCTCTCATATTTCTCAATACATGTCAAGTGAGGTCCTCAAGTTGCTCAAGGTAGTCCAAGGATTGACCAGACAAACCCTCTCCTAAAATAGTCTATCACAAATTAGGGTTTCAGTTTGCATCAAGATGCTTGAGTCCAGAGGATCTCAAATTATCACAATTGTCCTAATATGCTCTCAAGATCATCCATGTCAAGTTTCAAGCCTTGTAGAGGAAGTTTGCTCAGTCAAATTGCTCAAAGGCCCAAAAATCGATTGTGTTAGGGCAAGAGTCAACTGTGGCCCACATACAGTCAAACTTAAATATTTCTGGTAAACATCCTCATTTTGAAGTATTATTCATCATTTTATTAAGTGTTGATCATGATTCCTCAAGGATTGCTCACAATTCATCAAAACCCAAAAGTTGCCAAATTAGGGTTTTAAAGGAAAAGTCAACTCAACTTTGACCAAACATAACTTTCTCATACTTTATCAGAAATAACGCATCCAAAGCTAATTTTGAAAAGGATGTGATTCCATACAGTTCATCTTCAGCTCCCAAGTTCAAAAAATGCACTCACAAGAAGATATAAATTTGGACATTATAGGTCATTTTGAAAAGTCAACAAAAACACCTTTTTTGTCAAAGCTTCATACATGAACATGGAATACTCAATTGAGATGAGACCAAAAGGGTTGCTTAGAGGACATCTTGGGCTTTCTAAAAAGTCCAAGAACACATCTCTAGGGTCACAATTGAAGGAGTTGTGCATTGGGGAAGTTGACCTTTTTTGCAAAATTGCCAAAAGTCAAATATGCCTAAAATTGCATTTTTTGCTAAATGGGCCTAACTTTTTATGCTTGCACTGAACATGTAACATGGTCCACGACCCATGAGCCTTGCCACTTGTCATTATTTTATTTTTATCATTTATCTTGATTTTATTTCATTTAAATCAAATAAAATCAATAATAAATAATGAAAATATCAAAAATCATTTAAACCTTGAGATTTTGAGCATATTTCAGGTCCATGAATAGCTGGCAATGAGATCAAATCGTGCAAGGCTTGTTTGTACACAAAAAGATTGAATTTCTCTTGTTTTGGAAAGATTTGATACAAGTGTGAATCAATGATCAAATCTTCATAATTGCAAGGATTTGGTGCAAACTTGTAACCCTAATTGATTCTATGATATATATTGAACAAATACAGACCAAAAGCATAAGGGTTGGAGGCGTGAGAGAGCATAATCAGATTCAAAAAAGTTATTAAAAAGTGTGGAATCATTCTTTCAGTGAGAGGGAAATTCAGGCCATTCCAAGATCACCATTCCCATCCTGGACCTTCTCTGAAGCTGATACGATCGTTTGCAAGCCTCCATACGGCCAGAAACTCAAACTACAGACCCACGTTTTTCCCTTCAAACTCAAAATCCATTCTTGTAATTTACGCAGCATTAGCATGTTTCAATGACATATACGTGTTTGTTCATGTATTTGCAATATACTGGTTATATTCAATTGAATTTTTGATGCACATACTGAGATCCACCATTGCTAGGTTTTCTTTGTTCGTATTAGGGTTTTCTCATGCAGGTAAAATTGGCCCAGAAGAAGGGTACCATGGTGTTCACAAGGCCAAGACGAACTGGCCTGTACCATTAGTTTTCATTTATCATGCTTGTATGAGATTATGGAAATACGCAAGGTCTATACCTACAGAGAATGTCTGTAGGTAAAAGTATTTTTACCTAAGACGACGGACGTTGGAGACGATGATGGCGTGGTGTGGCCTGACTGGCCCATTCAAACTTCACGCGTTTTTAGATTCATTATCTTGTTTTCCGTTATAATGATTATTGCTTATTTATGAAACAAGAGAACCAGCCAGCCCAGCTGGCAAGCACGCTATGGCCAGATACTAAAGGGCCTGGGTTCGATCCCCAGGTCCCCTTGTTCTTCAGTATTATTTTGCTATGTGTATTTCCATGCGCAGGCTTCCCATAAATCCACCATGCGTCATCAACTTTCAACTATTGGATCTATAGCATATCAAATCTAACGCCTGGCACATGAAGGTCTACCATGCATCTTAGTCAAGCCAACACATTGGATCATGAGAAGTCAACATGGGCCAAGGAGTTTTGGGCCCAGAAGTCAGAATGACACCCCCCTTTCTACTTTGACACCAGGCCCATATTCTTTTTCTTTTATATTTTTCTTTTAATTATTTTGATTAATTGTTTTCTCACATAGATTTAATTGTTTTTTTTACAAAAAACTCATAAAATCAATTTTCATCAAATTAGAATTTAGGTTTTTTTTTTGTCAAATTAATTTAGTATTAGTTTAATTTAATTTTAGGATAATTTTAACCTTTTTGTAAATAAATTAAAATCAATTAGAAAAATTAGGATTTGTTTGATTTAGTTTTTATTTTATTTTCTTAAAATAACCAAAAATACAAAAATAGGTCAAATAAATTATTTTTCTTAATTTAAATTAACTAGTAATTAGGTTTGTATTTATTTAATCAAAACCTTATTTTTCTCAAAAAATAATCAAAAACAACAAAAAAATATTTTTCTTTTAATTAGGTTTAGACGGGGTCAAACCCTAATTTTTCTCGTTCTTAATTTATCGCGCGTGTTTATTATTTTTTGCAAATATTAATGTAACTGCTCATGGGATGTAATAGTTTAATTAGGATTCCTCTTTTATTTATTGTTTTACGGGTTTTTGGCTATGTAATTAATCCCCCTCCCCGAAGCCTTGTAATAGTGTAGTTTTATTTTCTGCATTTTAATTTTCGCAAATATTAACTGTTAGATGTATGATAATAGGATTGCATGACAAGAATGTATGTTAATTTTAAAATGGTTAGCAAACCCTAAATGTGCAAAGATAATAACTGAAATTAAATCACTCGCACATGCGCACTCGTATACTCCCACTTCGGTTGCCTTCGGTAAACGATCATTAAGTATATGGTGTTTTAGTGGTCGTCCTCCTGTCTAAACAAATATCAAAAGTCTCGTTCGGAAAGGTTTCCTCGGAAATGTTGCCTCGAATATGATCTTAAGACATTAGGATTATTACTAAGACGTCCTAACATTGCTTTAGTGATTGTACGTCCCTTTTCGAATTGACCCTTACAACTCCAACGACGGTGCTACCTACTCATTAATAGTGAGATAGTGTTGTCTAAAGGAAACAAGAACAAAAACATTCTTTTTTCGAGTAGGTAGATGCTAGTAGGTACTTGCTCAAAACAACAAACTTTTTCACAATTACACTCTTTTCCAACAAAGTTTTCAAAAACACTTCGTAACACTCTTGAGGACTGATACAAGGGTTAGAACGAAGTAAAACAAAAGATTTTTCAAAACAAATACACACAAGCAATTTTTAAATGATGAGCAAGTACCTAAGAGCCCGTGGAAAACCACAGATAGAAAGGGTGCTAATACATTCCCTTTCTATAATCTACCCCTCGTACTCAAAATCTCGAAAAAGGAATTTTTCTGTGCTTTTTTCCTTTCCAGTTGGATAAAATAAAAGTCAGTAGCGACTCTTGCTTACCGCGACATTTTGCGAACAAAAACGCAAACCAATATTAAAATAGACGGTTCTGCCACCGTATCACATGGTGCCTCTGGCCTGCGTTGATAGTTCCGCTGCTGATTTGATACAGGATTGAAAATCATAACAGCCCCTACCATCGGGCGACGTTCAGTTTTGTTTTGATTTTTGTGGTCATTTGCAACACTGACCTCCTTCTTTCTGGTAAAGGGTTTCTTCATAAAGCTTGAGGATACATCTCTTTGAATTTTGACACTTTTTATACCGACTTCTACCCGCTCACCAATCATGATTAGTTCAGTAAATCCCTTCGAAGAACTCCTGATCCAATGGTTGAAGAACGGGCCAAATAATGTGCCTAAGAACATATCCACCAATTCTATGTCAGATAGAGGGGGTTAGACTCTTCCCGCGAGGTCCCGCCATTTTTGAGCATATGTTTTGAAACCTTCACTAGCACCCATAGACATGCCTAGAAAATGTGTTTGAGTTGGAGCTAAGTCAGCATTATATTGGTATTTCTTGTAAAAAGCGGCAGCCAAATCTTCCCAATTGCGAATATTGGTCCCTTCCAATTGATAGAACCAATCCAACTGTGTCACTGACAAGATTTCTTGGAAGAAATGCAGCCATAGGTTCCTATCTGCAGTATGGGGTTGAATCTTCCTGACGTATGACCTTAAATGCAGCTTTGGACAAGAGACTCTATCATATTTAGTGAAAGTGGGGACCTTGAATTTCTGTGGGATGACAACCCCTAAGACAAGTCCTAGCTCTTCAAAATCCAACCCGGGTACCCTCTAGATCTCCATAGCATTGAGGCGATCTTCCATCTGCTTGTATTTATCGTCAACTGAAGGATATTGTTGTTCAGAGCAGTCCACTTCTTCCTCCTCTTCAGACACTGGATGGTCATTTACTTTCTTGTTCTTTCCTTCTTGATTATCTCCTTCCCCCGATGAGGTTGCAAAATCTAGAGTTCGTCTGGCTGGTCCTTTGAACCTTCTTCCCAGATCCAAAACATCGGTTGGTTTATTCTCTTTCTTCTTCTTCTCTTTGACCAACAAAGTTTTTAAATCCTCTTGTCCTTTTACCAGAGCTAAGAACATTTGTTGGAATTGAGCGTTCTGCACTTGGAGATCCTTTATTGTATGTTCAATATCCATCTCACTGAAATAAATAGTAGAAAGATAAGGAGACCTGTTGTAAGAAACCTGTTTGTGTTATGATGAATGAAAATGCATATGCAAATGATTTCAAGGAGATTAGAGATTTAAATTTTCTTTAGACAAAAAGGGACACACGTTGCATTAATAAATCCAAGTTTGAGTACATCATGCCTTTTTGGGCTTAGAATGAAAGAAATAAAATACAAAAACTCCTAAGACAAAAAGGTTGAACGCATCCTCTTTGGCGCGATGTAGGCATTCAAACTCCACTCTTCATGAAGCTTCTTGGTGAGTTCCAGAACTTTCTTCTCACTGGCATAGAATCAGGCTTCGAAAGTGTCTTGTTCTTCCTTTATTTGAATCCAATCCCTTTGCAAGTCTTTGAGAGAGGTAGGCATGTTAGGATGAAGGATAGTATATGGGATATCTCCTTTAACCACAGGCTCTTTGATGACAGGGAGGATAGAGGGGTAAGGAATTGTGAGACTCTGAGCACGAGCCCGTACCCACCTAAGGTAAGGCTCAACGGGAATTAAATTCTTGTGTCCCAATGTCCTACTGTCCACTTTGTTTACCATCCTCCAAGCTCGTATAAACCTCTGACGGTAGCCTTGACCGTCGCTTTCGTAGTCGAACACCATGCCTTGGATGAGCGTATTATATGGACCATCTCTCCATGCATACCCAAACTTTTGCAGAGCTAAGCAAGGGTTATAGGTGATACCTCCCCTAACGCCAAGCAGAGGGACATTAGGGAATTCCCCATAATGGTCGATGATAGTAATATCCTCCAAGGATCGAGAACACTAGTGGATATCTGAATGTCTGAGTGACATCAGCCTATGGGACCATCTCAAACCTTGCTCGTTCTTCATGACGGATCGGGGGAGATGAAAAATAAACCATCTAGCCAATAGAGGAGTACAACACATGAGGGTTCCTCTTCTCTTCATGGTGTGAGAGTGGAGAGAATGCAAGATATCTCCCAACAAAGTAGGCACTGGGTTGTGAGATAAAAAGATTTTGACAGCATTTACATCTATAAGTTGGTCAGGATTTGGAAATAGTACCAACCCGTAGATGAGAAGAGCCAAAATTTATTCGAAAGCTCGTAAATCCAGAGTGTTCTAACATTCTTGAGCTTTTTCCAACAGTAATTTGGCTAGGAACCCTTTAACACCAATTCTTATTTCCCAATCAGCCGTGACATCGGATTGTTGCAAGTATAAAGCTCGGGCAACCTCTTCAGGGCTTGGGTCTCTTTCAGTACCGTTGAAAGGTAGTCGATCGAGAATAGGAATTCCCAAGAGTTGAGAGAATTCTTCTATAGTTGGTACAAGGTGGTAATCGGGGAAGGAAAAGCAATGGTGCAAAGGGTCAAAGAACTGGAAAAGCACCTTCATCATATCTTCCTCAAAGCTTGAGGTAACCAAGTTGAGAAGTTGTACATGTCTTTTGGTGAACGGAGAATTCTCAGGGACCCTTGATGCTAACTCTTTGAGCTGAAAAGGTACTCGTACAAGATTGACTTGGATTATGTTCCTGCAAGTGAGAGTCATATCCTACAAAACAGAACAAAGATGAATCTCAAAATACTTGAAATGGTTAGTCTAAAATGTTATGGTATGATGTCATGATGTTATGTACAAGCATATGCACAAGTTAAATCAAACAAGTCCTTAGGTTTAGGCTTGCATGAGGTTTATAGGTAAATACCCTCTGGAAGTTTAGTTGGTTCAACCTATCCTAGAAAGTAATCGGTTCTAGGGAATCTCAATATCACTGATATTTCTTCATCGGGCCTTGTTTCAGCACAAGCCTCTTTATTGACAACCAAGATATCCCGAAAGTCCGATCTCAATGAGCGTAGTATCGAGTATCAACCAACTTCGGACTGCACCAAAGCCGGCTATCTCACTACTTCCTAATGTCCAAGTTGTTCAAGTAAAGGTTCTAAAGTCAGTTAGTGCTTCATGACACCACACAGTGGCCTCGTATTCTCCTTGAATACTCAAGGGTTACCGGTATCAACAAATGTGTCACACTAACGTAGCTATTGCTTAGACCATGTTGATATACCCCACAGTTTCCACAACTTATTACTACTTACCTAAAAAGGTGCCCTCGGATATGGGTAGAGGATCGAAACAAACCCAAACAAGGAACCATAATGTAAATCAAACAAGTCAAACAAAGAAAAGAAAATAAAAGGTGATCTAGCCCTAAGGTAACCCCACTTTCAAAAATCCCCGGCAGAGTCGCCAGTTCTGTAAAACGGTGGGAGAACTGACTTGGGTGTTTTTCATTTTATCGCAATTATTAAGGATAGCAAGATTCACCACCGACTTTTCTTTTATCCAATAAGGAAAGGTTGAAAAGAACAGGAAATACATTTCGAGATTATTTCTTGAGTTCGAGGGGTAGGTTATGAAAAGGGAAGGTGTTAGCACCATTTTCATCCGTAGTTATCTACGGGCACTTAATTGCTTGTTAGATCACTTGCTTTTTGTTTAAATATGTGTTTGTGATGTGGGTTTTGAAAGTGTTTTAAAAAGGAGTGTCTTTGTAATGGTTCTCGTCTCTATAAGAACGCGTACAAGGTGTTTTAACTTTTGAAAATGTTTCAAAGTGAAATTGTGGGTGTATAAAATGTTTTTATTGTGAGCAAGCGAGCAACCAGGAGCAACCTACCTACTCAAATGGTCTTAAATGTTATTCTAATCCTCCTTTAGATGTTGTTATATTACCATTGTTTTGGTAAGAAACCCCATTGTTGGATGTGAAGGGACGAGCACGGGACGTTTGCATAGTCATAGAAGGCAACCTATGCGACGTTTTAGCAATGTCGTTTAGGGACTAGATCGTTTATCGAAGGCAACATTGAAGGTCATCGAGGGACTACGATCTTTTATCGAGGGTCTTTGCTAAAATGCCCATATTCGAGAGACATGATTATTTTCCGAAAGGTAACAAAGTGAGATTACCCTAGAGGTGCAAGTGTGCAATTGTGTTTGATTTACATGCATTTAGTCTTTGATTAGGGTTATCTATTCATTGATTTTATCTTGCCATACATCCTAGTTACTAACATTATATGAAAGCAAATAAAATATAGAAAAATAAATCCTAAGTGTGATACGGTGGGAGAACTGACTTGAGGTTTTGCGTTTGTGTTCGCAAATGTTTCGGTTTAGCAAGAGTCGCCACCGACTTTTTTATTTTATCCTAAGGAAAGGTCAAAAAGCACAGGAAAGACCTTTGAGATGTTTTCTTGGGTTCGGGGAGTAGATTATGAAAAGGGAAGGTGCAAGCACCCTTTTCATCCATGGTTATCCATGGGCTCTTAGTTACTTGTTTAGATCACTTGCTTTGCTTTTCCAATTGTTTGAAATGGTGCTTTGTGTGTGGTTTTGAAAGATGTTTTGAAAAGAGGCCATCGTTGTGGCAACCTTTGTAATGATTCTTGTTTGAATGTATACAAAGGTGTATTTGTCTTTTGAAAAGATTTCAATGTTTGAAAGTTTGATTTGGGAAAATGTTTTGAAATTGTGTTGTGAAGTGTGTTTGAAAATAGCAAGGATGTTTTTGTAAGCTTCTTGATCAAGTAAATAAGAGCTATCTACCCTATTTTACTCAAAGATCTTTCCTAATGTTTTTAACCCTTTTGACAGTGTTGTTTCACCATTGCATTTGGTGAACAACCTTGTGTTAGGATGTTAAACGGGACAGGTGCGGGTCATTGTATAGTCCATGATAGCAATTGTGTCAAGTATCTTTGGTAATTTTTGAGGGACTTGATCATTTTTGTTTAGGCAACCAAGATAGCGTCATCGAGGGACTATGATCTTTTGTTTTGTTTTTGTTTTGCCAAAGTACCCAACATGCATAACATGGCCCATTTTTGAAGGCAACAAGTGGATTGTAACCCTAGGGGTGCAAGTGTGCATTGTGTTTGATTTTCATGCATATTTGTCTTTGATTAGGTCAAGCTATTTGTTGATTTGGATTTTTGCATACAAACCCTAATTCTCTAATCATGGCATAATTGAAAGTGTAAAGTGCGAGAATTAAAATTCTAAGCTATTAGAACATGATTATAGGGATGGGGGTACAATCTTTGAATGGGGGGTATTTGACAAGAAATATAAATTCTAGTTTACTATTACATCCAAATTAAATTTAATTGCATAAATATTAAAAGGGGCAATATTTAAATAAACAATGTAAATAAATATATCAAATAATATGAAGTATACAAAAAAGGTTTTTGTTCATTTATGTATGTAAAATATTTAATGTAAAAAATAAAGAAATAAATTAAAAGATTAATTTATTGGTTTAAGGGGTAAAACCCTAATTTCTTTAAGAAATTTTTTATTATTTATATACAATAAAATATATTAATATATACAAAAATAAAATATACTTAAAAAGGGGTATTTTTTAGTAATAATAATAAAAATAAAAATGTAACATTTTTTATATTTTTTCTAAAGTACTTAATATATATATATATATATATATATATATATATATATATATATATATATATATATATATATATATATATATATATATATATATATATATATATATATATATATATATATATATATATATATATATATATATATATATATATATATATATATATATATATATATATATATATATATATATATATATATATATATATATATATATATATATATATGTATATATATATATATATATATATATATATATATATATATATATATATATATATATATATATATATATATATATATATATATATATATATATATATATATATATATATATATATATATATATATATATATATATATATGTATATATATATATATATATATATATATATATATGTATATATATATATATATATATATATATATATATATATATATATATATATATATATATATATATATATATATATATATATATGTATATTAATTATATTAAATATGTACAATATAAAATAAAATATGTACAAAAATAAATTATATTTATAATAATATTTTCAGTGTGAATAAAAATAAGAAATAAAAATAAAAGTATGATTTACATATTATTTTCAAATTTAAATAAATAAGATAAAAGTATTTAAAATGTTTTCTATATTAGAAAAATTAAAATAAAATGCCAAATAAATGTGAAAAAATTATAAAAATATTTTTGAGCATTTTTTATATTTGGAAATAAATAAACAAAATCAGAAATGAAAACAAAAATGTAAAAATATAAAAATACAAGAAAATGGGCCCGGGGGTGCAAAAAGGAAAAGAGGGGGTGTCAAAAGCAGTCAGGCCAAGCCCATCCCAAAGCTTCATCTTCAACCTCCAGCATTTGAAAAAATGCGCGCCTCCCTGTACAAACTACCAGATCCTGTATACGTGATCTATTGCAAAAACACACAACATCAAACTTGTAGAGAATTTCAAGCCGATTCCAACCATATAAACAACTTGTCCTAACTCTCAAAGACCAGAGAGAATTTCTCTGGCCCTAAAATCTGGCCTAGTTTTTTCAGCATGTTCATGGATGAAATTATCCTAGCACACTTAATATAAATGAAAACTGAGCATATGTACAGCTTCATGGAAATGAACACTACATTTTTCATTCACAAACCTAAGGCTAAATGTTCCTAAATAGAGAGATAGAAAGTGAAGAAAAACCTGCTTCAGTTGGATTCGTGTAGGGAAATGTAGTGCTTTTCAACAAGGTTTGAGATGTCTGGTAGCTTGCTTGAACTTCACTTGACCCTCTCCAATAGCTAGCTTGCCTTGAATGTCCTTGAATCAGCTTATAGAACTCAACCTGCACAAGCTCAAAATGAAAATGGTGAACATTGTAAATGGAGTTACAGTTGGTATTTGAGGTTTGGGATAACTTGGGTGAGTTGAATGGAAGGTGTTTGAAGTAACTTGGGGCAAACACACGAGCCAAATGAGCTATGGCACTCAAGTTGCAGAACCTGCCCTGTTTTGCCAAAGGAATGTGATTTCTGGCTATGGGGTGTTTAGAGGCTCAAGAAATCGTGTTTCTAGCTCAAAGGGGTGTGAGAAAGATGTTCAAACTGTTTGTGTAAGTTAGCATTGGCTAGTTTTTAAGTTTTTTAGTTTTTGACAAGTTTCTTGTTTTTGAAGTAAGAATGTGGAAGTTGTGTTTACAGGCCTGTACAGGCTATCAAATATGCTTGCATACTTTTCTCTTGGCCCCTCTGATTTGTGGATTTGTTTTGCTGCAAGAGATCTTGGACCAATGCTCAAGGATTGTTGGTTTGACATAAAGCATACTTAAGCAAAAATGGAAATTTGCCTTTTTCTACTTAGGGCTTAGTTTTGTGTACAATGTCCAAATGGCCAAAACAAAAGTTTATACTGATGGATTTGCATTTAATTATGGAGTGTGAAGTGGTTTAGAGGCCTGCAAACTAGTGTAAGGCATGCTGGTTTAAAAATGCAACTTGTATGAACATGAATATGCCATGGATGAAAAGTGAGTTTTTGCCAACTTGAAGCCTTCGATTCTCCCTAACCACAAATGTGTTTGAGGAGTTCTTGGACAATTTGGAAAGCTTGCAACATTCTATATAATCCATATTTGAAATGCAACTTAAGACTCCAAGTGGAGCTATGTGAAAAATGGCCAAGAAGATAGGTCAAAATCCTGCCTAAACTAGGGCAAAATTTCACTAAGTTAAAAGTTTTAGGGACCCTTGTTCCAAAATTCATAACTTGAGATCTAAGCTTCTTTTGAGAAAACTTTGTGAATAAAAGATGTAGACTTTGTGGAGGACTACAAATTTCTTGTTGGAGGTTTTGTTTGAATCCATTTGCATCATGGTGAAAATGTGGGGCAAAGTTAGGAGAAATTAAGAAAATTTCATAACTTAGAAAATTTCTAAGTTATGAAAATTTTCAACTTTAAACCCTAATTTGCAATTTTGGGTTTCTTGATGAAAAAGTTTCATAATTTTACACATCTTGATGAAAAATGACCCTTGGCACTTGATTTTGACCAAAAAGTCAAAGTTTGACTTTTCAGTGTATAGTCAAATTTTGATCAGTTGATTAAAAAATTCATCTGTCAATCCAATGCAATTGAGATCTTCTGAACTTGTTGAATAGGTAAAGATGATTTCATTGAGTCCTTGAGTCCATGGTTGAACCTAATTTTCCATTGGCTAGGTCAAAAAGTCATAAATTGCCTTTGTACAGTCAAAACCCTAAAAATGACCATTTTGCCCTTTTGGTGATCTGATCAAATTTCTTGTGGAGTTGTGGTCCAAACTTGATCCAATGGTTCATATGAGTTTATAATATTGATGTGGGTCAAAATTCATGAGGTTTGACTGTAAATTGGCCATAGTTGACTTTTTCCCTAATACAGTTGATTTATAGGTCAACTGTCCAATTGACTGGGCAAAAATTTGATTCAAGGCTTGAAACTTGGTATGGACAAACTTATGAGTCCAATATGAAGTATGAAAGTAAATTTGGACATTGAAGGTTCAAAAATCCTTGTGCAAACTCAAACCCTAGTTTAGGTCACCAATGCAAAGAGATGTCTTGAGCAGAGCAAACCCTAGCTTGATCTTGGGTTCCAAGAGCCTTATGATGAGAAATGTTGATAAAATGAGAGAGCAAATTTTGGGTACAACAGTTTCCCCTGTCCAATCTTCTTGAACCTGAAAAGTTATATTGACAAGTTTGCCTTTCGTGACTCGAAGGTAAAAGAGGATTGGACACTAGAGTGCCCGTAAATTTGCACTCGTCAAAATGTTGCTGAGGGAATGGGCTTAAAGATGTCATTTGGAAATGGTAGAATATTGCTGGAGATGGGATTAGAGACGCCATCCAAAACTTGTTTGTTGAAAATCAATAGAATGAACATCAGAATGGTATCCATATTTGGAACGTATCTGAGTTGTATCTGGAGATTGGATTCGTATGAGCAAAGGAATGACGTCCGTGTCTAGAGCGTATCCGAGCTGTAACTGTATTTGATTCTTGAATGAATATCAGAATGACTTCCGTGTCTGGAGTGTATCTGTGTTCTGAATGGGTGACAGAGAAACATCTGTGTATGAAGATCTATGTGCTGGGGATAAATTCCGAATGAGTGACAGAATGGCAACCGTGTCTGGAGCGTATCTGGACTGTATCTGAGGTTGAGATCTGTATGAGTAGAAGAATGACTTCCGTGTCTGGAGTGTATCCGTACTGTAACTGGGATCCGGACAAGTGACAGAATTACTTCCGTGTCTAGAGTGTATCAGAACTTGAAGTTGATAGTTGAATCTGAATGAGAAATAGAATGGTCGTTGTGTCTGGAGCGTATCTAGTCTGTATCTGATTGCTGAAGTCTGAATGAGTAATAGAATGACCGCCACGTCTGGGGTGTATCCATACTGTATCTAAAATCTCTGAATAGTTGTTAATGATAGCTTTTTAATCTTATCCTGAAAAGGGTAGAATGTTAGCTAAAGCACAAAGTTATGTTGTATGATATGTATGATGCAATAAAATGTGTTCCATCAATGTTTATGATATATGAATGTAATGGATGTGCATGTAAGCTGATTAGCTGTCTTGCTGAGGAAAATAAATCCTTGATAGCTGGAGATAATGAAATCTTTGACTGTTGTCGGGGAAAGTAAATCCTTGACCGATGCTGGGGATTCCAAAAATCTTTGATTGTTGAAGATGAGAAAACCTTGCTGATTACTATTGGGGATAGAAAATCCTTGGCAATCTGCGGGGATTATCAAAACTTTGACAACTTCTGTGGGGATGTGAGAATCCTTCATGACTTTCCTGGGGAAATAAGGAAAAATCCGACGACCTCTACTGGGGAATTAAAACCTGGGAGGCTTCAAATGGAGAAACAGGAACTAGAATCTTCATTCTGTCGGGAAATAATTCTGTGGGGAGAGCGTTTATTCTGCCGGGGAGATCAGGAGCTTGGGTTGTATGCCAATATACTGGGGATTCCTTATTTTTATGGAGAACTCCACTGGGGAATTGGTGGAAGTTGGATAGTATTCCACCGGGATTTAAGATTTGAAATTTTGGACTCCGCTGGTGATGAAAGTTTAGAGTATTTTGGCTCCGCTGGGGATCGGGAGTTTTTTTTTAGAAACTTAACTCTGATGGGAATTTTGAAATTTAACTCCGCTGGGGATATATATTTCAAGTTTTTAGCTCTGTTGAGGATCTGAATGACATACTGTAGGGGATTTCTTCTGGAATAGCCTAAAGACATTTTCCTATACTTTCGACCCATCAGTAATTATCCTTTCTTATTTTGTTTCATTTGTAAGCAGTGATTATATTCAAATGCACATGCCTATTTAACAAACCATTGGACGTTTTCAAATAAAACATAAGTGTAAAAAAGAAAGGAAAGGTAAGCAAACTTCTGCACTTTGAAGTATTTTTGTATTAACTTTTGTAAGTATCTTTGTACAAAGGAGACAGACATCCTAGTAAGAGAATGTTGTCGAACAATTTGAGAAAAAATTTATACAAAAGGAAAGATGGCTATGTGTAACAATTCCATGGGGTTCCCATTCTGCTGTAGCCTTCACAACTCTGAGTATCTTGTTCATTCGTTGTTTCGTCCGCGGATGATTGGATTGATCAGAAGCTTGGAGTTTGGTCGTGAAGAGATTGTCTTTAAAGTGATCCGACGAGACATAGTCATACGCTTTAATTCCCTAACTTTTGCCTGGACCGCCCTTTCGGGTTTTCGATCCACCGGGAAACCCTTTTTTGCCCAAGTCGCCCTTTCGGGTTTTCAACTTGCCGGGTGTACAGATTTTTTTATTTATCCCTAATTTTTGCCTGAACCGCCCTTTCGGGTTTTCGATTCACCGGGATGCCCCTTTTTTGCCCAAGTCTCCCTTTCGGGTTTTCGACTTGCCAGGTCGTTTTATGCGTAGTATCTTTTGACTATGTCTGCGTTCGCAGGGTGCGGAAAGTCGTCACCAGCCATGGTGGTAAGAATCATTGCCCCACCAGAAAAGATGTTCTTGATCACAAATGGTCCTTCGTAAGTAGGAGTCCATTTGCCCCTGGGATCGCTCTACGGTAAGATGATCCACTTGATTACAAGATCTCCGACTTGATATACCTGACGTCTGACTTTCTTGTTGAAAGCCTTGATCATCCGTTTTTATACGTCTGACCATGACAAACAGCATTAAGTCGCTTCTCGTCGATCAAATTAAGTTGATCAAGCCGGGTCTGAATCCAATCGTCTTCATTTAAACCAACATCCTTCATAATCCTTAAGGAAGGAATTTGAACTTCCATAGGTAAAACAGCCTCCATGCCATATACCAAAGAAAAGGGGGTTGCCCAAGTTGAAGTCGTGCCGTGGTACGATATCCGTGCAGAGAAAACGGTAACATCTCATGCCAGTCCTTGTAGGTGACTGTCATCTTTTGAATGATCTTCTTGATATTTTTGTTTGCGGCTTCAACAACATTGTTCATCTTTGGCCGATAGGGAAATGAATTGTGATGTTGAATCTTGAACTTCTCGCACAGAGCGGTGACCACAGTGTTGTTCAAATTTGTACCGTTGTCCGTGATGATCCTGTCGGGGATACCATACCGGCATATGAGATTCTGCTTGATGAAGCGGGCAACCATATTCTTTGTAACGGAGGCGAAGGAAGCTGCTTCGACCCACTTGGTAAAATAATCAATAGCGACCAAGATGAAGCGATGTCCATTGGATGTCGTAGGCTTGATCTCTCCAATCATGTCAATTCCCCACATTGCGAATGACCAAGGAGCTGTTAGAACGTTGAGAGGAACTGGAGGAATATGTACCTTGTCAGCATAGACTTGGCATTTGTGACAAGTACGGGAATATTGATGACAGTCAGCTTCCATGGTAGACCAGTAGTAGCCTGCCCTTAGAATCTTCTTAGCCATCGTATGTCCTCTTAAGTGTGTGCCAAAGGTGCCACTATGTATTTCGGTCATGATCAACTATGCTTCAACCTTGTCCACACAACGAAGTAGAACACAATCATGGTTGTGCTTATATAAGATACCATTGCTCAGGAAGAACTTGGCAGCAAATCTCCTTAAGAACTTTTTGTCATTGACGGAAGCTCCTTCAGGGTATTCTCGAGTCTGGAGATACCTTTTGATTTCATGAAACCATGGTTGTTCCGCTACTTCTTCGGTATTAATCTCATGACAGTGTGCAGGTTCGTCTATTCGCTCGATAGTGATTTGGGGAGCCTCATTATCCCAGTTGAGTTTAAACATGGAAGACATTGTAGCCAGAGCATCTGCGAGCTGATTTTCTTCTCGCGGGAAGTGCTCAAAGGTAATCTGCTCGAAATGAGGCAACAATGTCAAGACATGTTCTTTGTATCGGATAAGATTAGGATGTTTAGTGTCCCACTCTCCTTTGATTTGACTGATAACCAAAGCTGAGTCCCCAAATACAATCAGAGATTTGATTCCGAAGTCAATTGCAGCCTTGAGACCAAAGATACAAGCTTCGTACTCGGCCATGTTGTTGGTACAGCTGAAATAGAGTCTATCAGTGAAAGGTGTATGGTAACCTTCTGGAGAAATAAGTATCGTGCCAATACCGTTTCCAAGCGCATTTGAAGCACCATCAAAGTACAGGGTCCATCAGGATCCTTGTTCCGGTCCGTCATACGGTCCATTACCTTTAATGTTGTCCAATGTCATAATGTCTTCATCAGGGAAGTCGAACCTCATAGATTGGTAATCTTCGACGGCTTGATGAGCTAGATGGTTAGCTAGTACACTCCCCTTTATAGCTTTTTGAGTTGTGTACTGGATATCATATTCAGTCATGATCATCTACCATCTAGCAATTCTTCCGGATAAATCAGGCTTCTCAAAGATGTACTTAATCGGATCCATTTTAGAAATCAGCAAAGTGGTATGTGTCAACATATACTGCCTTAGCTGGCGAGCAGCCCGTACCAAAGCGCAACAAGTTTTCTCGAGCAGTGAGTAGCGAGTCTCACAGTCGGTAAACTTTTTGCTAAGGTAATAAATGGCATGCTCTTTTCGACCAGACTCGTCATGTGGCCCAGTACGCACCCCATTGAGTTATCCAAAATGGTCAGATACATGATTAAAGGTCTTCCTTCGACGGGTGGCATCAAGATAGGAGGTTCTAGCAAATACTCCTTGATCTTATCAAAAGCAACTTGACAGTCATTATTCCATTCAACCACCTGATCTTTCTTCAACAGCTTGAAGATTGGTTCACGGGTAGATGTTAGGTGAGAGATGAACCTTGCGATATAGTTTAAGCGTCCCAAGAAACCTCTGACCTCCTTTTCAGTGCGGGGGGCGGGAATTTCTTGTATAGCTTTAACTTTAGCAGGATCAACCTCGATGCCTTTATTACTGACGATGAATCCCAAAAGTTTACCGGACATGACTCCGAACATGCACTTGCTAGGGTTCAGTCTGAGCTTATATTCCTTCAATCTGACAAACAGCTTTTGCAGATGGTCGAGGTGTTCTTCTTCTGTATGTGAACGGGATATCATGTCGTCTACGTAGAATTCAATCTCATGATGTATCATGTCATGAAACAAAGCTACCATGGCTCGCTGATAGGTTGCCCCGGCATTCTTCAGTCCGAATGGCATCACTTTATAGCAGAAGGTACCCCACTGCGTAACAAAAGTAGTCTTCTCCATGTCTTCGGGGGCCATTTTGATCTGGTTGTATCCCGAGAATCCATCCATGAAGGAAAATACCTTGTGTTGAGCTGTGTTGTCAACCAATATGTCAATGTGTGGTAGTGAAAAATAATCTTTAGGGCTAGCCCTGTTCAAGTCTTTGTAGTCCACATACATTCTGACTTTGTCGTCCTTCTTAGGCACGGGCACAATGTTTGCAACCCATTATGGATAGGAAGTAACAACCAGAAAACCAGCATTGAACTATTTCATCACCTCAGCTTTGATCTTTTCGGACATGTCGGGCCTCATTCGGTGGACTTTCTGTTTGATTGGTGGACAGTCTTCTCTTGTAGGGAGACGGTGAACCACAATATCCGTATCCAGTCCCGGCATATCTTCGTAGGACCAGGCGAAGATTTCAACATATTCATTCAACAACTATACTAAGCGCTCTTTGACATTTGGCTCCAGGTTGGCACCCACTTTAACCTCTTTCTTGTCTTCTTTTGTTCCCAAATTGATAGTCTCTAGCAACTCTTCATGGGGCAGAATAGCCCTTTCCTCTTGTTGTAGAAGTCTAGCTAACTCTCCAGGCACTTCACAGTCTTCATCACCTTCGTACTCGGCATGATTGACCAAATCTTTAGAGTCACTGAAGGCCAAAGCAGAATAGTCACCCATGGAATCTGGAGTGATGGGTACCTGCATTTTGTGAGTGTGTGTGTGTGTAAGGGATAGCTATCCTTAAACAAAACAAAATGTAAAAGGAAAGAAAATGAACACAACAGTTTATAGATGAAAACGTCCAATGATTCATTAAAAATGGCATATGATAATAAAGAAATCAAGCCCTTACAAATGGACCTATATGCCCCGGGAAAGGCACAAGGAAAAAAGAGTGTACGAATTGTTTAATTATTACAGACCAAACAGGAAATTGTTCAAAGATAAATTACTGATTGATGAAAGTGATGGGAACGAAGTCTTTCGCCTCCCAGTTGCTTAATCCTCCTTCAATGGTTGGAAAGATCCAATCTTCAAAGTTGTCTTCTTCATCATCATCTTCTAAGGCATGAATTCCATGGTGAGTGATTGTGATCGGTGGATCTGGAACTGACTGTTTAACGCTGGTTCGCGAAATGTCGCGGAAGCAAGAGTCGCCACCGTCTTTTATTTTCTCCAAAGGGAAAGGACAAAAGCACAGAAAAATTCCTTATAGAGATTGCTCTCGGTTCGGGAGGTAGGTTATAGAAAGGGAAGGTGTTAGCACCCTTTCTATCCATGGTTATCCATGGGCTCTTAGATACTTGCTCAATGTGTTTTCAAAAATGTTTGTTTGCTTTTCAACTGTGGGTTTAAAAAAGTTTCTTTGAAAGTTTCAGATCGACTCATGCGTCAGAGTGTTTGAAAAATTGCTTTGAAAGCTTTTGAAAAGTGTCGGTGTGAAAAGATTGTTTGTTTGTTTTGAAGAGAGCAAGTATCTATGAGTTGTCTACCTACCCTAAGGAATTCGTCTGTGTAAATGTCCTTTAAAGTAATGCCATCCCACCATTGAGAGGTAGGTAGCACCACCGTTGGAGGTGTTCGGGTCAATTCGAGTTTGTAGGGACATGGTGATCACCAGAGCAATAGGAAGACACCTTAGAAGCTACCCTCATGCCAGGTTCCCGGATCATGAGGACTTACTAAGACATCCTCTACTCGACGATCACCTTTTGAGGCAAGGCAACAGTGAGGCGTACCCTAGGGGTGGTGTGTGCGAATAGTGTGTCGTTTTCATTGATATTTGTCTTGTTCATGTTCATTGTGATCTACGCTTGATTTTATTTAAGTCCATTCATTCTTGCATGCTTATTTAACAATTAATATTTGCGGGAAACAGTAAATCTAAGGCTATTACAAATGGCGCGGGTCCACATCGCCAAAATTAAACCGGACCCGATTTGACAAAAAAGTAAAGAAGCAAATAAAGTAAAGTGCGAGAAGTAATTGTTACATGGCTTCGGGAGAGATACATAATGATTTAGGCGAAATAAAATAAATGTGCGAAATTAAATGAATTTAAGAACATGGGCGTTGGACCCTTTTGCAAGATTAAATTAAAAATTAAAAGAGAATGTTTTTGATATTTTTATGTTTTTCAGGATTTAGTAGAAAAAGAATTAATTAAAAAAAACTAAAATGAAATGTTAAACCTAGTTCTAATTATTTTTAAGTTATTAAGAAAATATTGAATTTTTAATCTAAATTAAACCTAATTTTTACATACAATTTTAATTATGAAAATAAATAAAATAATAATATTATTGTGAAAAAGAAAAAAAGATAAAACGCTTATTAAACCTAATTCTATATTTTTAGATTTTTGTTATGAAAAGAATTTAAGTTAAACCTAATTTGAAACTAAATTTATTATATACAATTTATTTACAAGAAAATGTTAAAATAAAAATATTTATTCATTTTTTATCTTTTTCTGATTTTTTTATGAAGTTTTTATATTTGGTAAAAAATAATAATTAATTTAAACAAATAAAGAAAATAAAATAACAATTAAAAATAAAATAAGAAAAATATAGAGAAAGCAAACCAGGGGGGGTTCAGGCCCCAAAGTGGAGGTCTTAGTGTGAAATTCTGGCCCATTAAACTTGAGATTGTTTGACTTTTCCAGGCCACGTATGCGCGTGTTGACTAGTCCTCATGGTGTTCTTCAATTCTGATCCCTTTATCTGCATCCCTTGGACGCGTGGACCTTTGGATTTTGAGGCATATGATGCATCCTCAATACTGACGCTGCATAGGAGTTTGAATTGAAAAATAACATGAAATATTATGCAGACCTGGGACTCGAACCCAGGTCTTGGACGTCAATGCAATGAGCGCCTGCCAGCTGAGCCATGTTAACGCGTTTGTTATATAATAAACAAACAAATAATATAAAGAAAACAATCAACATTAATGGATCCACACGCGAAAATTCAAATCAACGAATCATAGTTTGCCACGCTTCATCGTCTCCACTATCCCTGAAACAAAAAACACAAAAGCAACGGTTTTGGACGCGTTTCATTAGAAGGCTTTTGGAAAAATAGCGATTGGGTCTCAGGGCTCCATAAATTGAGCGCGAATATTGAGTCTTCTTCGTCCAAGCTTACTGAATGCAACCATGGTGGTCTTGAGGGCTAATTTTACCTCTTTTAAGAATCCCTAATTTTGAGCTTCGTAAACCCTAGAAAAGCAACAATGGCGAAATTGCATACACAGCATAATAATCAAATTAAAGGCATGGGTTAGCTTCAGAACATCATGAGGAATGCAAAACACATATCAAAATTTATAAAAAATGCATGAATTGGTATGCACGATTATGACTTTTTCTCTTTACAGTTCGAGTCATAGGTACCGATTCTTGGAGCTTTGGTTGTTGTTTTTGATTGGAATGCGTTCAGGGGACCACAAGGAAGCTTTTGGAATGAATTTCGTGCCTTGAATCAACCCCTATCAATGATTTCAGTTTTGCTTTTTATGGAGAAAATTTCAAGTTTCTAATGAGTTCTTTAGCGCAGCTTAGAGTGTCCATGCATTAGGTTTAGGTTTCTGATTATGTAGTAAAGGCATTAGGTTAAGAAAACTCAATAAAATCTCTTTCATTCAATGGTTTTGCAAATTGATTTTCTAAGATCTTTTCATATCTTTTTCACATGTTCTTTGTGTCAAAATTATGCCAATCAATCCAATTATTTCCTTATTAGCATGTGCACGAAATATTGACCTTAAAACCTGTATAAAAAGATTGGTTTGGTTAATTTAAACATTTTTCATATATTTAATTGATTTAATTGAATTAGTATAAATAAAAATCCAAATAAATAAATAAAAAATGAGAAAATACTTCCTTTTGGGCCAAGTGGTCGTGCACATGCTTGGAATGATGAATCATGGAAGAAAAATGGGCCCATTAGCATTTTTAGGTCATTTGAATCATTGTTGACTTTTCAAAATATCCAAAAATTTCCCAACTTATACAAGGCATAACTTGCTCAATTTTTAATATTTTCTCATGTTCTTGGACATTTTGGAAATTTCTTTGAGTCCTCTAACCAATGCCTTTGGTCCCATGTCATTTTGATTTACCAATCTCAAGTTATGGCCTTTGACTTAAAGTCCCTTTTTGTTGACTTTTGAAAATGACCTATAATGTTGAAATTGATAACTTTTTGTGAGAGCATTTCTTGGACTTGAAGTATGAAGATGAGTTGTAGGAAATGTCTTTCTCTTCAAAATGAGCTTTGGATGGAATTTTTCTGATAATCCATGTGAAAGTTATGCCCTGGTCAATTTCAGTTGACTTTTTCAGCTGTCCAAATATAGTAACTTTTGCATCTTGATGATTTTCTGAGCCAAATTTTGAGAATCATGATCAAGCATTGATCAAATGATTTTTGTGGCTTCAAAATGATATGTTGACCAAAAATTTGAACTTTTGACTGCCAAATGACCATTTTGCCCCTACAGTTGACTGTAGTGCAATTTAGGGTTTTGACTGTGCAATTTTGAGCTGAATGCCTTGAAACTTGATATGAGGATGCTTGACCACATTTGTAAGCACATGAGACTTGATTGGGCCTTTGAAAACTTCCTTCTTCTTGATCAGAACACAAACCCTAGTTTTGACTGTATAGGAGGCTCTTGCACTGTGCAACTCTTGGGGAATTTTGCAGCTTGACTTGGAAATTTCTTGGAGAATATGGGAGGGCAAATTTTGGGGTACAACAGTTGCCCCTGTTCAATCTTCTTAGACCTGAGGATGCAGATTGGCTGACGTGCCTTTCGTAATCCGAAGGTAGAAGATGATTGAACACTAGAGTGCCCAGAAATTTGCGCTCACATAGTAGCAGTGTGATGATGGGAATGGGCTTATAGATGCCATTTGGAGATTGCGGGATAGGATGATGGGCTTATAGATGCCATCTGAATGTCGATCGCATAAGAGATTCCTTAGCGAGAACCTGCATACCTGCAAAAGAAACAAATAAGTACCTGACACGTTGCAGGAGCTGATTTTTAGATGCTTGGTATAAATGTGTCCTGGCTGGTTACAGGAGCTGGATCTGGAGCTCCAAAAGATGATGAATGAACCAGGTATGGTTACTGCTTTAGCATGAATGGTAAGAGAACCTTGGGTGATTTTATCTTCAACAACGCTCGTTGAGAAAATCTTGGTGGGAAATACCATCTTCGCAGGATCGGAACGAGAACCATAAGCTATTATAATCTGAAAGGGAATTACCTCACTCGCCGTCGGAGAGGGAATCATAGGAAAAGGAGTTGCCACCTCACTCACCGTCGGAGAGGGAACCATAAGAGACTATTACCTCACACTCATCGTCGGAGAGGGAATCATAGGAAAAGGAATTACCACCTCACGCACTTGTCGGAGAGGGGACCATAAGAGACTATCACCTCACACTCATCGTCGAAGAGGGAAACATCTTGAAAAAGGAATTACCACCTCACATACCGTCGGAGAGGGAACCATAAGAGACTATCACCTCACACTCATCGTCGGAGAGGGAAACATCTGAAAAGGACTTACCACCTCACACACCGTCGGAGAGGGAACCATAAGAGACTATCACCTCACACTCATCGTCGGAGAGGGAAACATCTGAAAAAGGAATTACCACCTCACGCACTTGTCGGAGAGGGGACCATAAGAGACTATCACCTCACACTCATCGTCGGAGAGGGAAACATCTGAAAAAGGAATTACCACCTCACGCACTTGTCGGAGAGGGGACCATAGGAGACTATCACCTCACACTCACCGTCGGAGAGGGAAACATCTGAAAAGGAATTACCACCTCACACACCATCGGAGAGGGAACCATAGGAGACTATCACCTCACACTCACCGTCGGAGAGGGAAACATCTGAAAAAGGAATTACCACCTCACGCACTGTTGGAGAGGGGACCATAGGTTCTGCTGAGTCTTTATCAGAAAAATCTGTTGGGAATCGATTTAGCTGGACTAGAGAAGGCCTTGAAATATGTTTGAGAATTTAACTGCATCTTTCCTGAAAGGTAAAGGTCAGTCATATGCAATGCATGATATGGATCAAGCGATGACGTTCTCAGCATAAATGAGATTTGTATGATATGATGCGTTATGCATGCTATAATGATGTATGTGTTGTTTTTATGAATGTTTTCGTCTAGGAAAGTAGATCCTTGACGGGTGCCGGGAAGTCGTATCCTGGGCTGATGTTGAAGTATTAATTTTGCTTCCGCTGGGGATGATAGTTGCAAGAATACCGGTAGGAGAAGATGAATCCGTTGCGGAATAAACTTGGCAAATGGAAAATTCTGCGGGAGAAAAATACTTCTAGCGATCATGCTGGGAAGCAATACTCTGTGGGAAGAGGGATGCCTTGCTGAGTGTTGAGAGTAACTTGCTGAGGATGTCTTGCTGTATTGGAAGTGTTGATAGACTTCGCTGGGGATAAGAAGACTTCGTCGACGACGATCTTTCCATGGCTTTTGGCTGAGGATAACCCAGTCATATCCTGTTAAGGAAATAACTCTTTAAATCCAGTCGGACGACGCGTTCGTGTTCTGCGAGGGGGTAAGCTTCCAGAATCTACTGGGGATAAGCTTACTGCTTGGGGATATGAATTCCAATTTTCCTGGGGAAACTGGATTGGACTCTTCTGGGGAAGTTTTTGGAACTGCGGGGAAGTGATTCCTTTGAATGTTGGTATACCGCCGGGGAACAATCTTTAGGCCAAGACTGCCGGGGATGCTTGTTAAGGATATATGTATTGCTGCTGGGGAAGTATTGAGATCTACTGGAGGATACTCAATTTCCTTAAGATTTGATAGCTCTGCTTGGAGAGGAAGGCGCTGTTTTGCTGAACCACTCTCTGGGGATTTAAGGAATCTGGTTATGTTCTTTAGCCGAACCTACCTTGGTACCTTGGAGGATAGAGCAATTGGATTGTTTAGACAACTCTTTTATTGCCCCTGTTTCTCGTGTCACCTGCAATTAACTCCCTTGTTTCGTATGCAAATATTTATGAGTTAGCAAATTATTGTCAATGTATATATCACAAATTGAACCTTGGACGTTCTTCGCAAAACAAAACAGAAAAAGAAAAAATGCTTGGCACGTTTAACTGGAAGTATATTTGTATTGATTTTGAACGGCCTGAAAATAGGCGTTTTGTGTACAAGAGGCTGACGTCCTAGTAAGAGGAGCGCCGCCAAACAAAAGAGTTTATACAAGTTTTGTACAAAAGAAAATAAAACAGCTGTGTGAAATATGAATGATCCACTGGGTTTCAACTCTGCTATTGCCCTTATAACTCCGAGCGTCTCATCACTTGATGACCTTGGTTGAAGGTGAAGCTGACTGATCGATGCCGTCTGAACTTGATGTAGATACCGGATTCTGGATGCAAAGTGATCCAATGAGACATAGTATTACGCTTTTATCCCTAATTTTTGCCTGGACCGCCCTTTCGGGTTTTCAGTCCACCGGGATACCCATTTTTGCCCAAGCCGCCTTTTCAGGTTTTCGACTTGCCGGGTGTACAGATTTTTTTTCATTTCATCCCTTCATTTTGCCCGAACCCTTTTGGTTCGACGGGAAGCCCTAATTTTTGCCTAGGCATGTCAGCCTAGCGGGTCTTTTTTCATGCGTAGTATCTTTTTACTATGTCTACATTGGCGGGGTGAGGAAGGTCGTCACCATCCATGTTGGTCAATATCATTGCTCCTCCTGAGAACACATGTTTAACCACAAATGGCCCTTCGTACGTAGGGGTCCATTTGCCCCTTGGATCACTCTGAGGAAGGATGATTCTCTTGATTACCAGATCCCCAACTTGATATTCCTGTGGTCTGACCCTTTTGTTAAATGCCCTGATCATTCGTTTCTGATACGTCTGACCGTGACAGATAGCAGCAAGTCTCTTTTCGTCAATGAGGTTGAGCTGATCAAGTCGTGTCTGGATCCAATCATCTTCGTTCAGATTTGCATCCTTCATTATCCGGAGAGAGGGAATTTGTACTTCGATCGGCAAGACTGCCTCCATGCCATAAACCAGAGAGAAAGGAGTTGCCCCGGTTGACGTCCTAGCTGAGGTACGGTACCCATGTAGAGCGAACGGTAACATCTCGTGCCAATCTTTATACGTTACTGTCATTTTCTGCACGATCTTCTTGATGTTCTTATTAGCTGCTTCTACAGCCCCATTCATCTTCGGTCTGTAAGGAGAAGAATTGTGGTGCTGTATCTTGAATTGTTCGCAGAGTTCAGCAATCATCTTATTGTTCAGATTGGTACCGTTGTCTGTAATAATCCGCTCAGGGACGCCGTACCGACAGATCAGGATGTGCCGAATGAACCGTGCCACAACAGTCTTGGTTACCGTAGCATAGGATGCTGCCTCAACCCACTTCGTAAAATAGTCGATCGCCACTAGGATGAAGCGATGTCCATTAGATGCCGTAGGTTTAATCTCGCCGATCATGTCTATGCCCCACATTGCAAACGGCCAAGGCGCAGTCAGAACATTCAGGGGAACCGGAGGAACATGCACCTTGTCTGCATAAATCTGGCACTTGTGGCATGTCTTGGAGTGTTGGTAACAGTCAACTTCCATTGTGGACCAGTAATATCCTGCCCGTAGAATTTTCTTAGCCATAGTATGTCCACTGGAATGTGTACCAAAGGTCCCTTCATGTAGCTCTTCCATAATCCTTTCTGCTTCAGTCTTATCCACACAGCGCAGTAAGGTTGAATCATGGTTTCGCTTATACAAGATGCCGTTGCTTAGGAAGAACTTGGCTGCAAACCTCCTCAGGAATTTCTTATCATTGACCGAGGCACCTTCAGGGTATTCCTGAGCTTCCAGATATCTCTTCACTTCGTGGTACCAAGGTTTCTCAGTCACCAATTCAGTTTCGAGATCACAACAGTATGCCGGTTCGTCCAGTTTCCAGATGATGATCCGGGGAGCCTCGTTATCCCATTTGACCTTGAACATTGAAGACATTGTAGCTAACGCGTCCGCTAACTGATTTTCTTCTCTTGGAAAGTGTTCAAAGGTTATCTCTGTAAAGTGGGGAATCAGGGTCAACACACATTCTCTGTAAGGAATCAAGTTTGGGTGTTTCGTATCCCACTCTCCTTTGATCTGATTGATCACAAGAGCGGAATCTCCGAAGACACTTAGAAATTTGATCCTTAGGTCGATCGCAGCTTGAAGACCCATGATACACGCCTCATACTCCGCCATGTTGTTGGTACAATTGAAACACAGCCGGGCAGTGAGTGGAGTATGAGTACCTTGAGGTGATATGATGATGGCGCCGATACCATTTCCCAAAGCATTGGAGGCTCCGTCAAAGTGCATAGACCATCGGGATCCTGGTTCAGGTCCTTCATCCGGTCCAGGTACTTCATAATCTGTTACTATCATGATGCTTTCGTCCGGAAACTCGAAGTTCATTGATTGATAATCATCTACAGCTTGATGAGCTAAGTGGTCTGCCAATACACTTCCCTTGATGGCTTTCTGGGTTGTGTACTGAATGTCGTATTCCGTCAAGATCATTTGCCATCTTGCGATTCTCCCAGACAGAGCAGGCTTTTCGAATATGTACTTTATAGGATCCATCTTTGAGATCAACAAAGTAGTGTGAGTCAGCATATACTGTCTCAGCCGGCGAGCAGCCCATACCAAAGCGCAGCAAGTTTTCTCAAGCAGTGAGTATCGGGTCTCACAGTCGGTAAACTTTTTGCTAAGGTAATAAATGGCATGCTCTTTTCGGCCAGACTCGTCATGCTGCCCCAGCACACACCCCATTGAATTGTCAAGCACTGTCAGGTATAGTATCAGAGGTCTCCCTTCAACTGGTGGCATAAGGATAGGTGGTTCTTGGAGATACTCTTTGATTTTGTCAAAGGCAACCTGACATTCATCGTTCCAACGTACTACCTGATCTTTCTTCAGCAGCTTGAAGATTGGCTCACAGGTAGCAGTCAGATGTGAGATGAAGCGAGCAATGTAATTCAGGCGTCCTAAAAAGCCTCTGACTTCCTTCTCTGTCTTAGGAACTGGCATCTCTTGAATAGCTTTGACCTTAGCGGGGTCCACTTGAATACCTTTATCACTGACCACGAAGCCTAGCAACTTCCCAGATCTTACCCCGAAGGTGCACTTGTTAGGGTTCAATCTTAGCTTGTACAGTTTCAACCGGTCAAACAACTTCTGCAGATGATCTAGGTGCTCTTCCTCAGTCTGGGACCTAGCGATCATGTCATCAACATACACCTCTATCTCGTGATGGATCATATCATGAAATAAGGCAACCATGGCACGTTGGTAGGTTGCCCCAGCATTCTTTAATCCAAACGGCATGACCTTGTAACAGAAGGTGCCCCACTGTGTAACAAATGTAGTCTTTTCCATGTCTTCAGGTGCCATCTTGATCTGATTGTAACCTGAAAAGCCATCCATGAAAGAGAATACCTTGTGCTGTGCTGTATTATCAACAAGGACATCAATGTGAGGTAAGGGGAAGTCATCTTTGGGGCTGGCCCTGTTTAGATCCCTGTAGTCGACACACATTCTGACCTTACCGTCCTTCTTCGGTACCAGCACCACATTAGCAACCCACTGAGGGTAAGAAGTCACTGCAAGGAACCCGGCATCAAACTGCTTCATAACCTCGTCCTTAATCTTCTCTGACATCTCTGGACGCATCCGACAGACCTTTTGCTTAACTGGAGGGCAGTCTTCCTTAGTCGGCAAGTGATGGACCACAATATCGGTGTCCAACCCGGGCATGTCTTCGTAGGACCAGGCGAAGATCTCCATATAATCATGCAGCATCTTGGTTAACCGTTGCTTCACGCTGAGCTCTAGGTTGGCACCAATTTTCACCTCTTTTCTGTCTGCTTCAGTACCCAATTTTATGGTTTCCACTGGCTCTTCATGAGGTTGAATTGCCCTCTCTTCCTGAAGCAACAGCCTTGCAAGCTCGCCAGGCACTTCGCAATCATCTTCACCTTCGTCTTCGGCTAAGTTGATCGGATTTTCGAAGTCATAATTGGCAGTAGCAGAGTTGTTATCAGTAAGATCCAGAGTGGATTGAAACCTGTATGAGTGAGTGTGTGTGTAAATACAGCTGTTTTGAAAATTATGTAAAGGAAAAGAAAGACAGAAAAGGAGCACAATATTTGCAATGCGAAAAATACGTCCAAGATTTTTATTCATGATATATGAAATGACAGTTCGTATGCCCTCACAAATAGAACCACGGTGCCTCGGGTAAGACACCGGGCCATAGAGTTTATCATTATTTATTACAAAATAACAAAACATAGGAATTCATTACTTAGTAACAAAAGAAACAGGGAGATTGTCCTTTGCGCTCCAATTGTTGAGTCCTTCGTCAGTTGCCGGGTAGATCCAGCTATCAAACTCAGCTTCATCAACTTCCTCTTCATCTCCAATAACATTAACTCCATGAGCAGGCAGGGGAGCTGTCACCACATTGGGCTTGTCAGATGCCTCAAACTGTACCTCCTTAGCGTCAATGAGGTCCTGTAGCTTGTTCTTTAGTTCCCAACAGTCATCGGTAGAGTGCCCCGGGCTATCTGAATGGTAAGCACAACGAGCATTCGGGTTGTACTTGGGAGATGTAGTATTGGGGAACTTCGGGGCCTCCCTGACAGTCACTAAGTTAGTGGATAGCAACTGTGGCAGGATCTGTGATAGGGTCATGTTTAACCGGGTAAACTCCCTCCGGGGTCTTTCAGCCCTTTGAGAATTATTTGGCCGAGGAGCGGCAGCAGGCTTAGCAATCATCACCGCACTGACAGATTGGCGGTGCTCAGGTCTCTCTGATTTCCGGGAACCATATACGGCACTAGACTCCTTTTTGAATGGTTTCTTTTCCGAGCTAGATGATGCACCCTTTGCAATCTTTCCAGACTTCAACCCAGCTTCGATCCTCTCTCCAGTCAGAATCAAATCAGTGAACCCAGCAGAAGAATTCCCAATGAGATGGTTGAAAAACGGCCCAGATAGGGTCCCCAAGAACATGTCTACCAACTCCCGATCAGTCAATGGTGGCTGCACCCTGCCAGCCAGGTCTCTCCACTTCTGAGCGTACTCCTTAAAACCTTCGCTTGCACCTAACGCCATACCCTGGAGTTGGGTACGTGTGGGGGCAAGGTCGGCATTATATTGATACTGCTTATAGAAAGCAGTAGCCAACTCCTCCCAGTTACGAACTTTGGTCCCATCCAGCTGATAGAACCATTCGAGATGAGTCCCTGAAAGACTCTCCTGGAAGAAGTGGATCCATAAATTCTTATCCGCAGAGTACGGCTGAATTTTCCGAACATAGGACCTTAAATGCAGCTTGGGACAAGACGCCCCGTCATATTTGGAGAAGGATGGTGCTTTGAACTTATGCGGGATAATCACACCAGTTGACAAACCCAGATCTCCGAAATCCAGCCCAGGTACCTGCTGAACCTCCATAGCCTTCAACCTGTCCTCCAATTGCTTATATTTGTCATCTGCAGGAGGGTACTGCTCTTCATCAAAATCCGTCTCGTTGTCAGAGACTACCGGACTAGGGACCTTTACTTCTGCCTGAGAAGGACTCTTGCCAACAGAAGAACCAGCCTCTTCATGTTGCAGAGTATTGCCAAACCTTTGGCCCGAGTTGAACAGAACAGTTCTTCTCTTCTTCTTCTTCTCCTTCTTCAGGAGCATAGTCTTTAATTCTTCTTGGCCTTTAGCCAGCCCCTTGATTAGTTCTTGAAACTGCGCATTCTGCGCCTGAAGAGCCTTGATTGATGTCTCAGTTGATGCAGATTCGGGATTCATGATGCTGAAATAAACAGCGAAGAACTGTAAGCAACCTGAAAAGAGGAAAAACCTGCTATGCACATGATGTATGAAATGCGTATGAATTATGTTTTCAAAGACAATCGGGAATCAACTTTGTAAACAAAAAGAACACACTTCATTAGATTCAACTTTGCAACTGAAATTATTCAACAAGTTGCCCTTAGGCGTTTACATGAAAGGAAATACTGAAAAGGAAATAAAACTGTAAAAGCACATCTGGGGCTCCTTATTGATCCCATGGTCTCCTCTTCTCAGTACGGATGTAGGCATTCAGAGCTCTCTCATTCTCCAACTGCTTTGTCAGCTTCTGGATCTTTGATTCCTGCTCGTTGAACTTTTCTCGGTAAGAATCCCGTTCTTCTCGCAGTTGCGACCAAGATCTCTTCAATGTCTCATAATCAGTAGGTATCTGAGGAGGAAGGACAGTTGGAGGAACACCATCTTTATCAGGACACTCAAGAGCGACGGGTCTGACAGCTTCATACGGCATACCTAACTTCTGAGCACGGATGCGAACCCATTTGTAGTAGGCTTCCATAGGTAAAGAAGTCTTTGGCCCTAGCTCTTGTGGGTCAGCTTTATGAACCTTGTCCCAAGCCTTGATGAACCTACGACGCAGCTCGTCACTATCCACCTGAAACTCGAAACTGATGTGAGGCACCAACATCTCATGGGGGCCTGCTCTTCTTGCTCTCCCAAACTGACGGAGTGCTAGGCATGGATTGTAAGAGATCCCTCCTTGGGTACCAATCAGAGGAACATTAGGATACTCCCCGCATCGATCAATAATAGCTATCTCATCCAAACCTCTGCAGGTCCAAATGATGTCTTTGTCGGTGAGAGACATTAACCTATGAGCCCAACCTCTTCCTTCTTGGTTCTTCAGTACGAACTTAGGGAGGTGCGAAATAAACCACCTCACCAACAAAGGGATACAACACCACAGGGTTCCTCGTCTTCGGGTAGTACGGGCATGAAGTTGTTGCAAGATGTCACCCAAGAGAGTGGGTACCGGATTCTGAGACATAAAGATCCTTATGGCAGTGACATTGATGAAGTTATCAGGATTAGGAAACAGGACTAACCCATAGATTAGGAGAGCCAAGATGTCTTCATATGCCCTAAAGTCCAGGTCATTCCAGAAATTGTTAGCTTTACCAATTAGAAACTTGGCCAAGAAACCCTTAACTCCGCTTCTAGTTACCCAGTTGTCTGTTACCTCTTGATGGGTCAAAGGAAGAGCTGCAGCAACGTCCTCAAGCCTGAGGGTCTTTTCCCAACCAGTAAAGGGAGTCTGATCCAAGATAGGGATACCAAGCAAATCAGAGAACTCTTCCAGGGTAGGGACCAACTGGAAGTCTTGAAAGGTGAAGCACTGGTACAGAGGGTCATAGAACTGGGTCAGAACACTGATCAACTGTTGATCCCGCTTTGCAGTGACTAAACTGAGAAGGGAGCCATGCCTCTGAATGAAGGAAGTGGTATTTGGAATTCTGCTAACCAACTCATCAAGCAACTCAGGTGAACGAACAAAGTTGAACCGGATAGTATTCCTTCGCACAGGCATCATAATGTCCTACAAAACAGAGCAAAGATGAAACCCTCTTGTCTTTGAAATGGTCAGTCCTTATGCAGGATGCATGCAATGCTCATGATGCTATGATGTTATGATAAAGCACACCACATGCAGATACAAAGGCAAACATGGTAAGGCACACAAGTCGAACAAGGCAAGCCCCTAAAGTTTGGGCCAGCATGAGGTCTAGGTACTACCCTCTTTCAGTTTGTTGGTTCACACCTGTCCTAATCAAAAGTAACCGGGTTCTTAGAGGATCCCAATATCATTGACTACCCTCAATCGGTCATAACTCCAGCATCGCAATCTTTTCTTGCGGCCAGAACCATCACGAGAGTTTAGCCTCAATGGGCGTAGCATACTGCTACAATTCTAAAGGCCAAGTTGTGTCAATTAAGGTTCTAAGGTTGTTAGTGCTTAATGACTCCTTAGAAGACCCATATTCTCCTCGTTGCGACACAAGGGATATCGGTACAGACCAAGGTGCCACACCAACGTAGCCACTGCTTCACCTGTGTCGGTCTACGCCGGACAGGTCCCTCACAGCTTATGCTACCTAAACAGGGTATCCCCAGATCCGGGTTAGGATCTATGTATCTCCGATGCAACCCAAAATAGTAAAGCAAGCAAATCAATACAAGTGAAAACACAGTTATGAACTAGCCCTAAGGTACACCTCACTTTATAAAGGGTCCCCAGCAGAGTCGCCAGTTCTGTGATTGGTGGATCTGGAACTGACTGTTTAACGCTGGTTCGCGAAATGTCGCGGAAGCAAGAGTCGCCACCGTCTTTTATTTTCTCCAAAGGGAAAGGACAAAAGCACAGAAAAATTCCTTATAGAGATTGCTCTCGGTTCGGGAGGTAGGTTATAGAAAGGGAAGGTGTTAGCACCCTTTCTATCCATGGTTATCCATGGGCTCTTAGATACTTGCTCAATGTATTTTCAAAAATGTTTGTTTGCTTTTCAACTGTGGGTTTAAAAAAGTTTCTTTGAAAGTTTCAGATCGACTCATGCGTCAGAGTGTTTGAAAAATTGCTTTGAAAGCTTTTGAAAAGTGTCGGTGTGAAAAGATTGTTTGTTTGTTTTGAAGAGAGCAAGTATCTATGAGTTGTCTACCTACCCTAAGGAATTCGTCTGTGTAAATGTCCTTTAAAGTAATGCCATCCCACCATTGAGAGGTAGGTAGCACCACCGTTGGAGGTGTTCGGGTCAATTCGAGTTTGTAGGGACACGGTGATCACCAGAGCAATAGGAAGACACCTTAGAAGCTACCCTCATGCCAGGTTCCCGGATCATGAGGACTTACTAAGACATCCTCTACTCGACGATCACCTTTTGAGGCAAGGCAACAGTGAGGCGTACCCTAGGGGTGGTGTGTGCGAATAGTGTGTCGTTTTCATTGATATTTGTCTTGTTCATGTTCATTGTGATCTACGCTTGATTTTATTTAAGTCCATTCATTCTTGCATGCTTATTTAACAATTAATATTTGCGGGAAACAGTAAATCTAAGGCTATTACAAATGGCGCGGGTCCACATCGCCAAAATTAAACCGGACCCGATTTGACAAAAAAGTAAAGAAGCAAATAAAGTAAAGTGCGAGAAGTAATTGTTACATGGCTTCGGGAGAGATACATAATGATTTAGGCGAAATAAAATAAATGTGCGAAATTAAATGAATTTAAGAACATGGGCGTTGGACCCTTTTGCAAGATTAAATTAAAAATTAAAAGAGAATGTTTTTGATATTTTTATGTTTTTCAGGATTTAGTAGAAAAAGAATTAATTAAAAAAAACTAAAATGAAATGTTAAACCTAGTTCTAATTATTTTTAAGTTATTAAGAAAATATTGAATTTTTAATCTAAATTAAACCTAATTTTTACATACAATTTTAATTATGAAAATAAATAAAATAATAATATTATTGTGAAAAAGAAAAAAAGATAAAACGCTTATTAAACCTAATTCTATATTTTTGGATTTTTGTTATGAAAAGAATTTAAGTTAAACCTAATTTGAAACTAAATTTATTATATACAATTTATTTACAAGAAAATGTTAAAATAAAAATATTTATTCATTTTTTATCTTTTTCTGATTTTTTTATGAAGTTTTTATATTTGGTAAAAAATAATAATTAATTTAAACAAATAAAGAAAATAAAATAACAATTAAAAATAAAATAAGAAAAATATAGAGAAAGCAAACCAGGGGGGGTTCAGGCCCCAAAGTGGAGGTCTTAGTGTGAAATTCTGGCCCATTAAACTTGAGATTGTTTGACTTTTCCAGGCCATGTATGCGCGTGTTGACTAGTCCTCATGGTGTTCTTCAATTCTGATCCCTTGATCTGCATCCCTTGGACGCGTGGACCTTTGGATTTTGAGGCATATGATGCATCCTCAATACTGACGCTGCATAGGAGTTTGAATTGAAAAATAACATGAAATATTATGCAGACCTGGGACTCGAACCCAGGTCTTGGACGTCAATGCAATGAGCGCCTGCCAGCTGAGCCATGTTAACGCGTTTGTTATATAATAAACAAACAAATAATATAAAGAAAACAATCAACATTAATGGATCCACGCGCGAAAATTCAAATCAACGAATCATAGTTTGCCACGCTTCATCGTCTCCACTATCCCTGAAACAAAAAACACAAAAGCAACGGTTTTGGACGCGTTTCATTAGAAGGCTTTTGGAAAAATAGCGATTGGGTCTCAGGGCTCCATAAATTGAGCGCGAATATTGAGTCTTCTTCGTCCAAGCTTGCTGAATGCAACCATGGTGGTCTTGAGGGCTAATTTTACCTCTTTTAAGAATCCCTAATTTTGAGCTTCGTAAACCCTAGAAAAGCAACAATGGCGAAATTGCATACACAGCATAATAATCAAATTAAAGGCATGGGTTAGCTTCAGAACTTCATGAGGAATGCAAAACACATATCAAAATTTATAAAAAATGCATGAATTGGTATGCACGATTATGACTTTTTCTCTTTACAGTTCGAGTCATAGGTACCGATTCTTGGAGCTTTGGTTGTTGTTTTTGATTGGAATGCGTTCAGGGGACCACAAGGAAGCTTTTGGAATGAATTTCGTGCCTTGAATCAACCCCTATCAATGATTTCAGTTTTGCTTTTTATGGAGAAAATTTCAAGTTTCTAATGAGTTCTTTAGCGCAGCTTAGAGTGTCCATGCATTAGGTTTAGGTTTCTGATTATGTAGTGAAGGCATTAGGTTAAGAAAACTCAATAAAATCTCTTTCATTCAATGGTTTTGCAAATTGATTTTCTAAGATCTTTTCATATCTTTTTCACATGTTCTTTGTGTCAAAATTATGCCAATCAATCCAATTATTTCCTTATTAGCATGTGCACGAAATATTGACCTTAAAACCTGTATAAAAAGATTGGTTTGGTTAATTTAAACATTTTTCATATATTTAATTGATTTAATTGAATTAGTATAAATAAAAATCCAAATAAATAAATAAAAAATGAGAAAATACTTCCTTTTGGGCCAAGTGGTCGTGCACATGCTTGGAATGATGAATCATGGAAGAAAAATGGGCCCATTAGCATTTTTAGGTCATTTGAATCATTGTTGACTTTTCAAAATATCCAAAAATTTCCCAACTTCTACAAGGCATAACTTGCTCAATTTTTAATATTTTCTCATGTTCTTGGACATTTTGGAAATTTCTTTGAGTCCTCTAACCAATGCCTTTGGTCCCATGTCATTTTGATTTACCAATCTCAAGTTATGGCCTTTGACTTAAAGTCCCTTTTTGTTGACTTTTGAAAATGACCTATAATGTTGAAATTGATAACTTTTTGTGAGAGCATTTCTTGGACTTGAAGTATGAAGATGAGTTGTAGGAAATGTCTTTCTCTTCAAAATGAGCTTTGGATGGAATTTTTCTGATAATCCATGTGAAAGTTATGCCCTGGTCAATTTCAGTTGACTTTTTCAGCTGTCCAAATATAGTAACTTTTGCATCTTGATGATTTTCTGAGCCAAATTTTGAGAATCATGATCAAGCATTGATCAAATGATTTTTGTGGCTTCAAAATGATATGTTGACCAAAAATTTGAACTTTTGACTGCCAAATGACCATTTTGCCCCTACAGTTGACTGTAGTGCAATTTAGGGTTTTGACTGTGCAATTTTGAGCTGAATGCCTTGAAACTTGATATGAGGATGCTTGACCACATTTGTAAGCACATGAGACTTGATTGGGCCTTTGAAAACTTCCTTCTTCTTGATCAGAACACAAACCCTAGTTTTGACTGTATAGGAGGCTCTTGCACTGTGCAACTCTTGGGGAATTTTGCAGCTTGACTTGGCAATTTCTTGGAGAATATGGGAGGGCAAATTTTGGGGTACAACAGTTGCCCCTGTTCAATCTTCTTAGACCTGAGGATGCAGATTGGCTGACGTGCCTTTCGTAATCCGAAGGTAGAAGATGATTGAACACTAGAGTGCCCAGAAATTTACGCTCACATAGTAGCAGTGTGATGATGGGAATGGGCTTATAGATGCCATTTGGAGATTGCGGGATAGGATGATGGGCTTATAGATGCCATCTGAATGTCGATCGCATAAGAGATTCCTTAGCGAGAACCTGCATACCTGCAAAAGAAACAAATGAGTACCTGACACGTTGCAGGAGCTGATTTTTAGATGCTTGGTATAAATGTGTCCTGGCTGGTTACAGGAGCTGGATCTGGAGCTCCAAAAGATGATGAATGAACCAGGTATGGTTACTGCTTTAGCATGAATGGTAAGAGAACCTTGGGTGATTTTATCTTCAACAACGCTCGTTGAGAAAATCTTGGTGGGAAATACCATCTTCGCAGGATCGGAACGAGAACCATAGGCTATTATAATCTGAAAGGGAATTACCTCACTCGCCGTCGGAGAGGGAATCATAGGAAAAGGAGTTGCCACCTCACTCACCGTCGGAGAGGGAACCATAAGAGACTATTACCTCACACTCATCGTCGGAGAGGGAATCATAGGAAAAGGAATTACCACCTCACGCACTTGTCGGAGAGGGGACCATAAGAGACTATCACCTCACACTCATCGTCGGAGAGGGAAACATCTTGAAAAAGGAATTACCACCTCACATACCGTCGGAGAGGGAACCATAAGAGACTATCACCTCACACTCATCGTCGGAGAGGGAAAATTTGGCAGTTTTCCCCACACTGTACTTATTCCTTCTTTTATTACAGCCTCCACATCTTTAAGGGATGCCATTCGAGACACAGGCTTGGAAATGATCGGCACATCAGTCATTGTCTTTGCTACTGCGACTTCAGGAGAAACCTCTTCAAAGTGTTGGAAAGGCGTTTCTATGAATTCGCCATCTAACTCCACATAGCGGAAGGAGTTAAGGTGACTTATCATATACTCCTCCTCACCATGAACCATTATGATCTTACCCTGGACCGGATACTTTAACATTTCGTGTAGAGAAGAAGTGACTGCCCCAGCGTTGTGGATCCATGGCCTTCCCAACAAGCATGAATATGAAGGACGGATGTCCATCACATAAAAAGTAGAGTTGGAAATTTTTGTACCCACTTTGATTGGAATGTCCACTTCTCCGTAAACCATCCTCTTATAACCGTCGAAGGCTCTAACAACGATGTTACTGGGCTTTAGGGTCAAACCTTCGCAGTCTAATCTGTCCAACGCCTTCTTTGGTAGCACATTTAAAGATGAACCAGTATCTACCAAAACATGAGCAAGTGTGGTCCCCCTGCACTCTACCGAGACATGCAGTGCATCGTTATGCTTTCTTCCCTTAGGGGTCAAATCAACATCAGAAAAACCAAGATCGTTATCGGCTGTAAGGCTAGCCACGCACTCTTGAAACTGGTCCGCAGAAGTTTCTTGAGGCACGTGTGTCGTCTTCAGAAATTTGATCAAGGCTTTGGCATGAGCCTCGGAGCAGAGTAAGAGAGCCAACATGGAGATTTTTTAAGGGGTTTGCCCTAGCTTCTCCACGACATCGTAGTCTCTCTTCTTGATTATCTTTAAAATTTCTTCCATCTCTTTTTGGGTGGTCTCGGGGATAACCACAGTCTGAGCCTTCGTCCTGACAGGCGCTTCTTGGATCCCCTTACCTTTATTGGTAGTAACATCAGAGGGTCTAGCTTCGGGTGCGTCAATTTCTTCAATTACCGGACTTTGCACAAATGGCTTGACAGGTACATAAACTCTCGAGGGTCCGAAGACTGCCCGTGGAGGAGCAATCTCCGGAGAGAAGATCCTTCCGCTGTGAGTTATCTTGCTCGTTCCCGCAATATTCCCTATATCAGTGGTTTCTTCATCGGAATTCTCTTGGACTGATTCGATCTGTTTGACACCATGGTAGAAGATCTCTCCTCCGTAATTCCATGTGTGATCGGTGGATCTGGAACTGACTGTTTAACGCTGGTTCGCGAAATGTCGCGGAAGCAAGAGTCGCCACCGTCTTTTATTTTCTCCAAATGGAAAGGACAAAAGCACAGAAAAATTCCTTAAAGAGATTGCTCTCGGTTCGGGAGGTAGATTATAGAAAGGGAAGGTGTTAGCACCCTTTCTATCCATGGTTATCCATGGGCTCTTAGATACTTGCTCATTGTGTTTTCAAAAAGGTTTGTTTGCTTTTCAATGTGGGTTTTAAAAAGTTTCTTTGAAAATTCCAGTTCGACTCTTATATCGGTCCTCAAGAGTGTTTGAAAAATTGCTTTCGAAAGCTTTTTGAAAAGGTGTCGGTGTGAAAAGTATTTTTTTGATTTGTTTTTGAAATTAGAGCAAGTATATAGAGTCGTCTACCTACCCTAAGGAATTCGTCTGTGTAAATGTCCTCAAAGTAATGCCATCCCACCATTGAGAGGTAGGTAGCACCACCGTTGGAGGTGTTCGGGTCAATTCGAGGTTCGGGACATGGTGATCACCAGAGCAATGGGAAGACACCTTAGAAGCTACCCTCATGCCAGGTTCCCGGATCATGAGGACTTACTAAGACATCCTCTACTCGACGATCACCTTTCGAGGCAAGGCAACAGTGAGGCGTACCCTAGGGGTGGTGTGTGCGATTCGTGTGTCGTTTTCATTTGCATTTATCTTGTCATGTTATTGGTGTTCTACGCTTGTTTTTATTTAAGGCCATTCATTCTTGCATGCTTTGTTTAACAGTTAAAAGTTGCGAGGAAAAGTAAATCTAAAGCTATTACAAATGGCGCGGGTCCACATCGCCAAAATTAACCAGGACCCGATTTGACGGAAAATAAAGAAAGAATTAAAAGAATTAAAAAGTGCGAAAAGTAATTACAAGGCTTCGGGAGAGGTATATAATTATTTAAATGACATAAAATAAATATGCGAAGAGATAAGAAATTAAGAGCGAAACGAGGGCGTTGGACCCTTTTGCAAAATATTAAAATTACATGAATTAATTAATTTAAGAAAAGAAATTGTTTTTGTTTTTTTGGTATTTTTTGTATTTATGGATTTAATAGAAAAAGAAAGAATTAATTAAAATTAACTATTAACCCTAATTCTATTTTATTTTAATTTGTTTAAAAAAACATTAAAATTTAACCTAAATTAAACCTAATTTTTTATGTACAATTTAAATATGAAAATAAATAAAATAAATAATAATACTATTGTGAAAAAAAAGGAAAAAATTAAAAGGAATAAAATAATTTAAACCTAGTTCTATATTTTTAGATTTTATTATGAAAAGAATTAACATTAAAACCCTAATTTAAATTAATTTATTTACATACAATTTGTTTATGAAGATAATTAAAATAAAGTATTTATTATATTTTTTGTCTTTTCTGATTTTTAGGTATTTTTTATATTTATGAAAAAAATAATTAATTAAATCAAAACAATAAAGAAAATAAAACAATTATTGAAAATAAAATATGAGAAAAATAGAAAATGGCAAACCAGGGGGGGTTCAGGCCCCAAACAGGAGGTTAAGTCCAAGCAATTCTGGCCCAATAGCATTGGCCTGTTTGGACTTTTTTGCTAGCATGCTGAAGCGTTGACCATGCTTAGGGTGTTCATCAATCTTGAGCCTTTGATCTGAAGCAGCTGGACGCGTGGAAGGAGAGATTCTTGGAGGTATATGGTGCGCCTTGATGCTAGCACTGCATGGGAAGATTTATAGAAAAATAATATGGACAATATTGAAGACCTGGGGTTCGAACCCAGGTCTTGGACGTTAAAGCAACCAACGCTTGCCAGCTGAACCACTTTGTTTATGTTAATATATAATAATCAACAAATAATATAAAAGAAAATAAGAGCGTTAGTGGATTCTGCGCGCGAAATTTAAAAGAGCCAACCAACGTTCGCCAACACATCATCTTCCTCGCGTGTTTTTTTATTTTTCTGAAACAAGAACATAAAGCAACGGTTTTATACGCGTTCTATTAGGTGACTTTAGAGAAAATAGCGAATAGCACTATAGTGTTCATAAATTGATCGCGAGTGTGGTGTCTTCTTCGTCCAGATGTACTGATTCTGATGGTGATAGTCTTGAGTCTCAATTTTTCCTCGTTTCAAAATCCCCAAATTCACATCCTGCAAACCCTAGAAAATAAACATGGCAAAATCGCGTATAGCATAGAAAAAAGCAATTGAATATATTGGTTAGCTTCAGAACTTTACAAGGAATGTAAATCAATCATTAGAATGCCATGAGAACGCCTAGAAATTAAAATACAATTGTGATTTTTTCTCTGTACAGGGGAGGTTCTCGTTACCAATTCCTTGAGCTTTGAGGAATGTTTGTGATTGTAATCGCTTCTGGGTAACCTTGGCAAGCCAATGGAACAAGTTTCGTGCCTTGAATCCACCTAAAAAGTGCTTTTCAGATTTGAGCTTTTAGAGAATTTTTTCAAGTTTTTTTTTTGTTCTTCTGCGCAGCTTAGTGTCTATCTGCATTAGGGTTCTGATCAGGCATTTGTATGGAGTCTATTAGGTCAAGAAAAACCAATCAAATCCATGGCATTCATTGTTTTTGAAAATTTGATTTGTTAAGATTTTTCCATATCTTTTCCATGTGTTCTTGTATCAATTAGGATCCAATCAAGCCAAATCTTTCCACATTTGCATATGCACGAAATATTGAGCCTAAAACATGTATAAAAAGATTGGTTAGGTTAAGTTAGATATTTTTCATATATTTAAATGATTTAAATGAATTAATAAAATAAAAATTCAAATAAATAAATAAAAAATGAGAAAATACTTCCCTTTGGGCCAAGTGGTCGTGCACATGCTTGGAATGATGAATCATGGAAGAAAAATGGGCCCATTAGCAATTTTAGGTCATTTGAATCAATGTTGACTTTTCAAAATATCCAAAAATTTCCCAACTTCTACAAGGCATAACTTGCTCAAATTTTAAGCTTTTCTCATGTTCTTGGACATTTTGGAAAGGTCTTTGAGTCCTTTAACCAATTCCTTTGGTCGAATTTCATTTTGATTTACCAATCTTAAGTTATGGCCTTTGACTTAAAGTCCCTTTTTGTTGACTTTTGAAAATGACCTATAATGTTGAAATTGATAACTTTTTGTGAGAGCATTTCTTGGACTTGAAGTATGAAGATGAGTTGTAGGAAATGTCTTTCTCTTCAAAATGAGCTTTGGATGGAATTTTTCTGATAATCCATGTGAAAGTTATGCCCTGGTCAATTTCAGTTGACTTTTTCAGCTGTCCAAATAAGGAAACTTTTGCATCTTTGATGATTTCTGAGCCAAATTTTGAGAATCATGATCAAGCATTGATCAAATGATGTTTGTGGCTTCAAAATGATATGTTGACCAAAAATTTGAACTTTTGACTGTCAAATGACCATTTTGCCCCTACAATTGACTGTAGTGCAACTTAGGGTTTTGACTGTGCAATTTTGTACTGAATGCCTTGAAACTTGATATGAGGATGCTTGACCATCTTTATAGGCATGTGAGACTTGATTGGACCTTTGAAAACTTCATTTCCTTGATCAGAACACAAACCCTAGTTTTGACTGTATAGGAGACCTTTGCACTGTGCAACCCTTGGGGAATTTTGTGACTTGGCTTGGCATTTTCTTGAAAAATATGGGAGGGCAAATTTTGGGGTACAACAGTTGCCCCTGTTCAATCTTCTTAGACCTGAGGATGCAGATTGGCGGACGTGCCTTTCGTAATCCGAGGGTAGAAGATGATTGGACACTAGAGTGCCCAGAAATTTGCGCTCACATAGTAGCAGTGCGGTGGGATGGGCTTATAGATGCCATTTAGAGGTTGCTGGATAGGATGATGGGCTTATAGATGCCATCTGGATGTTGATCGCGTAAGAGATTCCTTGGCGAGAACCTGCATACCTGCAAAACAGAAAATGAGTACCTGACACGTTGCAAGAGCTGATTTTAGATGCTTGGCGTAGATGTGTCCTGACTGGTTACAGGAGCTGAGTCTGGAGCTTCACATGATGATGAATGAACCAGGGATGGTTACCATCTTAGTATGAACGGTAAGAGAACCTTGGGCGACTTTAACTTCAACAACGCTCGTTGAGAAAAAACCTTGGGTGTCTTCTACTGGGATAAGAATCAGGGAGATCTTAGGGTCGATCTGACTGAACCAGAGAAGGCCTTTGACTGGATAAGAATTAGGAAAATCTTAGGGTCGATTTAACTGAACCGGACAAGGTCTTGGAATATCTTCAACTGGATAAGCATCAGGGAGATCTTAGGGTCGATCTGACTGAACCAGAGAAGGCCTTTGACTGGATAAGCATCCGGAAAATCTTAGGGTCGATTTAACTGAACCGGACAAGGTCTTGGAATATCTTCAACTGGATAAGCATCAGGGAGATCCTAGGGTCGATCTGACTGAACCAGAGAAGGCCTTTGACTGGATAAGCATCAGGAAAATCTTAGGGTCGATTTAACTGAACCAGGCTAGGTCTTGGAATATCTTCAACTGGAATAAGTGTCAGAACGTCGCCATATCTGGTTTATATCTGGACAATATCTGGAAGGAAATCTGGAAGTAGCATCAAAACGTCACCATATCTGGTTTACATCTGAAACTATATCTGGAAGGAAATCTGGAAGCAATATCAGAATGTCACCATCTCTGGTTTACATCTGAAACTATATCTAGAAGGAACTCTGGAAGCAGCATCAGAACGTCACCATATCTGGTTTACATCTGAAACTATATCTAGAAGGAACTCTGGAAGCAGCATCAGAACGTCACCATATCTGGTTTACATCTGAAACTATATCTGGAAGGAAATCTGGAAGCAGCATCAGAACGTCACCATATCTGGTTTACATCTGAAACTATATCTAGAAGGAACTCTGGAAGCAGCATCAGAACGTCACCATATCTGGCTCATATCTGAAACTATATCTAGAAGGAATTGCGATAGTTGATAGTAATCATTTTTGTATTGATCTGTTTCCTGAAAAGGCAAAACATAATTGTATGCAAAATCATGATGCATGAACTGTATGTCTTCAAAATTAATGAGATTCGTGTAGTATGATGCATATGCATGCTATAATGTATGAAGATGTGATGTTTATGAATGTATTTTTGTCTAAGAAAATAAATCCTTGACGGGTGCCGGGAAGTCACTCCTGGGCTGATGTTGAAGAATAGGTTTTGCTTCCGCCGGGGATGATAGTTGCAAGAATTCCGATAGGAGAAGATAACTCTATTGGGGAATAAACTTGGCAAATGGAAGATTCTGCGGGGAGAAAAGATGCTCTAGTGATCATGCTGGGGAGCAATACTCTGTGGGGAGAGAGACACTCTGTTGATTGTTGATAGTAACTTGCTGAGGATATCCTTGTTGTTGGAAGTGTTGATGGACTTCGCTGGGGTAAGAAGACTGTGTCGAGGACGCTCTTTCCGTGGCTTTTGGCTGAGGATAACCCAGTTATATCCTGTTAAGGAAATAACTCTTTAAATCAAACCGGACGACGCGTTCGTGTTCTGCGAGGGGATAAGCTTACTGCTTGGGGAGATGGATTCCAACTTTCCTGGGGAAGCTGGATTGGACTCTCCTGGGGAAGTATTGAACTGTATTGGTTATGTTCTTTAGCTGAACCTGCCCTGATACCTTGGAGGATAGAACAATCAGATGGCTTAGACCACTCTTTATTGCCCCTGTTTCTATGGGGGAGGCACTTGTGGGGTGCTGATAGTTGTTGATGGACAAACCTTCTTCTGGTAGACAGATGGCAGGACATAGTCGTACGCTTTAATCCCTAACTTTTGCCTGGACCGCCCTTTCGGGTTTTCAGTCCACCGGGATACCCATTTTTGCTCAAGCCGCCTTTTCAGGTTTTCGACTTGCCGGGTGTACAGATTTTTTCATTTCATCCCTTCATTTTGCCCGAACCCTTTTGGTTCGCCGGGAAGCCCTTATTTTTGCCTAGGTGTGTCAACCTAGCGGGTCTTTGATTTTGCGTAGTATTTTTCGACTATGTCCACGCTCTTAGAATGCAGGTAGGTGCCCCTGGCTGCTTGTGTTGCCATATTACCAGAAGGTGTCTGATCGTGCAAGATTCGTTGCTGGAGTGCCCCAAGTGACTCAGGCAGAGATTTGCCCCAGGCTTTTTGGCCTTTTGAGAGATTCTCTGGATCTTGACTTAACTGCCCCAGATGGTAGACCATGATCATGCCGTGCCCCTTGATTGGAGATACTCTTGTTCATTAGACTTTCGTCATGTGAATTTCTATGCTGTTCAAACAAAAAGTCATATGCAAACAAAGTTATGTTAAAATGCAAAGCTTATGTCTGTCTCGAAGATTTTGAAAATGCATTCTTTTTTCATAAAACAAGTGAATGTTTGTAAAACGTGATGTCAACCCGCATTTACCGTAGGCCTTAAGGAGTCAGGATACCTTTCGTGACAGTATGCTTTCGAGCTAACCCATGCTTCAGCTAGGACTTTTGAGGGTTATAACGTGGCCTGGTTCACGGTTTAAGAAGCAAAGGATAAAGGCTCAAATTATTTGTACCCACCCGCTCTTCGTGATGTTCTCCAAACCTAAACTCAGTTGATCATACGTTAGACCTTGTTTGAGTCTTTGCTCTGATTTTCCGGTGATGATTCGGATGTTGATAACTTATTTGGAATAGGCAGTCATCTTTGTTTCTGTTGAGGGCTTGTATGACCTCTTTCTTTTTGATTTTTGTTATCCCTTTCTTTTTGCCTGAACTGTTTCCTTTTTGGAATTACAGTCAGCGGGATGCCCCAGTTTCATAAATCCCTTTTACAGGTTCTGACTTCTTGGGCTATTCATTGATGATTTTTTTTTTTTGATAATGACTGCCTGTCCTTATTGATCATTCGGAACCATCACTGTCTTTTGTTGTTTTGTAAGGACCTCTTTGGTGCCATTCGTTATGCACTTGGATCAACTGAGAGAACTACCCTGCCCCAGGTTATGATATAGGGTTTTAAATTTCGAAAAGAAAAACTCCTACTTCTTTGGCTCAGAGGGGTTGACGAGGGATTATCATCCTTATAACTCCAGCGTTTAGGGATTGAAACAATGCCTGTACCTCATCAGCGGGGTCTGTTCAAAAGCATACTGTAGATTATGGTATCGTTTTCGTCATCCTCCCTCAAGAGGCTTAGAATTTTAGATCCAGAGTTGACATCAGAAAAATATGAAAAGCAATTTGAATATAATGAAAACAATTGTATTAATTCCCAAAACAGACGTATGCGATGCATTGATAGAATAAAAGAGTTTGCTATGACATTAATTATTTGTATAAGCAAAGAAAAATACAACTCAAAAATTCAAATAAACAAAAGGCTTCAATGATTGGGCAACGGAGCAGTGATTATGTTCGGAGTCTCAGGCATTTCAAACTGAATCTCCCCGGCGTCGATCATGTCTTGAATCTTGTTCTTGAGAGGCCAGCAGTTGTCCGTAGTATGCCCCGGGCTATCATAAGGATATGCGCACCTATCATTGGGATGATAGTTGGGAGCAGAAGTGTTCGGATTCCGGAGAGGAGCCCTTAAGGTGATCATCCCTGCCTTCAACATTTGTTGCAGTGCTTGATCCAGCGACATGTTGATTTTGGTGTACTTTCGTTTCTCCTTTAGCTGCTGCCCCTGTCCTTGTTGAGCAGGTCCGGGATTGGAGATCTGGATATCCCCTACCTCATGACGGCTCTTTTTACCGTGCACAGCATTGGATTCTTTCTTTCCATGATGAGGCTTTTTATCAGAAGGTGCAGCCTCTTGAATTTTCCCAGACCGGATGCCAGCTTCTATTCGCTCTCCAGTCAAGATAAGATCTGTGAATCCAGCAGACGAATTCCCAATTAGGTGGTTGTAGAACGGACCAGACAGGGTCCCCAAGAACATATCGACAAGTTCCCGATCAGTCAGAGGTGGTTGTACCCTTCCAGCAAGATCCCTCCATTTCTGCGCATATTCTTTAAAACCTTCACTTGATCCTAACGACATACCCTGGAGTTGGGTACGCGTAGGAGCAAGGTTGGCATTATATTGATACTGCTTGTAGAAAGCAGTAGCCAACTCCTCCCAGTTACGAACCTTGGTCCCATCTAGCTGATAGAACCATTCGAGATGAGTCCCTGAAAGACTCTCCTGGAAGAAGTGGATCCACAAGTTCTTGTCCACCGTATATGGTTGAATCTTCCGAACATAGGACCTGAGATGTAACTTGGGACAAGACGCCCCGTCATACTTGGTAAAGGATGGTGCTTTGAACTTCCGAGGAATAATCACACCAGTTGACAAACCCAGATCTCCAAAATCCAGCCCAGGTACCTGTTGGATCTCCATAGCATTCAGCCTATCCTCCAACTGTTTGTACTTGTCTTCGGCAGGAGGGTATTGTTCGTCGTTGAAATCTGTCTCGTTGTCGGAGACCACTGGACTGGGAACCTCTCTCCCATGGTGACTGCTTTCCCTCACAGATGGAGTAGTCCTCTCAGTTTCAGTCTGCCGTGTGTTCCCAGATCTGCGTCTAGGGCTGAACAAAACAGTCCTCTTCTTCTTCTTGTCCTTCTTCAAGAGCAAAGCCTTCAGATCTTGCTGCCTCTGGGTCAAATTCATGATCAACCCTTGGAACTGGGCGTTCTGAGCCTGGAGGGCCTTGATAGTGTGCTCGGTTGAGGATTCAGGATTCATGACGAGACTGCTGAAATAAACAGCGAAGAAGGTAAGTAACCTACAGAGAAAGGGTACCTGTTATGCAATGAGATGTATGATATGCATGCAATGATTTCAAGGATCTCGCAGGGTAAACAGAGAAACTTGTTAGAGTTGAAAACCGGTAACTTGATTGAAGGTACTTCATGTTGTTGAGAGTCCTTCGTCAAGGGTCAAAGGCTCACCATATCCAGTGGGTCATAGCCCCTGACAACTTTGTCTAGAGGAAAATAAATCCTCTTTGCCCCTTGCTAGATGTTTGATTCATCATGACCTGCATCACAAGCCCTTGAGATCCTTGAAATGGGTTAGGATGTATGCAATGGTATGATGTTATGGTATGCATGGGGTAGTATGGATAAACCCTGTTATGAGCCCTTATTAAGGACTATAAACAAAACCTGCAAGCAAACTTAGTAAACCTGTCATGAGTCCTAATTAAGGACTATGGACAAAACCTGCAAAAAAACTTAGCAAACCCTGCTATGAGTCCCAATTAAGGACTATAAACAAACCCTGCAAGTAATTTAGTGACCCTGTTATGAGTCCCAATTAAGGACTATAAACAAAACCTGCAAGGAACTCAAGCGTCAGATAACAAGCATGCAAATAGTCAAGTTGGAAGGCACACAAGTCACACAAGAGAAACCCTTAGAGTTTAGGCCAGCATGAGGTCTAGGTACTACCCTCTTTCAGTTTGTTGGTTCATACCTGTCCTAATCAAAAGTAACCGGGTTCTTAGAGGATCCCAATATCATTGACTACCCTCAATCGGTCATAACTCCAGCATCGCAATCTTTTCTTGCGGCCAGAACCATCACGAGAGTTTAGCCTCAATGGGCGTAGCATACTGCTACTGTTCTAATGGCCAAGTTGTGTCATTTAAGGTTCTAAGGTTGTTGGTGCTTAATGACTCCTCAGAAGACCCATATTCTCCTCGTTGCGACACAAGGGATATCGGTACAGACCAAGGTGCCACACCAACGTAGCCACTGTTTCACCCGTGTCGGTCTACGCCGGACAGGTCCCTCACAACTTATGCTACCTAAACAGGGTATCCCCAGATCCGGGTTAGGATCTATGTAACTCCGATACAACCCACAATAGTAAAGCAAGCAAAGAAGACAATTGAAAACACAGTGATCTTAATCCTAAGGTACACCTCACTTTATAAGATTATTCCCCAGCAGAGTCGCCAGTTCTATGATCGGTGGATCTGGAACTGACTGTTTAACGCTGGTTCGCGAAATGTCGCGGAAGCAAGAGTCGCCACCGTCTTTTATTTTCTCCAAATGGAAAGGACAAAAGCACAGAAAAATTCCTTAAAGAGATTGCTCTCGGTTCGGGAGGTAGATTATAGAAAGGGAAGGTGTTAGCACCCTTTCTATCCATGGTTATCTATGGGCTCTTAGATACTTGCTCATTGTGTTTTCAAAAAGGTTTGTTTGCTTTTCAATGTTGGTTTTAAAAAGTTTCTTTGAAAATTCCAGTTCGACTCTTATATCGGTCCTCAAGAGTGTTTGAAAAATTGCTTTCGAAAGCTTTTTGAAAAGGTGTCGGTGTGAAAAGTATTTTTTTGATTTGTTTTTGAAATTAGAGCAAGTATATAGAGTCGTCTACCTACCCTAAGGAATTCGTCTGTGTAAATGTCCTCAAAGTAATGCCATCCCACCATTGAGAGGTAGGTAGCACCACCGTTGGAGGTGTTCGGGTCAATTCGAGGTTCGGGACATGGTGATCACCAGAGCAATGGGAAGACACCTTAGAAGCTACCCTCATGCCAGGTTCCCGGATCATGAGGACTTACTAAGACATCCTCTACTCGACGATCACCTTTCGAGGCAAGGCAACAGTGAGGCGTACCCTAGGGGTGGTGTGTGCGATTCGTGTGTCGTTTTCATTTGCATTTGTCTTGTCATGTTATTGGTGTTCTACGCTTGTTTTTATTTAAGGCCGTTCATTCTTGCATGCTTTGTTTAACAGTTAAAAGTTGCGAGGAAAAGTAAATCTAAAGCTATTACAAATGGCGCGGGTCCACATCGCCAAAATTAACCAGGACCCGATTTGACGGAAAATAAAGAAAGAATTAAAAGAATTAAAAAGTGCGAAAAGTAATTACAAGGCTTCGGGAGAGGTATATAATTATTTAAATGACATAAAATAAATATGCGAAGAGATAAGAAATTAAGAGCGAAACGAGGGCGTTGGACCCTTTTGCAAAATATTAAAATTACATGAATTAATTAATTTAAGAAAAGAAATTGTTTTTGTTTTTTTGGTATTTTTTGTATTTATGGATTTAATAGAAAAAGAAAGAATTAATTAAAATTAACTATTAACCCTAATTCTATTTTATTTTAATTTGTTTAAAAAAACATTAAAATTTAACCTAAATTAAACCTAATTTTTTATGTACAATTTAAATATGAAAATAAATAAAATAAATAATAATACTATTGTGAAAAAAAAGGAAAAAATTAAAAGGAATAAAATAATTTAAACCTAGTTCTATATTTTTAGATTTTATTATGAAAAGAATTAACATTAAAACCCTAATTTAAATTAATTTATTTACATACAATTTGTTTATGAAGATAATTAAAATAAAGTATTTATTATATTTTTTGTCTTTTCTGATTTTTAGGTATTTTTTATATTTATGAAAAAAATAATTAATTAAATCAAAACAATAAAGAAAATAAAACAATTATTGAAAATAAAATATGAGAAAAATAGAAAATGGCAAACCAGGGGGGGTTCAGGCCCCAAACAGGAGGTTAAGTCCAAGCAATTCTGGCCCAATAGCATTGGCCTGTTTGGACTTTTTTGCTAGCATGCTGAAGCGTTGACCAGGCTTAGGGTGTTCATCAATCTTGAGCCTTTGATCTGAAGCAGCTGGACGCGTGGAAGGAGAGATTCTTGGAGGTATATGGTGCGCCTTGATGCTAGCACTGCATGGGAAGATTTATAGAAAAATAATATGGACAATATTGAAGACCTGGGGTTCGAACCCAGGTCTTGGACGTTAAAGCAACCAACGCTTGCCAGCTGAACCACTTTGTTTATGTTAATATATAATAATCAACAAATAATATAAAAGAAAATAAGAGCGTTAGTGGATTCTGCGCGCGAAATTTAAAAGAGCCAACCAACGTTCGCCAACACATCATCTTCCTCGCGTGTTTTTTTATTTTTCTGAAACAAGAACATAAAGCAACGGTTTTAGACGCGTTCTATTAGGTGACTTTAGAGAAAATAGCGAATAGCACTATAGTGTTCATAAATTGATCGCGAGTGTGGTGTCTTCTTCGTCCAGATGTACTGATTCTGATGGTGATAGTCTTGAGTCTCAATTTTTCCTCGTTTCAAAATCCCCAAATTCACATCCTGCAAACCCTAGAAAATAAACATGGCAAAATCGCGTATAGCACAGAAAAAAGCAATTGAATATATTGGTTAGCTTCAGAACTTTACAAGGAATGTAAATCAATCATTAGAATGCCATGAGAACGCCTAGAAATTAAAATACAATTGTGATTTTTTCTCTGTACAGGGGAGGTTCTCGTTACCAATTCCTTGAGCTTTGAGGAATGTTTGTGATTGTAATCGCTTCTGGGCAACCTTGGCAAGCCAATGGAACAAGTTTCGTGCCTTGAATCCACCTAAAAAGTGCTTTTCAGATTTGAGCTTTTAGAGAATTTTTTCAAGTTTTTTTTTTGTTCTTCTGCGCAGCTTAGTGTCTATCTGCATTAGGGTTCTGATCAGGCATTTGTATGGAGTCTATTAGGTCAAGAAAAACCAATCAAATCCATGGCATTCATTGTTTTTGAAAATTTGATTTGTTAAGATTTTTCCATATCTTTTCCATGTGTTCTTGTATCAATTAGGATCCAATCAAGCCAAATCTTTCCACATTTGCATATGCACGAAATATTGAGCCTAAAACATGTATAAAAAGATTGGTTAGGTTAAGTTAGATATTTTTCATATATTTAAATGATTTAAATGAATTAATAAAATAAAAATTCAAATAAATAAATAAAAAATGATAAAATACTTCCCTTTGGGCCAAGTGGTCGTGCACATGCTTGGAATGATGAATCATGGAAGAAAAATGGGCCCATTAGCAATTTTAGGTCATTTGAATCAATGTTGACTTTTCAAAATATCCAAAAATTTCCCAACTTCTACAAGGCATAACTTGCTCAATTTTTAAGCTTTTCTCATGTTCTTGGACATTTTGGAAAGGTCTTTGAGTCCTCTAACCAATGCCTTTGGTCCCATGTCATTTTGATTTACCAATCTTAAGTTATGGCCTTTGACTTAAAGTCCCTTTTTGTTGACTTTTGAAAATGACCTATAATGTTGAAATTGATAACTTTTTGTGAGAGCATTTCTTGGACTTGAAGTATGAAGATGAGTTGTAGGAAATGTCTTTCTCTTCAAAATGAGCTTTGGATGGAATTTTTATGATAATCCATGTGAAAGTTATGCCCTGGTCAATTTCAGTTGACTTTTTCAACTGTCCAAATAAGGAAACTTTTGCATCTTTGATGATTTCTGAGCCAAATTTTGAGAATCATGATCAAGCATTGATCAAATGATGTTTGTGGCTTCAAAATGATATGTTGACCAAAAATTTGAACTTTTGACTGTCAAATGACCATTTTGCCCCTACAATTGACTGTAGTGCAACTTAGGGTTTTGACTGTGCAATTTTGTACAGAATGCCTTGAAACTTGATATGAGGATGCTTGACCATCTTTATAGGCATGTGAGACTTGATTGGACCTTTGAAAACTTCATTTCCTTGATCAGAACACAAACCCTAGTTTTGACTGTATAGGAGACCTTTGCACTGTGCAACCCTTGGGGAATTTTGTGACTTGGCTTGGCATTTTCTTGAAAAATATGGGAGGGCAAATTTTGGGGTACAACACCATGGTATCGTCTTGTTGGACTTATACGGGATAGACCCCGGCATGGTGATTTTCAGCGGCACAAACTTAGGATCAGGCGTAATCTTAACATGCCTTTTGCAGGTCTTGGAAAGATTGTCGGAGATGGTTATTATAGCAATGTCATTGATTGGAGTATCAAAGGTAATAGGAGTAACATGAGTGATAGTAGCAACAGGGGTTTTCTGAAAGAGGATCTCTTGGGTATCCATCAGGCATTGGATGCCTGATTTCAACAGTGGGCAGTCAATTTGCAAGTTTGAACAAAAGTAACAGTCCTTTCCATAGCCTGGGAATATCCCGGCTTTCATCAAATTCACTTTAATCACTGGTAATAGAGTCAAAAGGTCATCAACAGTGGTAACATGAAGATCTTCCACAATGGCATGGACATTATGACCATGTTTTGGCATAGGAGCGGATATCACGTTGGGTTTTTCGGGAGCATCAAACTCTACTTCCTTGGCGTCTATTAGGTCTTGGATCTTGTTTTTAAGAGCCCAACAGTTGTTGGTATCATGCCCTACACTGTCCGAGTGGTATGCACATTTTGCATTGGAGTGATAATAAGGAGAAGAGGTATTGGGGTTTTTTGGCGCTTCCTTCAAGTTGGTAAGGTTCAGCTTTAACAGATGAGGGAGGACTTGAGCCGGTGTCATATTGATTCAGGTGAATTATCGTTGTGGCCTTTCTACCCTTTGCTGATTAGCTCTTGGTTGATTGCTGCGAGGTTGGTCGGCTGAGGAGTTTTGGATCATAACATCCCCCACCATTGGTCGGTGCTCCGTTCTCCCTTGGTTTCTCTGAGTATGAATAGCATAAACTTACTTCTTGGCTGGGAAGGTCTTCTTAATAGCAGTGGAAGCGGAGGCATCCTTATGAATTTTACCACTTTTAATGCCAGCTTCGACCCTTTCACCGGTCAGAATTAATTCGGTGAACCCTGCAGATGAGCTCCCAATTAAATGATTGAATAATGGTCCTGACAGGGTCCCTAAAAACATGTCAACCAGCTCTCTATCTGACAATGGTGGCTGCACCCTTCCAGCCAAATCCCGCAACTTCTGGGCATACTCCTTAAATACCTCATTAGAGGCCATACCCATACTCTATAGTTGAGTACGAGTAGGCGCTAAATCTGCGTTGTATTGGTATTGTCGGTAGAACGCAGCAGCCAAATCTTCCCAGTTATGAACATCAGATCTCTCAAGTTGATAGAACCAGTCCAATTGCGTGCCTGATAAACTATCTTGAAAAAAGTGGACCCAAAGATCCTTATCAGAGGAATGAGGTTGGATCTTTCTGACGTAGGACCTCAGATGCATCTTTGGACAGGACAAACCGTCATACTTAGCAAATGTAGGTACTTTAAACTTGGGAGGAATGATGATCCCAGCGACCAACCCTAGTTCTTAGAAATCTAAACCAGGTACCCTTTGTAACTCCATGGCTGCCAACCGATCCTCAAGATTTTTATACTTATCATCCGCCGGGGGATATTGCTGTTCGGAGTAATCTTTATCCTCTTCCTCTTCTTCTTCTTCAGCTTCATATTCGGAGGGCACTGCAATGCCTTTTCCTTTACCAACCCCTTCGTCAGACGTCGAGGGAAATTCCAGAACTCTCCTAGCCTGATGCTCAAATCTCCTTCCCATAGTGGCTACCCCAACTCTTTTCTTTTTCTTCCTTTCTGGTTCCTTCTCTTTCTCTAACAGTGCTTTAAGATCATCTTGACCCTTTGCTAAAGTCATGAGGAGTTGTTGGAATTGCAAATTTTGTGCTTGCATATCTTTAACCGTCTTCTCCAAATCCATATTGTTGAAATAAACAGCAGAAAGATAAGGAAACCTGGCGTGAAGACTTGTTTATGCATATGATGAATGATATGTTATTCATGCAATGCATTCAAGGATTCAGAAATTCAAATTTGTTGCAAACAAAAAGAACACACGTCATATTAATAAGAAGAAATTTGTTAGTACATAAATGCCCCATGGGAAAAATATTACAAAATTCTTAATGTAAAAAGACATTGCGCATCCTCTTTTGCGCGATGTAAGTGTTGAGAGTTTCCTCTTCGTGAAGCCAGCGGGTAAGTTCCAAAACCTTCTTCTCACTGGCATAGAAGCTGGCTTCAAAAGTATTCTGTTCTTCCTTGAGTTGTATCCAACTCTTTTGTAATTCTTCCAATGATGTTGGCATGTCAGGATGTAGGAGGGTGTATGGAATCTCTCCTTCCATAACAGGCTCTTTGATCACGGGGAGAATGTGAGGGTATGGTATCATAAGACTCTGGGCGCGGGTTCGTACCCACTTGAGATAGGGCTCAAGGGGGATGGAATTCTTGTGCCCCAGTGTCTTACTATCCACTTTTTTGGGCATCCTCCAAGCTCTGATAAACCTTTGTCTAAGTCCTTGAGCGTCGTTGTCGAAGTCAAAAATCAAGTCAGGGATCAGCATATCATGAGGACCATCTCTCCAGGCATATCCAAACTACCTTAGAGATAAACAGGGGTTGTAGTTAATGCCTCCCCTAATGCCAAGTAGTGGGACATTGGGGAATTCTCCGCAACGATCAATGATGATGACATTTTCTCTAGATCGAGAACACCAATGAACATCAGAATGTGTGAGGGTCATCAACCATTGTGACCACCTTAAACCCTGCTCATTCTTCAAAACTGTTTGGGGAAGGTGAGAAATAAACCACCTTGCTAGGAGAGGAGTACAACACATGAGAACACCTCTTTTCCTCATTGTTCGTGTGTGAAATGAGTGTAGGATGTCCCCAAGCAATGTAGGTACAAGATTCCGAGATATGAAAATCTTGACAGCATTCACATCTATATGCTGATCAGGTTTTGGGAACAGGACCAACCCATAGATGAGAAGTGCTACAATCTCCTCAAAAGCTTGTAGATCTAGAGAATTCCAACAGTCTTGTGCCTTCTCAAACAGAAACTTTGCCAAGAAACCCTTGACACCGCTTTTGGTTTCCCAATGACCTTTGATGTCAGATGGTTGCAAGTGTAAGGCTTGAGCAACATCTTCAGTCTTTGGTTCTCTTTCTGTACCGTTGTAGGGTAGTTGATGGAGAATAGGAATCCTCAGAAGTTGAGAAAATTCCTCCAAAGTAGGTACTAGCTGGTAATCAGGGAATGTGAAACAGTGGTGTAGGGGGTCAAAGAACTGGAAGAGAACTTTCACCATGTCTTCTTCAATGTTGGAGTTGACCAAGTTGAGAAGTCTACCATGTCTTTCACTGAAGAGAGAATTCTCTGGAATCTTGGAAGTAAGCTCTTTGAGTTGAAGAGGGATCCTCACAATGTTGACTTGAATTGTTTTCCTGCGAAGAGATTCCATGACCTACAAAACAAGAATAAAGATGAAGATCCAAACCCTTGAAATGGTTAGTGGATGCATATGATGCTTTATGATGTTCATGATGTATGCACAAGCATATGTACAAATAAGTCACACAAGATCCTAGTTTCAGGCTTGCATGAGGTTTCATAGGTAAGTACCCTCTTGAAATTAGTTGGCTCAACCTGTCCTATAAATAGTAACCGGGTTCTAAGGAGCTCAATATCACTGGGTTATTTTCTGTGTTCATTGTTTCAGTTTGGCCACTTAACTGGCGACCGAAATATTCCAAGAAAACAACCCTCAATGAGTGTAGTATCGAGTATCTACCAACTTTGGACTGCACCAAAGCCGGTCATCTCACTACCCCTAAAAAAGGCCAAGAGGGTCAAGTAAGGTTCTAAGAGTTCATTAGTGCTTCATGACATCACTCAACGGCCATGTATTCTCTTTGATTGACTCAAAGGCTATCGATACTCACAAATATGTCGCACTAATATAGCTATTGCTTCAACCATGTCGGTATACCCCGCACAGTTTCCACAACGTATTGTTATTTACCTATGAATGTTTCCCAAAAATACGGGTGGAGGATTCGAACCCAAACATTAGATCCAAATGTAAAGCAATCAAAGCAAACAAGTTAAGCATACAAAGGTGATCTAAGCCCTAAGGTTACTCCACTTTTAGTTATAATCCCCAGCAGAGTCGCCAGTTCTGTGATACAGTGGGAGAACTGACTTGAGGTTTTGCATTTGTGTTCGCAAATGTTTCGGTTTAGCAAGAGTCGCCACCGACTTTTTATTTTATCCTAAGGAAAGGTCAAAAAGCACAGGCAAGACCTTTGATATGTTTTCTTGGGTTCGGGGAGTAGATTATGAAAAGGGAAGGTGCAAGCACCCTTTTCATCCATGGTTATCCATGGGCTCTTAGTTACTTGTTTAGATCACTTGCTTTGCTTTTCCAATTGTTTGAAATGGTGCTTTGTGTGTGGTTTTGAAAGATGTTTTGAAAAGAGGCCATCGTTGTGGCAACCTTTGTAATGATTCTTGTTTGAATGTATACAAAGGTGTATTTGTCTTTTGAAAAGATTTCAATTTTTGAAAGTTTGATTTGGGAAAATGTTTTGAAATTGTGTTGTGAAGTGTGTTTGAAAATAGAAAGGATGCTTTTGCAAGCTTCTTGATCAAGTAACTAAGAGCTATCTACCCTATTTTACTCAAAGATCTTTCCTAATGTTTGTAACCCTTTTGACAGTGTTGTTTCACCATTACATTTGGTGAACATCCTTGTGTTAGGATGTTAAACGGGACAGGCACGGGTCATCGTATAGTCCATGATAGCAATTGTGTCAAGTATCTTTGGCAATTTTTGAGGGACTTGATCATTTTTGTTTAGGCAACCAAGATAGCGTCATCGAGGGACTATGATCTTTTGTTTTGTTTTTGTTTTGCCAAAGTACCCAACATGCATAACATGGCCCATTTTTGAAGGCAACAAGTGGATTCTAACCCTAGGGGTGCAAGTGTGTATTGTGTTTGATTTTCATGCATATTTGTCTTTAATTAGGTCAAGCTATTTGTTGATTTGGATTTTTGCATACAAACCCTAATTCTCTAATCATGGCATAATTGAAAGCGTAAAGTGCGAGAATTAAAATTCTAAGCTATTACAACATGATTATAGGGATGGGGGTACAATCTTTGAATGGGGGGTATTTGACAAGAAATATAAACCCTAGTTTATTATTACATCCAAATTGAATTTAATTGCATAAATATTAAAAGGGGCAATATTTAAATAAACAATGTAAATAAATATATCAAATAATACGAAGTATGCAAAAAAGGTTTTTGTTCATTTATGTATGTAAAATATTTAATGTAAAAAATAAAGAAATAAATAAAAAGATTAATTTATTGGTTTAAGGGGTAAAACCCTAATTTCTTTAAGAAATATTATATTATTTATATACAATAAAATATATTAATATATACAAAAATAAAATATACTTAAAAAGGGGTATTTTTTAGTAATAATAATAAAAATCAAAATGTAACATCTTGTATATTTTTTCTAAAGTACTTAATAAAATAAAGGTATATATGTATATATATGTATATTAATTATATTAAATATGTACAATATAAAATAAAATATGTAAAAAAATAAATTATATTTATAATAATATTTTCAATGTGAATAAAAATAAGAAATAAAAATAAAAGTATGATTTACATATTATTTTCAAATTTAAATAAATAAGATAAAAGTATTTAAAATGTTTTCTATATTAGAAAAATTAAAATAAAATGCCAAATAAATGTGAAAAAATTATGAAAATATTTTTGAGCATTTTTTATATTTGGAAATAAATAAACAAAATCAGAAATGAAAACAAAAATGCAAAAATATAAAAATACAAGAAAATGGGCCAGGGGGTGCAAAAAGGAAAAGAGGGGGTGTCAAAAGCAGCCAGGCCAAGCCCAGCCCAAAGCTTCATCTTCAACCTCCAGCATTTGAAAAAACGCACGCCTCCCTGTACAAACTACCAGATCCTATATACGTGATCTATTGCAAAAACACACAACATCAAACTTGTAGAGAATTTCAAGACGATTCCAACCATATAAACAACTTGTCCTAACTCTCAAAGACCAGAGAGAATTTCTCTGGCCCTAAAATTTGACCTAGTTTTTTTATCATGTTCATGGATGAAATTCTCCTAGCACACTTAATATAAATGAAAACTGAGCATATGTACAGCTTCATGGCAATGAACACTACATTTTTCATTCACAAACCTAAGGCTAAATGTTCCTATATAGAGAGATAGAAAGTGAAGAAAAACCTGCTTCAGTTGGATTCGTGTAGGGCAATGTAGTGATTTTCAACAAGGTTTGAGATGTCTGGTAGCTTGCTTGAACTTCACTTGACCCTCTCCAATAGCTAGCTTGCCTTGAATGTCCTTGAATCAGCTTATAGAACTCAACCTGCACAAGCTCAAAATGAAAATGGTGAACACTGTAAATGGAGTTACAGTTGGTATTTGAGGTTTGGGATAGCTTGGGTGAGTTAAATGGAAGGTGTTTGAAGTAACTTGGGGTAAAACGCACGAGCCAAATGAGCCATGGCACTCAAGTTGCAGAACCTGCCCTGTTTTGTCAAAGGAATGTGATTTCTGGCTATGGGATGTTTAGAGGCTCAAGCAATCGTGTTTCTAGCTCAAAGGGGTGTGAGAAAGATGTTCAAACTGTTTGTGTAAGTTGGCATTGGCTGGTTTTTAAGTTTTTTAATTTTTGACAAGTTTCTTGTTTTTGAAGTAAGAATGTGGAAGTTGTGTTTACAGGCCTGTACAAGCTATCAAATATGCTTGCATACTTTTCTCTTGGCCCCTCTGATTTGTGGATTTGTTTTGCTGCAAGAGATCTTGGACCAATGCTCAAGGATTGTTGGTTTGACATAAAGCATACTTAAGCAAAAATGGAAATTTGCCTTTTTCTACTTAGGGCTTAGTTTTGTGTACAATGTCCAAATGGCCAAAACAAAAGCTTAGACTGATGGATTTGCATTTAATTATAGAGTGTAAAGTGGTTTAGAGGCCTGAAAACTAGTGTAAGGCATGCTGGTTTGAAAATGCAACTTGTATGAACATGAATATGCCATGGATGAAAAGTGAGTTTTTGCCAACTTCAAGCCTTCGATTCTCCCTAACCACAAATGTGTTTGAGGAGTTATTTGACAATTTGGAAAGCTTGAAACATTCTCTATAATCCATATTTGAAATGAAACTTGATACTCCAAGTGGAACTATGTTAAAATTGGCCAAGAAGATAGGTCAAAATCCTGCCTAAACTAGGACAAAATTTCACTAAGTTAAAAGTTTTAGGGGCCCTTGTTCCAAAAATCATAACTTGAGATCCAAGCTTCTTTTTAGAAAACTTTGTGAATAAAAGTTGTAGACTTTGTGGAGGAATACAACTTTCATGTTGGAGGTTTTGTTTGAATCCATTTTCATCATGGTGAAAATGTGGGGCAAAGTTAGGAAAAATTAAGAAAATTTCATAACTTAGAAAATTTCTAAGTTATGAAAATTTTCAACTTTAAACCCTAATTTGCAATTTTGGGTTTCTTGATGAACAAGTTTCATAATTTGACGCATCTTTATGAAAAATGACCCTTGGCACTTGATTTTGACCAAAAAGTCAAAGTTTGACTTTTTAGTGTACAGTCAAATTTTGATCAGTTGATTGAAAAATTCATCTGTCAATCCAATGCAATTGAGATCTTTTGAACTTGTTGAATAGGTCAAGATGATGTCATTGAGTCCTTGAGTCCATGGTTGAACCTAATTTGCCATTGGCTAGGTCAAAAAGTCAGAAATTGCCTTTGTACAGTCAAAACCCTAAAAATGACTATTTTGCCCTTTTGGTGATCTGATCAAATTTCTTGTGGAGTTGTGGTCCAAACTTGATCCAATGGTTCATATGAGTTTATAATATTGATGTGGCTCAAAATTCATGAGGTTTGACTGTAAATTGGCCACAGTTGACTTTTTCCCTAATACAGTTGATTTCTAGGTCAACTGTCCAATTGACTGGGCAAATATTTGATTCAAGGCTTGAAACTTGGTATGGACAAAATTATGAGTCCAATATGAAGTATGAAAGTCAATTTGAGCATTGATGGTTCAAAAATCCTTGTGCAAACTCAAACCCTAGTTTAGGTCAGCAGTGCAAGGAGATGTCTTGAGCAGAGCAAACCCTAGCTTGATCTTGGGTTCCATGAGCCTTGTGATGAGAAATGTTGATAAAATGAGAGAGAAAATTTTGGGGTACAACACTAAGCTATTACATCATTTCGGGGACAGGGGTACATATTTACAAATAGGGATTTGCAAGAATTTAAATCCTAATTATCTATTACAACCATCTTGAATTGTACAATATAAGAAAAGGAAAGGATTTATTTTGAAAATGGTTTTTTGTCCTAATAAAATAAAAGAAAAAAGAATAATTATTTAAAGAAAGAAAAATGTTTTTAGGCCCCTCTTTTATATTAATAAAAATAATGTTAATAGTGAAAATAATAAGAATAAGCAAGAAAGAAGAAAAATAACAAAAACAGGATCAACATGTAGCTAAAAACAAAAGTGAGGGGAGTCAGAAATTATGATGCTAGGTACGCTATAGTTCAGAAGGAAATGTTGAAGGAGACCAGAAGTTCTGAGTTGCTGCTAACTGAAGTTCTGAAAGAAACGTTAGAGGAACCCAGAAGTTTCGTGTTGTGTTAAAATAGTGAGAAAACCTAGAAGTTCTATGTGTGTTAAAACAATGAGAAAGTGTAGAAGTTATGTGCGTGTTAAAACAGTACGAAAGCTTAGAAGTTATGTGTGTGTGTTAAAACAGTAATAAAGCATAGAAGTTTTGTGTGTGTTTAAACATTAAGATAGCCTAGAAGTTCTGGTGTATTACAACAGTGAGAAAAAAATCAGAAGTTTTGTGTTATGTTAAACAGTGAGAAAAACTCAGAAGTTTTGGTGTATTATAACAGTGAGAAAAAAATCAAAAGTTCTATGTTGTGTTAAACAGTGAGAAAAACTCAGAAGTTATGGGTTGCACTTCACCTCCTTCCTTACATTAGCTAGAGCATCTGCAACTTATTCAGTTCTTAACAACAGAAAAATAGAAAAATAAAAGCACGACAATTTATAGAAGTTCTAATCCTAATTTTGAGCCTAGTTTTCCTCAAGAAGTTCTGATCCATAGTTTTTCTACTTAGGCAATAATATGTACAGTCTCAACACTATGATATCTACATATTTAATGATGTTTTGAATGAAAAGTTCAAAGTCAAAATGACTTACCTTGAATCTGAAGCGTGTGTTTGGGACCTGAGCTGCTGCCTTTGAATGTTCTGGGGTCAGCAAGAAATGGAACAGAAAATGTTATGTTCTTTGATTTAAAGGGAAGAACAAAAATATTGTTTTTGAGAATCCTGGTTTTGAGAATGTTTGAATATCTTCTTTTCTCTCTCTTTTTTTATATTTGATCACTCTCTCTTTCTAAAATCCATTCCCTTGAACGTGTGATGGAATAACTTATTTATAGATGAGTTTGCTATGGTTTTAGGGGGAAAACAAATGAGATTTGAACCCTGTTTGGCATACTGTTTCATTGCTTTTTAAACACAACTTTTATGTGCTAATTTGGTGCAAATATGGGATTTGAGGAAAATGCAGGCGTAGACTGGATCATCAGTAATTTGGAGTGTTGTGGTAGCTGGATGCAGGACTGTGCCATAGCAGTGCAGCAGACTGTTCAAATGAGGTTTTGGGGCTTGGTGATGTTCTAAACAAAGAAGACCATAATGAGATTCGAAGGGTGATGTTCTGAATGAAGAAGACCAGAATGAGATTCGAAGGGTGATGTTTTGATCGAAGTGTAGAACATAGTCTCCATATGCTGAAGAGTCATGTTCTGATCGAAGAACACAGTTTCCATATGTTCTTATTGAAGAGTCATGTTTTGAACCGTCTTTGCAAATTCTGATTGCGCTTGCATGAAATCTGGCTCAGAAGTTCTGAAATTATCATATTATCTTAACACTTAGAAAATTTTCTAAGTGTGTAGAAATTTGACATTTTCAAAGTAATTTCTGATTTTTGATTTCTTGAGGAACCAATTTCATGTCTTGATGAAATATAATTGTTGAAACTTAGTTTTTGATCAAAAAGTCAAAGTTTGACTTTCCAGTGTGTTTTTAACCATTTTGCCCTTGTGAATGACTTTCTTGGAAAATTGTAATCCAAGACTTTAAACTAAACTAACAGAGGTATTGAATACTCTTTAACCAGAACAAATCAGAATAAATCTTGGAGCGATTTATCTGAACCAGAGAAGATGTCTGTGGGAAAGAATCAGGATAAATTGTTGAGAGATTTAAACTGAACGAGCAGAGGTCTGGAAAGAATCAGAATAAATCTTCGGAGCGATTTATCTGAACCAGAGAAGATGCATGCGGGAAAGAATCAGGATAAACCATTGAGAGATTTAAACTGAACCAGCAGAAATCTGGAAAAGAATCAGAATAAATCTTCGGAGCGATTTATCTGAACCAGAGAACATGTCTGCGGGAAAGAATCAGGATAACCCATTGAGAGATTTAAACTAAACCAATAGAAATCTGAAGGAAGTATTTTCAATGTAGATAATTGTCGTGTCTTGTCTTGGGAATTGATCTGTAGTTGATTTGTCCCCAGATAATTGCCATGTCTTGTGGAAAATTTATCGATTGGTCTTCCCTGAAAAGGTAAAGAGTTAGTTGCATGTAATGCCATGATGTATGAAATGCATGATGTAATGATTTTTCTCAAAATAAATTAGATTGTGATATATGCATTTGTAATGTCGGTGCTATGACGTATGAATGCAATGTATGAACATATTAGTTGTTCTGCTGCAGTGTTGTTGGATTGGGGAAAATAAGTCCCTGACTGCCGCTGGGAATGAGGAGTGTAAGTCTTCATAATTTGTTGAAATTGAAGTGTTGATAGATGGGTTTCTGTCATTAGAGAAGTAAACTCTATTGGGGAAGTGAAATGTCGTGCATTACTTGTGGACTTTGTGAAATCCTGCTGGGGAATCCTGAAAAGCTGGGCGACTTTCACTGGGGAATCTTTGAGGTAGTAACTGGAGGTTTTATTCCGTCGGGGACATGAAAGAAACAGATATCACTAGACTACATACTGGCGATATAGCAATGATCTTGTGGAAGGATGTTCTTGCTTTTGCTCTGTTTAGAGAAAGTATCTACGGGGATTTCATGGGATGGCCCATAGATATTGTCATGTTTCTTAAAGCTATTAGTAATTGTCTTTCTGTTTAGTTTTCCCCCCTTTTTTATGCGTTTATTTGTAAACGGTAATTACGTTCAAATGCATATGTTCAAAAATAAACACTGGACATTTTTTGCAAACAAAGTAGGAAAGTAAAAGAACAACTGATATTTTTGTACTTTTAAAGGAATATCTTTGTATTAAGTTGAATAATTATTTTTGTTCAAAGAGACGAACATCCTAGTAAGAGGATGTCATCGTAAAAAAATGAAAATTGATAAAAAGAAAAGACAACTATGTAAAATAATCCCATGGGGCTCCTATTCTGCTATAGCCTTCATGTCTCTGAGCGTCTCATCCACTTGCTGCTTTGTCTGAAGCTGATTGGATTGATTAGAACTGTTCGAGTTTGATGATTAATACTGATGGGTGGCTGTAAGGTGATCCAACGGGACATAGTCATACGCCTTAAAATCCCTAACTTTTGCCTGGACCGCCCTTTCAGGTTTTCAGTCCACCGGGATACCCTTTTTTTGCAGAAGTCGCCTTTTCAGGTTTTCAGCTTATCAGGTGTATAGATTTTTTATTTGTATTTTATCCCTAATTTTTGCCCGAACCCTTTTGGTTCTCCGGGATGCCCTAATTTTTGCCTAGGCCAGTCGACCTAGTGGCTTTTTGTTCATGCGTAGTATCTTTTAATTATGTCTGCGTTTACAAGGTGCGGAAGGTCACCGCGATCCATAGTGGTTAAAATTGTTGCTCCACCAGAAAACATGTTTTTAATCACAAATGGTCTTTCGTATGTAGGAGTCCATTTGCCCCTGGGATCACCTTATGGTAGTATGGTACGCTTGATTACTAAGTCACCAACCCGATATACCTGACGTCTGACCTTCTTGTTAAAAGCTTTAATCATACGTTTTTGGTACATCTGACCATGGCAGACAGCTGTAAGCCTTTTCTCATCAATCAAGTTCAACTGGTCAAGTCGATTTTGAATCCATTCATCTTCATTCAACCCTACATCCCTCATGATTCTCAAAGAAGGTATTTGGACTTCAATTGGTAGGACAACTTCCATGTTGTATACCAAAGAGAAAGGAGTTGCCCATGTTGATGTGTGCGATGTGGTATGGTAACAGTGGAGAGAAAATAGTAACATCTCATGCCAGTCCTTATAGGTCACTGTCATTTTTTGTATGATCTTCTTAATATTTTTATTAGTGGCTTCTACAGCTCCATTCATCTTCAACTGGTATGGGGAAGAGTTATGATGTTGGATCTTGAATTGCGTGCATAGTGTAGTGATTATAGTATTGTTGAGATTAGTACCATTATCTATAATGATTCTATCCGGGATACCATACCGATAGATAAGATTTTGTTTGATGAATCGGGCCACAACATTCTTGGTAACCGAAGCGAATGAAGCTGCCTCGACCCACTTCGTAAAGTAATCAATGGCAACCAAGATAAAGCGGTGTCCATTAGAAGCTGTAGGTTTGATTTCTCCAATCATTTCAATGCCCCACATTTCGAATGGCCAAGGAGAAGTCATGACATTTAGAGGAACTGGAGGCACGTGTACCTTGTCAGCATAGATCTGACACTTGTGGCAAGTTCGTGAATGTTTATGACAACCTGCTTCCATGGTGTACTAGTAGTATCCTTCCCAAAGGATCTTTTTAGCCATCGTGTGTCCACTAGAATGGGTGCCAAAGGTGCCTTCATGTAAATCAGCCATGATCTGGTCTCCCCCCCCCCCCCCCCCCCCCTTGTCTATGCACCGAAGCAAAGTAGAGTCATGGTTGCGCTTATAGAGAACTCTGTTACTGAGGAAGAACTTAGTAGAGAATCTTCTTTAGAATTTCTTATCATTGACTAAAGCTCCCTCGGGATACTCTCGGGCCTCGAGATATCTCTTAATTTCATGGAACCAAGGCTTGGCCACTACTTCTTCAGTATCAATCCCATGACAGTAAGCTGGTTCGTCCATTCGCTCAATGGTGATCTGAGGAGCCTCATTACCCCACCTGATTTTGAACATGGATGACATAGTGGATAGCGCGTCGGCTAGTTGGTTTTCCTCTCGTGGAAAATGCTCAAAAGTAATTTCCTTAAAATGTGGGAGTAATGTCAACATATGTTCTTTGTAGGGGATGAGGTTGGGAATCTTCGTATCCCATTCTCCTTTGATCTGATTTATGACTAAGGTTGAATCTCCAAATACACTTAAGGACCTTATTCCCAAATCCATGGAAGCTTTGAGACCCATAATACACGCTTCATATTCCGCCATATTATTGGTACAGTTGAAACACGGTCTAGCGGTGAAGGGAGTATGGAAGCATTCAGGGGATATGACCACAGCGCCTATGCCATTGCCGAGTGCATTAGAAGCTCCGTTAAAAACCATGGTCCATCGGGATCCTTGTTCAGGTCCGTCATATGGTCTGAGTTCTTCGCATTTATTTACCACCATGATGTCTTCATCTGGAAATTCGAAATTCATGGATTGATAGTCATCCACAGCCTGGTGAGCAAGGTGATCGGCTAACACACTTCCCTTTATTGCTTTCTGGGTAGTGTACTGAATGTTGTATCCAGTTAGGACCATCTGCCATCTTGCTATTCTCCCAGAGAGGGAGGGCTTCTCGAATATGTACTTAATTGGATCCATCTTGGATATCAATAAGGTAGTGTGATTCAACATATACTGTCTTAGCCGGTGAGCAGCCCATGTCAGAGCGCAGCAAGTTTTCTCGAGCAGTGAATATTTGGTTTCACAATCGATAAACTTTTTGCTCAGGTAGTATATTGCATGCTCTTTTCGGCCAGACTCATCATGCTGCCCCAGCACACACCCCATTGAATTTTCCAAGATAGTTAGATACATGATCATAGGTTGTTGTACCCCAAAATTTGCCCTCCCATATTCTCCAAGATTTGTCAAGATCAATCTCCAGATAGCTCAAAATCTCTCAAGGGTTGCACAGTCCAATTGCCTCCTAATACAGTCAAAATTAGGGTTTTGGTTCTTGCAAAGAAATTGAGATTTCCAAGGGTCCAATCAAGTCCCACATGCCTATATACATTGTCAAGCATCCATATGTCAAGTTTCAAGACTCACAGCATCAAGTTGCACAGTCAAAAAAAACCTATTTGCTTCACAGTCAACTGCAGGGGCAAAATGGTCATTTGACAGTCAAAAGTCAAAAAATTTTGTCAACATATCATTTTGAAGCCACAATCATCATTTGATCAATTCTTGATCATGATTCTCAAAGCATGGCTCAAAAAGTCTCAAGATGCAAAAGTTTCTATTTTTGGACAACTGAAAAGTCAACTGCAAATTGACCAAGGCATAACTTCCTCATGGTTTATCAGAAAAATTCCATCCAAAGCTCATTTTGAATAGAATGGCATTTCCTACAACTCATCTTCACACTCCAAGTCCAAGGAATGCTCTCACAAAAAGTTATCAATTTCAACATTATAGGTCATTTTCAAAAGTCAACAAAAAGGAACTTTCAGTCAAAGACCATAACTTGAGATTGGTAAATCAAAATGACATGGGACCAAAGGCATTGGTTAGAGGACTTCAAGACCTTTCCAAGATGTCTAAGAACATGATCATAGCTTCAAAATTGAGCAAGATATGCCTTGGAGAAGTTGGGAAATTTTTGGGAATTTTGGAAAGTCAACTTTGCCTAAAACACTTCAAAATTGCTAATGGGCCTCAATTTATTTCTTGAATCATTACCCAAAGCCTATGCACGACCCATTGAGCTTAAAAGGATTTATTTTCTTATTTTTTAATTAATTAATTGAATTTTTATTCATATTAATTCATTTAATTAGATTTAAATATGAGAAAAATATCAAATAATGCTTTTCAAATCTTTTTGTGCAGCAAATATACTCATTATATGCTAAAGATTTCGTGCACCAATCAACAAGACAAGATCATCCATATTTGGCAAGATTTGCATGGAAAAAAGATTGAAAAAGATGTGATAAAAATCAAATATTCAAAACATAAATTCATGGATCTTTGGGCTTGTTTTTGACCTAGAATGCTTCACATACATATGCACAAGGAAACCTAATTGAAATATACACGAAAAGCTTCTCACAAACATAGAACAAAGTTGCAACTTTTCATCAAAAATTTGAAAACTGATTTCGTATTTGCAGGATCATTCAAAGCCTAAAACCTATTCCAACACCTTGCTGACATTGCTGGGAAGCTATAGCAACCAAGAACAAGCTTCCACGTCCAAGGAAATGGTAGAACAGAATCGTGTTATTCACAAAAAAATTCATAATCGAATTCTGCATTCTATGCATCATTGTTATATTTTGATTGTTGATTTACGGTAATAATGATCTTCTGAAGCTTTTGGTAACATTTAATTAGACTAACACTGCCTGTAGCCAAATCCAACATTGATGAAACCTAGGGTTTCAGAAGCTTCAAAATAGGGCTTCCCATATACTGTAAAATTGGACCTTCAAACCTGTATGAATGAATTCGTGGCATCAAGACGAAACAAACCAACTACTCGCGCTCAATTTATCTTATCCATGGACGTAATCGCTATTTTCCACTGTTCCACTTAGTGGGGGTTTAAAACCCCCGTTACTTGTTTTATAATTTGCAGGAAAACGAAGACGAAGCACGCGTGGCCTATGATGACTGGAGCATTTGAAATCTGGCGTGTTTTCGTTTGTTCTATATCATTAGCGTTTGTTTTTTTTATATTATTTGTTTTCCACTAACATTACAAACGCACGCAATAGCTCAGTTGGTTGATGAAGTGTCTTGCAGGTATAGGGACCTGGGTTCGATTCCCAGGTCCCCCCATATGCTTAATAATTTTTGTTTCAATGTGTTCTAGTGCAGCACTCATTCCATGGCCTACCATATACGCTCCTGCCTATGCTTGCCAAGTGGCCCTGATGAGTAATCCAATGGTCAGAAGGTGGATTCTATGGTGCACTCCAGTCAACAATCATACACATGATCAGAAAAGTCAAACGAGCTTATGCTTCAGTGGGCCTGAATTACTCCAATCTTACCTCCATAATGGGCCAGACACCCCCCTTGTTTGTATATTTTCATGTTCTTTTTCTTTTTAATTCTTTTAATTGCCTTAATTATTTTTATTTAATTCACCTCAAATAATTAATTTTCATAATAAAAACAGAAATATCAAAAAATGTAAAATATATTTAATTATTATTAATTCATCACTAATTTATTTTTGTAAATAAATGTTAATAATTAATTTAGTTAATTTAGGTATTAATTCAACCTTTTTCTTAATAAATAAAAATATGTAGAATTAGGTTTTGACATTTTCACCTTTTCTTTTTTCTCTTTTTCTTAATTAATTTTTCTCATTATTTATTATTATAATTACTATTTATTTTTGTAAATAAACATGCATATTAATTAATTAGTAAATTAGAGTAACTTTAATATTTATTTATTTTTATTAATAATTAAAATATTTAGAACTAGGGTTTCCTCTTAATTTTAATTTTATTTATCTTCATAAATACCAAAAAATAAAAATAAAACAATTTATTTTCTTTCTTTAAATAATTATTAGACTTTGATTTCATTTAATTTCAAAAGGGTCCAACACCCTCGGACGTTCAGTTTATTTCTTTCGCGCTTTATTTTCTTATCGAATATTATGTAACTGCTCAAGGATTGTAATAGTAATTAGGAATTTATTTACTTTCCGCATCTTTTATCAAAACGGGTCTTTGTAATTTGGCGATGTATAGACCCGCGCCTTGTAATAGCGTAGTTTTATCTTTCCGCATTTAAATTTCCGCACTCTTAAATTCTAAATTGCATGAAAGAATGTATGGCTAATTAAAAACAAGCGTAGCTCACAATACCATGATCAAAGATAAAACTTAATTGAATACAACACACAAATACACACACCACTTCTAGGGTACGCCTCACCTGTTGCCTTCGAAACGTGGTCGTCAAGTATAGAACGTTTTAGTAAGTCCTTATGTCCATGATCCGGTTGCCACGAAATAGTTGCCTCAGAATAGTTGCCTCGAAACGGTTGCCTCGGATTAAAAAAGGATAAAGGGCATAAGGGTAGCTTCTAAGGTGTCCTCACTGTTGCTTCGGTGACCACACTGTCCCTAAATTCGAATTGACCCGAACACCTCCAACAGTGGTGCTACCTACCTCTCAATGGTGGGATGGCACTACCTTAAGGACATTTACACAGCCTAATTCCTTAGGGTAGGTAGATGACTCATAGATACTTGCTCTATTAAAAAACAAATCAAAACTCTGTTCGCACCGACACTTTCAAAAAGCTTTCAAAACAATTTTTCAAACACTCTTGAGGACTGATACAAGAGTTATTCAGAAATCATTAAAAGAAACTTTTTCGAACCCACTCACAATTGAAAAGCAAACATTTTGAAAACACAATGAGCAAGTATCTAAGAGCCCATGGATAACCATGGATAGAAAGGGTGCTAACACCTTCCCTTTCTATAAATCTACCTCCCGAACCGAGAAACTATCTCATAAGGAATTTTGCTGTGCTTTTGTCCTGTCCATGTTGGAGAAAATAAAAGACGGTGGCGACTCTTGCTTCCGCGACATTTCGCGAACCAGCGTTAAACAGTCAGTTCTATTTCCACCGATCACAGAACTGGCGACTCTGCTGGGGAAATACATCAAAGTGAGGTGTACCTTAGGACTAATATCACTTGTGTTTTCAATTGTCTGAATTGTTTGCTTTATTATTGTGGGTACTGTCTTGGGAGTTCTATAGATCCTAACCCGGATCTGGGGGATACCTTCTTAGAAAGTAACAACAAGACTGTGAGGGAACTGTGCGGGGTATATCGACATGGTTGAAGCAGTCTGCTACGTTGATGTGGCACTTTGGTGAGTACCGATAACCCTTGAGTCCAGTCAAGGAGAGTACGGGGCCGCCGCGTGGTGTCGTGAAGCATCAACTGACCTTAGGAACCTTAATTGAACCATCTTGGCCTCTTTAGGGTAGTGAGATAACTAACTTTGGTGCAGTCCGAGGTTGGTTGATACTCGATACTACACTCAATTGAGGGTTGTTTTCTTGGAATATTTCGGTCGCCAGTTCAGTGGCTAAATCGAAACGATGAACAATGAAAACAATCCAATGATATTGGGACCCTTAGAACCCGGTTACTTCTGATAGGACAGGTTTGAGCCCACCAACCTCAAGAGGGTAATACCCAGACCCCATGCTGGCCTAAACTCTAAGGGCTGTCTTGTGTGACTTGTGTGCCTTACCATGTTTGCTTTTGTGAATACTTGTGGTGTGTTTTTATCATAGCATCATAACATCATACAGCATCATATGCATTGACTAACCATTTCAGGGGTTCGAATCTTCATCTTTGTTCTTGTTTTGTAGGACATGGAAACTATCCGCAGAAAGACAATTCAGATCAGCCTTGTAAGGATCCCTCCTCAGCTTAAGGAACTTATATCCAAGATTCCCGAGAGCTCTTCTTTCAGTGAGAGGCATGGAAGACGCATCAGCTTGGTCAACACCAACATTGAGGAAGATATGATAAAGGTCATTTTCCAGTTCTTTGACCCTCTGCACCATTGCTTTACTTTCCTGGATTATCAACTGGTGCCTACATTGGAAGAGTTCTCCCGGCTTCTGAAGATCCCTATCCTTAGTCAACTACCCTACAACGGTACGGAAAAGGAACCCAAACTTGAAGAGATTGCTAAAGCCTTACGCTTGCAACCATCTGACCTCAAGGGACATTGGGAAGTTAGAAGTGGTATCAAGGGGTTCTTGGCCAGGTTTCTGTTTGAGAAGGCCCAAGAATGTTGGAATTCCCTTGACCTATAAGCCTTTGAAGAAGTTGTGGCCCTCCTCGTCTATGGGTTGGTGTTGTTCCCTAATCCAGATCAGCTTATAGATATCAGTGTTGTCCAGATCTTCATGTCCAGGAATCCTATACCTACGTTGCTTGGGGACATCCTTCACTCATGTTACACTCAAACCATGAGAAAAAGAGGTGTTCTTATGTGCTGCACTCCTCTCCTGGGAAGGTGGTTTATTTCGCACCTTCCCCAATCAGTTTTGAAGAATGAGCGGGGTTTGAGATGGTCACAACGATTAATGACTCTTACACATGTTGATATACATTGGTGCTCTCGGTCCAGAGAGGATGTCACTATCATTGATCGTTGCGGGGAGTTTCCTAATGTTCCTTTACTTGGAATCAGAGGAGGTATTACTTACAACCCGTGTATGGCTTAGAGACAGTTTGGTTATGCTCGGAGGGACGGCCCTCATGACATGTTAATTCCTGACATAGTTTTTAACTTCGACGACGATGCACAAGGACTTCGCCAGAGATTTATCAAAGCTTGGAGGATGCCCAGCAAGGTAGACAGCAAGACACTGGGGCACAGGAAATCCATCCCGTTGGAGCCTTATCTCAAGTGGGTACGAGCCCGCTCCCATAAGCTAGTGATGCCATATCCTCATGTTCTCCCTGTGATCAAAGAGCCAGTTTTGGAAGGAGAGGTGTCCTACACCATTCAGCATCCTGACATGCCTACATCCTGGGAAGAAATGCAGAAGAGCTGGATCCAGCTTAAGGAAGAACGGAATTCTCTTGAGTCCAGTCTACATGCTAGTGAGAAGAAGGTCTTGGAGCTCACCCGCTTACTGCACGAGGAAAAGACTCTCAACACTTACATAGCTCCAAAGAGGATGCGCAGTGTCTTTTGGGATTGATTCACTTTTGTAATGTTTTTCCCATGAGGCCTTGATGTACTGAACAATTATTTCTTAATGATAACGTGTGTTCCTTTTTGTCTACAACAAATTTGAACTTTCAAACCCTTGAATGCATTGCATAAACACATATCATGCATCATGTGCATCATAGGTACTCTTCTTTTCAGGTTGCTTAATGTTCTTCACTGTTTATTTCAGCATCATGAATCCTGAATCATCTACTGAGCAGTCCATCAAGGCCCTTCAGGCTCAGAACGCCCAATTCCAAGAGTTGATCATGAGTTTGGCCCAAGGACAAAAGGAGTTGAAGGCTCTGCTGGTCAAGAAGAAAAATAAGAGAACTGTACTATTCAACACTGGCCGGAGGTTTGGTAACACACTGCAGAATGAGGTTGATCAAGCTGGTTCTTCTGTAGGAAAAGGCAGTCCCCAAGGGGGAAGGGTTCCTAGTCCGGTGGTCTCTGACAACGAGACTGATTTTAATGAGGAGCAGTATCCTCCAGCTTAAGACAAATATAAGCAGTTAGAGGATCGTCTGAATACCATGGAAATTCAACAAGTGCCTGGGTTGGATTTTGGAGACTTGGGTCTATCTTCTGGTGTGGTAATCCCACACAAGTTCAAAGCACCATCTTTCGCAAAGTATGACGGGGCGTCCTGCCCTAAGCTACATCTCAGATCTTATGTGCGGAAGATCCAGCCGTATACTATGGACAAGAACTTGTGGATCCATTTCTTCCAGGAGAGTCTTTCAGGGACTCATCTCGAATGGTTCTATCAGCTGGATGGAACCAAGGTTCATAACTGGGAGGACTTGGCTACTGCTTTTTACAAGCAGTATCAGTATAATGCCGACCTCGCTCCTACACGTACCCAACTCCAGGGTATGTCGCTAGGATCGAGAGAAGGTTTTAAAGAGTATGCGCAGAAGTGGAGGGACCTGGCTGGCAGGGTGCAGCTGCCGTTAACCGACCGTGAACTAGTGGACATGTTCTTGGGGACCCTATCCGGGCCTTTCTTCAATCATCTCATTGGCAATTTGTCTGCAGGGTTTACAGATCTCATTCTGACTGGGGAAAGGATAGAAGCTGGTATGAAATCAGGGAAAATTCAGAAAGGTGCCTCCTCAAGTTCTGAGAAAAAGCCTGTCAAGAAGGGAGCCAGTGCTGTGTATGGGCCTAGAAGGCAAAACAAACCAGAACGCCGCCAAGCTGTCAACGCGGTGGTAATTGCAAAGCCTGCTGCCGCTCCGCGGCAACCTAACCAACCAAGGGGTGAGAGACCCAGAAGAGAATACACTCGGCTTAGTATGACCTTGTCACAGATCTTGCCACAACTGCTATCGACCAACTTGATAACCGTCAGAGAGGCTCCAAAGGTGGTGAACACGACCTCTCCGAAGTATAATCCAAATGCCCGTTGTGCTTATCACTTTGATAGCCCGGGGCATTCTACTGATGATTGTTGGGCCCTGAGAAACAAGGTTCAAGACCTTATCGATGCCAAGGAAGTACAGTTCGAGGCACCCGAGAAGCCTAATGTGGTAACAGCTCCCCTACCTTACCATGGGGTGAATGCTATCAGAGATGGTGACGAAGTGGAAGAATCTGAGTTCAACAGCTGGATCTGCCCGACGACCGACGGTGGACTGAACAATTGGACTGTAAAAGATCACATACCTGTTACTTTTGTTATGCAGTAATTAATTCCTTTGTTTTTTAATTTGTAATGAACAATAAATTGAAACTTTATGGCCCGGTGTCTTACCCGGGGCACCGTGGCTTCATTTGTGAGGGCTTATTACTTGTCATTTCCATATATCATGAATAAAGACATTGGACGTTTTTCGCATTTCAAATCTTGTGCTCCCTTTCTTTCTTTCTTTATATATTGCAAAACAGCTATATTTACACACACTCACTCATACAGGTTCCAATCCACTCTGGATCTCACTGGTAACGACTCCGCTACTTCCAGTTATGACTTCGAAAATCCGATCAACTTAGCCGAAGACGAAGGTGAAGATGATTGCGAAGTGCCTGGTGAGCTTGCAAGACTGTTACTCCAGGAAGAGAGGGCCATTCATCCACATGAAGAGCCAGTGGAAACGGTAAATCTGGGTACTGAGACAGATGAAAAAGAAGTTAAGATTGGTGCTAATATGGAGCTCAGCGTAAAACAACGGTTGATTTAGATGTTGCATGATTATGTGGAAATCTTTGCCTGGTCCTACGAAGACATGCCTGGGTTGGATACCGACATCGTGGTCCATCATTTGCCCACCAAGGAAGACTGCCCGCCAGTAAAACAGAAAGTCCGTCGTATGCGTCCAGAGATGTCCGAGAAGATCAAAGCTGAGGTTATGAAGCAATTTGATGCCGGTTTTCTTGCAGTGACCTCTTACCCTTAGTGGGTTGCCAATGTGGTCCCGGTACCGAAGAAAGATGGTAAGGTCCGAATGTGTGTTGATTACAGGGATCTGAATAGGGCGAGCCCCAAGGATGATTTCCCTTTGCCTCACATCGATGTTCTGGTTGACAATACTGCTCAGCACAAGGTATTCTCCTTCATGGATGGTTTTTCAGGTTATAATCAGATCAAGATGGCTCCTGAAGACATGGAAAAGACTACCTTTGTTACTCAGTGGGGCACCTTTTGCTACAAGGTCATGGCATTCGGGTTGAAAAATGTTGGGGCAACCTACCAACGTGCCATGGTTGCTTTATTTCACGACATGATCCACCATGAGATTGAAGTGTATGTCGACGACATGATTGCAAGGTCCCAAACTAAGGAGGAACACCTTGACCATCTACAGAAGCTGTTTGACCGTCTGAAGTTGTACAAGCTGAGGTTGAACCCAAACAAGTGCACATTTGGGGTGAGATCTGGAAAATTGCTAGGTTTTGTCGTGAGCGACAAAGGTATTCAAGTGGACCCTACCAAGGTTAAAGCCATACAAGAGATGCCAGTTCCCAAGACAGAGAAAGAATTCAGAGGCTTTCTGGGACGTTTGAATTACATTGCCCGATTCATCTCGCATCTAACCGCTACCTGTGAACCAATCTTCAAGCTGCTGAAGAAAGATCAAGTAGTACGTTGGAATGATGAATGCCATGCCGCTTTTGACAGAATCAAAGAGTATCTCCAAGAACCACCCATTCTTATGCCACCGGTTGAAGGGAGACCTCTAATACTATACTTGACAGTACTTGACAGCTCGATGGGGTGTGTGCTGGGGCAGCATGACGAGTCTGGCCGAAAAGAGCACGCCATTTATTACCTTAGTAAAAAGTTTACCGACTGTGAGACCCGATACTCACTGCTCGAGAAAACTTGTTGCGCTTTGGTATGGGCTGCTCGCCGGCTGAGACAGTATATGCTGACTCACACTACTCTATTGATATCAAAGATGGATCCAATAAAGTACATATTCGAAAAGCCTGCTTTGTCTGGAAGAATAGCAAGATGGAAAATGATCTTGACGGAATATGACATCCAGTACACGACTCAGAAAGCAATCAAGGGAAGTGTATTGGCAGACCATTTGGCACACCAGGCAGTGGATGATTACCAGTCAATGAACTTTGAATTTCCTGACGAGAGCATCATGGTAGTGACTGATTGTGAAGTACCTGGACCGGATGAAGGACCTGAGGAAGGATCCCGATGGTCTATGCACTTTGAAGGATCCTCCAACGTTTTGGGTAACGGTATCGGCGTCGTGATCATATCCCCTAAAGGCACTCATACTCCACTCACTGCCCGACTATGTTTCAACTACACCAACAACATGGCGGAGTATGAGGCATGCATCATGGGTCTTCAAGCTGCGATTGACTTAAGGATCAAGTTTCTGAGTGTCTTCGGAGATTCCGCTCTCGTGATCAATCAGATCAAAGGCGAGTGGGATACGAAACACCCAAACCTTATTCCTTACAAAGAATGTGTGTTGACATTGATCCCCCATTTCACAGAGATAACTTTTGAACATTTCCCAAGAGAGGAGAATCAGTTGGCAGACGTGTTAGCTACGATGTCTTCTATGTTTAAAGTCAAATGGGACAATGAGGCCCCCCGGATCATTATCTGGAAACTGGACGAACCGGTATATTGTTGTGATCTTGAGGCTGAGACAGTAACTGAAAAACCCTGGTATCATGAAGTGAAAAGGTACTTAGAAGCTCAAGAATACCCCGAGGGTGCATCCATCAATGACAAAAAGTTTCTGAGAAGGTTTGCGGCAAAGTTCTTCCTTAGCAACGGCGTTCTGTACAAGCGAAACCATGATTCGACCTTACTGCATTATGTGGATAAGACTGAAGCAGAAAGGATCATGATAGAGCTACATGAAGGTACCTTCGGAACACATTCCAGTGGACATACCATGGCAAAGAAAATCCTTCGGGCAGGATATTTCTGGTCCACAATGGAAGCTGACTTTTACCAACATTCTCGGACATGTCACAAGTGCCAGATCTATGCAGATAAGGTGCACGTTCCCCCAGTCCCTCTGAATGTCTTGACAGCGCCTTGGCCTTTTGCAATATGGGGCATTTATATGATCGGCGAGATTAAACCTACGGCATCCAACGGGCATCGCTTCATCCTGGTGGCGATTGATTACTTCACAAAGTGGGTCAAAGCAGCTTCCTACGCCACTGTAACCAAGAATGTTGTGGCACTGTTCATTCGACACAATCTGATTTGTCGATACGGCATCCCGGAAAGGATCATTACGGACAATGGTACCAATCTCAACAACAAGATGATCACTGAGCTCTACGAGCAATTCAAGATACAACACCACAACTCTTCTCCTTACCGACCGAAGATGAATGGGGCTGTAGAGGCAGCTAATAAGAATATCAAGAAGATTGTGCAGAAGATGACAGTGACCTATAAAGATTGGCACGAGATGCTACCGTTCGCTCTTCATAGGTACCGTACCTCAGCAAGAACGTCAACCGGGGCAACTCCTTTTTCCTTGGTCTACGGCATGGAGGCAGTCTTGCCGATTGAAGTCCAGATACCCTCTCTCCGGATAATGTAGGACGCAGGCTTGAGCGAAGATGACAGGATCCAGACTCGACTTGATCAGTTAAACCTAATTGACGAAAAGAGACTCGCTGCTATTTGTCATGGTCAAACGTACCAAAAACGGATGATCAGGGCATTTAACAAGAAAGTCAGACCACAAGAGTATCAAGTTGGGGACCTAGTAATCAAACGCATCATTCTTCCTCAGAGTGATCCCAGGGGCAAATGGACCCCTACGTACGAAGGGCCATTTGTGGTTAAACATGTGTTCTCAGGAGGGGCCATGATTCTAACCACCATGGATGGTGACGACCTTCCTCACCCCGCCAATGCAGACATAGTAAAAAGATACTACGCATGATAAAAGACCCGCTAGGTTGACATACCTAGGAAAAAATTAGGGCTTCCCGGCGAACCAAAAGGGTTCAGGCAAAATGAGGGATGAAATGAAAAAAATCTGTACACCCGGCAAGTCGAAAACCTGAAAAGGCGGCTTGGGCAAAAATGGGTATCCCGGTGGACTGAAAACCCGAAAGGGCGGTCCAGGCAAAAGTTAGGGATTTAAGCGTAATACTATGTCTCATTGGATCACCTTGCATCCAGAATCCGGTATCAACTATCAAGTTCAGACGGCATCGATCAATCAGCTTCATCTTCAACCGAGCAGCCGAGTGATGAGACGCTCGAAGATATAGAGGCGATAGCAGAGTTGGAACCCAGTAGGATTATTCTTTTCACATAGCTGTTTTGTTTTCCTTTTTCGTAAAAATTGTATAAACTCTGTTGTTCGGCGGTGTTCTCTTACTAGGACGTCAGCCCCTTGTATATAAACGCCTATTTACAGGCAAATTCAAAAAATCAATACAAATTCACTTTTCAGACAAATTGCCAATTATTTTTCCTTTTTCTGTTTTGTTTTGCGAAGAACGTCCAATGTTCGATTATGATATATGCATTTGACACTAATTGCTAACTCATAAATATTTGCATGCGAAATAAAGGATTAATTACAGGTAACATTAGAAACAGGGGCAATAATGAGTTGTCTAAAGCGATCTAATTGCTCTGTCCACCAAGGTACCAAGGTAAGTTCGGCTGAAGAATGTAACCAAGATATCTTAATTCCCCAGAGAGTAAGACAAGATTCAACAATTCTCCCCAAGCAGAATTGGTCCCCAATCAGTCCTAAAAGGAACAGTATCTCCTAGCAAGTCAGCAATGCTCTCCCCAAGCAAGAGTTAGCCTACTGGCAGCCTTAAGGAATTTGGGTATCTCCAGAAGATCTCAATATTCCCCAGCGGAGTATACAAACATTCCTAGCAAGCATCCCCGGCAGTCTTGATCTCAGATTGTTCCCCGGCGGTATACCGGACATCCAGTGGAGCCATTCCCTAGTCCAATCTCAAAAATCTCCCCAGCAGGTCTTGAAGCTTATCCCTAGTAGATTCTGGAAGCTTGTCACCCACATAGCACGAACGCTCCCCCGGCTTTATCCAAAGGTTATTTCCCCACCAGGATATAACTGGGTTATCCTCAGCCAATTGCCACGGAAAGATCGTCCTCGGTGAAGTCTTCCTATCCCCGGAAGAGTTCCTCAATTCCCTCAAAGCTTATCAATGGTATCCCCAGCGGAGTTATCATCAATCTCAGCAAAGTACCTCTCTTTCCCCACAGAGTTCACTCCCCGCAGAGTAATCTATTCGCCAAGTTTATTCCCCAACGGAGTCATCTTCTCCTATCGGTTTATGCTTGCAACCATCATCCCCAGCGGAAACAAAAAGCTCTATTCTTCAAACATCAGCCCAGGAATTAATTTCCCGGCATCCGTCAAGGATCTATTTTCCGAGACGAAAACACAATTCATAAACATTTACATACATAGCCTGCACATACGCATCATGAACACACAATCTCATTTATTCTGAGAACATCACGCATGTCATACATCATGACATTGCATACAACTAACGTTTTGTCTTTTCAGGACTAAGATCACTACAAAGATAATTACTATCAATAGTCGTGATTCCAGATCCGATTCCTGTATCTTGCCAGGGTGTATCTATTGACGACTATATTCCAGACTCGATTCCTGTATCCTGCCAGGGCACGTCTGAAGAGTTTGAAGATCTGATTCCTGCATCTTGCCAGGGTGTATCTGTTGACGACTAATTCCAGACTCGATTCCTGTATCCTGCCAGGGCACGTCTGAAGAGTTTGAAGGTCCGATTCCTGTATCTTGCCAGGGTGTATCTGTTGACGACTAATTCCAGACTCGATTCATGTATCCTGCCAGGGCACGTCTGAAGAGTTTGAAGATCTGATTCCTGTATCTTGCCAGGGTGTATATGTTGATGACTAATTCCAGACTCGATTCCTGTATCTTGCCAGGGCACGTCTGAAGAGTTCGAAGATCCGATTCTTGTATCTTGCTAGGGTGTATCTGTTGACGACTAATTCTAGACTCGATTCATGTATCTTGCCAGGGCACGTCTGAAGAGTTCGAAGATTCGATTCATGTATCTTGCCTGGGTGTATCTGTTGACGACTAATTCCAGACTCGATTCCTGTATCTTGCCGGGGCACGTCTGAAGAGTTTGAAGATCTGATTCTTGTATCTTGCCAGGGTGTATCTGTTGACGACTAATTCCAGACTCGATTCCTGTATCCTGCCAGGGAACGTCTGAAGAGTTTGAAGATCTGATTCCTGTATCTTGCCAGGGTGTATCTGTTGACGACTAATTCTAGACTCGATTCATGTATCCTGCCAGGGCACGTCTGAAGAGTTTGAAGATCCGATTCCTGTATCTTGCCAGGGTGTATCTGTTGACGACTAATTCCAGACTCGATTCCTGTATCTTGCCAGGGCACGTCTGAAGAGTTCGAAGATCCGATTCCTGTATCTTGCCAGGATGTTTCTGTTGACGACTAATTCCAAACTCGATTCCTGTATCTTGCCAGGGCACGTCTGAAGAGTTCGAAGATCCGATTCCTGTATCTTGCCAGGGTGTATCTGTTGACGACTAATTACAGACTCGATTCCTGTATCCTGCCAGGGCACGTCTGAAGAGTTTGAAGATCTGATTCCTGTATCTTTCCAGGGTGTATCTGTTGATGACTAATTCCAGACTCGATTCCTGTATCTTGCAAGGGCACGTCTGAAGAGTTCGAAGATCCGATTCCTGTATCTTGCCAGGGTGTATCTATTGACGACTAATTCTAGACTCGATTCCTGTATCTTGCCAGGGCACGTCTGAAGAGATCGAAGATCCGATTCCTGTATCTTGCCTGGGTGTATTTGTTGAAGACTAATTCCAGACTCGATTCCTGTATCTTGCCAGGGCACGTCTGAAGAGTTTGAAGATCCGATTCTTGTATCTTGCCAGGGTGTATCTGTTGACGACTAATTCCAGACTCGATTCCTGTATCCTGCCAGGGCACGTCTGAAGAGTTTGAAGATCCGATTCCTGTATCTTGCCAGGGTGTATCTGTTGACGACTAATTCCAGACTTGATTCCTGTATCCTGCCAGGGCACGTCTGAAGAGTTTGAAGATCTGATTCTTGTATCTTGCCAGGGTGTATCTGTTGACGATTAATTCCAGACTCGATTCCTGTATCTTGCCAGGGCACGTCTGAAGAGTTCGAAGATCCGATTCCTGTATCTTGCCAGGGTGTATCTGTTGACGACTAATTCCAGACTCGATTCCTGTATCTTGCCAGGGCACGTCTGAAGAGTTCGAAGATCCGATTCCTGTATCTTGCTAGGGTGTATCTGTTGACGACTAATTCTAGACTCGATTCCTGTATCTTTCCAGGGCACGTCTGAAGAGTTTGAAGATCCGATTCTTGTATTTTGCCAGGGTGTATCTGTTGACGACTAATTCCAGACTCGATTCCTGTATCCTGCCAGGGCACGTCTGAAGAGTTTGAAGATCTGATTCCTGTATCTTGCCAGGGTGTATCTGTTGACGACTAATTCTAGACTCGATTCCTGTATCCTGCCAGGGCACGTCTGAAGAGTTTGAAGATCCGATTCCTGTATCTTGCCAGGGTGTATCTGTTGACGACTAATTCCAGACTCGATTCCTGTATCTTGCCAGGGCACGTCTGAAGAGTTCGAAGATCCGATTCCTGTATCTTGCCAGGGTGTATCTGTTGACGACTAATTCCAGACTCGATTCCTGTATCTTGCCAGGGCACGTCTGAAGAGTTCGAAGATCCGATTCCTGTATCTTGCCAGGGTGTATCTGTTGACAACTAATTCCAGACTCGATTCCTGTATCCTGCCAGGGCACGTCTGAAGAGTTCGAAGATCTGATTCCTGTATCTTGCCAGGGTGTATCTGTTGACGACTAATTCTAGACTTGATTCCTGTATCTTGCCAGGGCACGTCTGAAGAGTTCGAAGATCTGATTCCTGTATCTTGCCTTGGTGTATTTGTTGACGACTAATTCCAGACTCGATTCCTGTATCTTTCCAGGGCACGTCTGAAGAGTTTGAAGATCCGATTCTTGTATCTTGCCAGGGTGTATCTGTTGACGACTAATTCCAGACTCGATTCCTGTATCCTGCCAGGGCACGTCTGAAGAGTTTGAAGATCCGATTCCTGTATCTTGCCAGGGTGTATCTGTTGACGAATAATTCCAGACTCGATTCTTGTATCCTGCCAGGGCACGTCTGAAGAGTTTGAAGATCTGATTCCTGTATCTTTCCAGGGTGTATCTGTTGACGACTAATTCCAGACTCGATTCCTGTATCTTGCCAGGGCACGTTTGAAGAGTTCGAAGATCCGATTCTTGTATCTTGCCAGGGTGTATCTGTTGACGACTAATTCCAGACTCGATTCCTGTATCTTTCCAGGGCACGTCTGAAGAGTTCGAAGATCCGATTCCTGTATCTTTCCAGGGTGTATCTGTTGACGACTAATTCCAGACTCGATTCCTGTATCTTGCCAGGGCACGTCTGAAGAGTTCGAAGATCCGATTCCTGTATCTTGCCAGGGTGTATCTGTTGACGACTAATTCTAGACTCGATTCCTGTATCTTGCCAGGGCACGTCTGAAGAGTTCGAAGATCCGATTGCTGTATCTTGCCTGGGTGTATCTGTTGACGACTAATTCCAGACTCGATTCCTGTATCTTGCCAGGGCACGTCTGAAGAGTTTGAAGATCCGATTCTTGTATCTTGCCAGGGTGTATCTGTTGACGACTAATTCCAGACTCGATTCATGTATCCTGCCAGGGCACGTCTGAGGAGTTTGAAGATCCGATTCCTGTATCTTTCCAGGGTGTATCTGTTGACGACTAATTCTAGACTCGATTCCTGTATCTTGCCAGGGCACGTCTGAAGAGTTTGAAGATCCGATTCCTGTATCTTGCCAGGGTGTATCTGTTGACGACTAATTCCAGACTCGATTCCTGTATCTTGCCAGGGCACGTCTGAAGAGTTCGAAGATCCGATTCCTGTATCTTGCCAGGGTGTATCTGTTGACGACTAATTCCAGACTCGATTCCTGTATCCTTCCAGGGCACGTCTGAAGAGTTCGAAGATCCGATTCCTGTATCTTGCCAGGGTGTATCTGTTGACGACTAATTCTAGACTCGATTCCTGTATCCTGCCAGGGCACGTCTGAAGAGTTTGAAGATCTGATTCCTGTATCTTGCCAGGGTGTATCTGTTGACGACTAATTCCAGACTCGATTCCTGTATCTTGCCAGGGCACGTCTGAAGAGTTCGAAGATCTGATTCCTGTATCTTGCCAGGGTGTATCTGTTGACGACTAATTCCAGACTCGATTCCTGTATCTTGCCAGGGCACGTCTGAAGAGTTCGAAGATCCGATTCCTGTATCTTGCCAGGGTGTATCTGTTGATGACTAATTCCAGACTCGATTCCTGTATCCTGCCAGGGCACGTCTGAAGAGTTCGAAGATCCGATTCCTGTATCTTGCCAGTGTGTATCTGTTGACGACTAATTCTAGACTTGATTCCTGTATCTTGCCAGGGCACGTCTGAAGAGTTTGAAGATCCGATTCCTGTATCTTGCCAGGGTGTATCTGTTGACGACTAATTCCAGACTCGATTCCTGTATCCTGTCAGGGCACGTCTGAAGAGTTTGAAGATCTGATTCCTGTATCTTGTCAGGGTGTATCTGTTGACGACTAATTCCAGACTCGATTCCTGTATCTTGCCAAGGCACGGCTGAAGAGTTCGAAGATCCGATTCCTGTATCTTGCCAGGGTGTATCTGTTGACGACTAATTCCAGACTCGATTCCTGTATCTTGCCAGGGCACATCTGAAGAGTTCGAAGATCCGATTCCTGTATCTTGCCAGGGTGTATCTGTTGACGACTAATTCCATACTCGATTCCTGTATCTTGCCAGGGCACGTCTGAAGAGTTCGAAGATCCGATTCTTGTATCTTGCCAGGGTGTATCTGTTGACGACTATTCTCCGGACTCGATTCCTGTATCTTGCCAGGGCACGTCTGAAGAGTTTAAAGATTCGATTCCTGTATCCAGCCAGGGCACATCTACACAAAGAGTTTGAAGATCAACTCCTGTAACAGGCCCGATAATTATTTTTCTTTCTCAGGTACGTAAATTCTCGCTAAGGAATCTCTTACGCGATCGACAACCTCCCGATGGCATCTATAAGCCCATCCACATATCAACAGTCTCCAAATGGCATCTATAAGCCCATTTCTGTGATCGATGGAAATAGAACTGACTGTTTTGAAATGCTGGTTCGCAAAATGTCGCGGTAAGCAAGAGTCGCCACCGTCTTTTATTTTCTCCAACAAGGAAAGGACAAAAGCACAACAAAACTCCTTTTCGAGATGTTTCTCGGTTCGGGAGGTGGATTATAGAAAGGGAAGGTGTTAGCACCCTTTCTATCCGTGGTTATCCACGGGCTCTTAGGTACTTGCTCACTATGTTTTCAAAAATGTTTGCTTTTCTTGTATTTGTGGGTTTTGAAAAAGTTTGTTTGAAAACTTCATTTAAACTCTTGTATCAGTCCTCAAGAGTGTATGAAGTGTTTGTTTGAAAACTTTTGTTTGAAAGTGTAGGTGCGAAAAGTATCTTTGTTGTTTTGAAAGAGCAAGTACCCAGGAGAAATCTACCTACTCAAAAGAAATTAAGCTGTGTAAATGTCCTTTAGACAATACTATCCCACTATTGAGAAGTAGGTAGCACCGTCGTTGGAGTTATTCGGGTCAATTCGATTATACGGGACATGTGTGGTCACCAAAGCAATGGTAGGACGCCCTAGCGGTAACCCTAATGTCCTAGATCCGTTTTATCCGAGGCAACCGTTTCGAGGCAACTGGATCTTTAGACAGGAGGGCGACCTCTAGAACACCATATACTTGATGACCACGTTCGAGGCAACCAGTGAGGCGTACCCTAGGAGTGGCATGTGCTTTATGTGTTGTTTTCAGTTAATTGTTTATTTTGTACATGTTATTTGTGAGCTACGGATTAATTTTATTTTTCATACATTCTTTCATGCATTGTTAACAGTTAGGAGTGCGGAAAATTAAAGTGCGGGAATGTAAAGCTACGCTATTACAAGGCGCGGGTCTATACATCGCCAAAAAACAAAGACCCGTTTTGATAAAGTGCGGAAAGTAAAGAAACCGGTAAACCTAATTACTATTATATTCTTGGAAGCAGTTACATAATAATCAAAATATAAAAATAACACGCGAATAGAAATTAAATTGGAACGTCCTGAGGGTTTTGACCCTTTTAAGAAAAGAAATGAATTTTTTTGTCCTTTTTTGTGATTAAATGAAATTAAAAATTAATAACTAATTAATTAATTTATTAAAAGAAAAATGTTTTTTTTTTGTATTTTTATGTTTTTATGAAATAAAAGAATTAAAAATTAACTTTACCTAATTCTAGATCTATTTTAATTATTTAAGAAAAGGAATTAAAATTGCCTAAATTAAACTAATTTAGTTAATGTTTATTTACAAAATAAAATAATAATAATAATAATAATGTTAATTCTATTTTTTTGGTTTTTTATGAAAATGTGTTAATTATGCTAATTATTAAAAAAAATAAAATAAGGCAAATAAATAAAAGAAAAGAAAATGACAAAACAAAATAAAATAAGAAAAAAGTAAATAAACCCAAGGGGGGTGAGATGGCCTTCATGGAGGTTTTCTGAAGTAATTCTGGCGCAACAACAAGAAGCCTTATTTGACTTTTTTCGGTTGTCTACGCATGCGCTGACTCCAGAGCATAGTACTCTTGCGTTCTGGGCCTTTAGATCTGCCTCCAATGACACTTGGCTTGTTGGATGGGTGAGGCTTATGGTGGAAACTACTTGAGAAACTGCACAAGAACGCGTTAACAAAAATGATATGAGAATTATGGGGGACCTGGGAAGAACTTACAGCGCGGTATGAGCCTCAGGACTTGGCAAAGGTTGCTTTAGCTTCAGGGTGTGGCAAGGAATAGAACCACGTGCTTGTTTTGATCTGAAGATGCTCGCAACTATGTTTTAGAACTCTCACTTTTTGAATAATTTTTGGTTTTGCTCTTGGCCGTTTCTGCACACACTCGGGCAGGATATTTCTGGTCCACAATGGAAGCTGACTATTACCAACATTCTCGGACATGTCACAAGTGCCAGATCTATGCAGATAAGGTGCACGTTCCCCCAGTCCCTCTGAATGTCTTGACAGCGCCTTGGCCTTTTGCAATGTGGGGCATTGATATGATCGGCGAGATTAAACCTACGGCATCCAACGGGCATCCCTTCATCCTGGTGGCGATTGATTACTTCACAAAGTGGGTCGAAGCAGCTTCCTATGCCACTGTAACCAAGAATGTTGTGGCACGGTTCATTCGACACAATCTGATATGTCGATACGGCGTCCCGGAAAGGATCATTACGGACAATGGTACCAATCTCAACAACAAGATGATCACTGAGCTCTGCGAGCAATTCAAGATACAACACCACAACTCTTCTCCTTACCGACCGAAGATGAATGGGACTGTAGAGGCAGCTAATAAGAATATCAAGAAGATTGTGCAGAAGATGACAGTGACCTATAAAGATTGGCACGAGATGCTACCGTTCGCTCTTCATGGGTACCGTACCTCAGCAAGAACGTCAACCGGGGCAACTCCTTTTTCCTTGGTCTACGGCATGGAGGCAGTCTTGCCGATTGAAGTCCAGATACCCTCTCTCCGGATAATGAAGGACGCAGGCTTGAGCGAAGATGACTGGATCCAGACTCGACTTGATCAGTTAAACCTAATTAACGAAAAGAGACTCGCTGCTATTTGTCATGGTCAAACGTACCAAAAACGGATGATCAGGGCATTTAACAAGAAAGTCAGACAACAAGAGTATCAAGTTGGGGACCAGGTAATCAAACGCATCATTCTTCCTCAGAGTGATCCCAGGGGAAAATGGACCCCTACGTACGAAGGGCCATTTGTGGTTAAACATGTGTTCTCAGGAAGGGCCATGATTCTAACCACCATGGATGGTGACGACCTTCCTCACCCCGCCAATGCAGACATAGTAAAAAGATACTACGCATGATAAAAGACCCGCTAGGTTGACATACCTAGGAAAAAATTAGGGCTTCCCGGCGAACCAAAAGGGTTCGGGCAAAATGAGGGATGAAATGAAAAAAATCTGTACACCCGGCAAGTCGAAAACCTGAAAAGGCGGCTTGGGCAAAAATGGGTATCCCGGTGGACTGAAAACCCGAAAGGGCGGTCCAGGAAAAAGTTAGGGATTAAAGCGTAATACTATGTCTCATTGGATCACCTTGCATCCAGAATCCGGTATCAACTATCAAGTTCAGACGATATCGATCAATCAGCTTCATCTTCAACCGAGCAGCCGAGTGATGAGACGCTCGAAGATATAGAGGCGATAGCAGAGTTGGAACCCAGTGGGATTATTCTTTTCACATAGCTGTTTTGTTTTATCTTTTCGTAAAAATTGTATAAACTCTGTTGTTCGGCGGCGTTCTCTTACTAGGACGTCATCCCCTTGTATATAAACGCCTATTTACAGGCAAATTCAAAAAATCAATACAAATTCACTTTTCAGACAAATTGCCAATTATTTTTCTTTTTTTTGTTTTGTTTTGCGAAGAACGTCCAATGTTCGATTGTGATATATGCATTTGACACTAATTGCTAACTTATTAATATTTGCATGCGAAATAAATGATTAATTACAGGTAACATTAGAAACAGGGGCAATAATGAGTTGTCTAAAGTGATCTAATTGCTCTGTCTACCAAGGTACCAAGGTAAGTTCGGCTGAAGAATGTAACCAAGATATCTTAATTCCCCAGAGAGTAAGACAAGATTCAACAATTCTCCCCAAGCAGAATTGGTCCCCAATCAGTCCTAAAAGGCACAGTATCTCCTAGCAAGTCAGCAATGCTCTCCCCAAGAAAGAGTTAGCCTACTGGCAGCCTTAAGGAATTTGGGTATCCCCAGAAGATCTCAATATTCCCCAGCGGAGTATACAAACATTCCTAGCAAGCATCCCCGGAAGTCTTGATCTCAGATTGTTCCCCGGTGGTATACCGGACATCCAGTGGAGCCATTCCCCAGTCCAATCTCAAAAATCTCCCCAGCAGGTCTTGAAGCTTATCCCCAGTAGATTCTGGAAGCTTGTCACCCGCATAACACGAACGCTCCCCCGGCTTTATCCAAAGGTTATTTCCCCACCAGGATATAACTGGGTTATCCTCAGCCAATTGCCACGGAAAGATCGTCCTCGGCGAAGTCTTCCTATCCCCGGCGGAGTTCCTCAATTCCTTCAAAGCTTATCAATGGTATCCCCAACGGAGTTATCATCAATCTCAGCAAAGTACCTCTCTTTCCCCACAGAGTTTACTCCCCGCAGAGTAATCTATTCGCCAAGTTTATTCCCCAACGGAGTCATCTTCTCCTATCGGTTTATGCTTGCAACCATCATCCCCAACGGAAACAAAAAGCTCTATTCTTCAAACATCAGCCCAGGAATTAATTTCCCGGCATCCGTCAAGGATCTATTTTCCGAGACGAAAACACAATTCATAAACATTTACATACATAGCATGCACATACGCATCATGAACACACAATCTCATTTATTCTGAGAACATCACGCATGTCATACGTCATGACATTGCATACAACTAATGTTTTGTCTTTTCAGGACAAAGATCAATACAAAGATAATTACTATCAATAGTCGTGATTCCAGATCCGATTCCTGTATCTTGCCAGGGTGTATCTGTTGACGACTATATTCCAGACTCGATTCCTAAATCCTGCCAGGGCACGTCTGAAGAGTTTGAAGATCTGATTCCTGTATCTTGCCAGGGTGTATCTGTTGACGACTAATTCCAGACTCAATTCCTGTATCTTGCCAGGGCACGTCTGAAGAGTTCGAAGATCCAATTCCTGTATCTTGCTAGGGTGTATCTGTTGACGACTAATTCCAGACTCGATTCCTGTATCCTGCCAGGGCACGTCTGAAGAGTTTGAAGATCCGATTCTTGTATCTTGCCAGGGTGTATCTGTTGACGACTAATTCCAGACTCGATTCCTATATCTTGCTAGGGAACGTCTGAAGAGTTCGAAGATCCGATTCCTGTATCTTGCCAGGGTGTATCTGTTGACGACTAATTCCAGACTCGATTCCTGTATCTTGCCAGGGCACGTCTAAAGAGTTCGAAGATCCGATTCATGTATCTTGCCAGGGTGTATCTGTTGACGACTAATTCCAGACTCGATTCCTGTATCTTGCCAGGGCACGTCTGAAGAGTTCGAAGATCCGATTCCTGTATCTTGCCAGGGTGTATCTGTTGACGACTATTCTCCAGACTCGATTCCTGTATCTTGCCAGGGCACGTCTGAAGAGTTTAAAGATTCGATCCCTGTATCCAGCCATGGCACATCTACACAAAGAGTTTGAAGATCAACTCATGTAACAGGCCAGGTAATTATTTTTCTTTCTCAGGTACGTAAATTCTCGCTAAGGAATCTCTTACGCGATCGACAACCTCCCGATGGCATCTATAAGCCCATCCACATATCAACAGCCTCCAAATGGCATCTATAAGCCCATTCCCGACAAAGTTCCGTCACGTCTCCAGATGGCATCTATAAGCCCATCCTCCTATCCATCAGTCCCAAATGGCATCTGTAAGCCCATTCCCGCCATCACACTGCTAACACTCTACTATGTGAGTGCAATTTTCTGGGCACTCTAGTGTTCAATCATCTTCCACCTTCGGATCACGAAAGGCACGCCAACCAATCTACATCCTCAAGTCTAAGAAGATTAAACAGGGGAAACTGTTGTACCCCAAAATTTGCCCTCCCATATTCTCCAAGATTTGTCAAGATCAATCTCCAGATAGCTCAAAATCTCTCAAGGGTTGCACAGTCCAATTGCCTCCTAATACAGTCAAAATTAGGGTTTTGGTTCTTGCAAAGAAATTGAGATTTCCAAGGGTCCAATCAAGTCCCACATGCCTATATACATTGTCAAGCATCCATATGTCAAGTTTCAAGACTCACAGCATCAAGTTGCACAGTCAAATAAAACCTATTTGCTTCACAATCAACTGCAGGGGCAAAATGGTCATTTGACAGTCAAAAGTCAAAAAATTGTGTCAACATATCATTTTGAAGCCACAATCATCATTTGATCAATTCTTGATCATGATTCTCAAAGCATGGCTCAAAAAGTCTCAAGATGCAAAAGTTTCTATTTTTGGACAATTGAAAAGTCAACTGCAAATTGACCAAGGCATAACTTCCTCATGGTTTATCATAAAAATTACATCCAAAGCTCATTTTGAATAGAATGGCATTTCCTACAACTCATCTTCACACTCCAAGTCCAAGGAATGCTCTCACAAAAAGTTATCAATTTCAACATTATAGGTTATTTTCAAAAGTCAACAAAAAGGAACTTTAAGTCAAAGACCATAACTTGAGATTGGTAAATCAAAATGACATGGGACCAAAGGCATTGGTTAGAGGACTTCAAGACCTTTCCAAAATGTCCAAGAACATGATCATAGCTTCAAAATTGAGCAAGATATGCCTTGGAGAAGTTGGAAAATTTTTGGGAATTTTGGAAAGTCAACTTTGCCTAAAACACTTCAAAATTGCTAATGGGATTCAATTTCTTTCTTGAATCATTACCCAAAGCCTATGCACGACCCATTGAGCTTAAAAGGATTTATTTTCTTATTTTTAATTAATTAATTGAATTTTTATTCATATTAATTCATTTAATTAGATTTAAATATGAGAAAAATATCAAATAATGCTTTTCAAATCTTTTTGTGCAGCAAATATACTCATTATATGCTAAAGATTTCGTGCACCAATCAAAAAGACAAGATCATCCATATTTGGCAAGATTTGCATGGAAAAAAGATTGAAAAAGATGTGATAAAAATCAAATATTCAAAACATAAATTCATGGATCTTTGGGCTTGTTTTTGACCTAGAATGCTTCACATACATATGCACAAGGAAACCTAATTGAAATATACACGAAAAGCTGCTCACAAACATAGAACAAAGTTGCAACTTTTCATCAAAATTTGAAAACTGATTTCGTATTTGCAGGATCATTCAAAGCCTAAAACCTATTCCAACACCTTGCTGACATTGCTGGGAAGCTATAGCAACCAAGAACAAGCTTCCACGTCCAAGGAAACGGTAGAACAGAATCGTGTTATTCACAAAAAAATTCATAATCGAATTCTGCATTCTATGCATCATTGTTATATTTTGATTGTTGATTTACGCTAATAATGATCTTCTGAAGCTTTTGGTAACATTTAATTGGACTAACACTGCCTGTAGCCAAATCCACCATTGATGAAACCTAGGGTTTCAGAAGCTTCAAAATAGGGCTTCCCATATACTGTAAAATTGGACCTTCAAACCTGTATGAATGAATTCGTGGCATCAAGACGAAACAAACCAACTACTCGCGCTCAATTTATCTTATCCATGGACGTAATCGCTATTTTCCACTGTTTCACTTAGTGGGGGATTAAAACCCCCACTACTTGTTTTATATTTTGCAGGCAAACAAAGACGAAGCACGCGTGGCCTATGATGACTGGAGCATTTGAAATCTGGCGCGTTTTCGTTTGTTCTATATCATTAGCGTTTGTTTTTTTTATATTATTTGTTTTCCACTAACATTACAAACGCACGCAATAGCTCAGTTGGTTGATGAAGTGTCTTGCAGGTATAAGGACCTGGGTTCGATTCCCAGGTCCCCCCATATGCTTAATAATTTTTGTTTCAATGTGTTCTAGTGCAGCACTCATTCCATGGCCTACCATATAAGCTCCTGCCTATGCTTGCCAAGTGGCCCTGATGAGTAATCCAATGGTCAGAAGGTGGATTCTATGGTGCACTCCAGTCAACAATCATACACATGATCAGAAAAGTCAAACGAGCTTATGCTTCAGTGGGCCTGAATTACTCCAATCTTACCTCCATAATGGGCCAGACACCCCCCTTGTTTGTATATTTTCATGTTCTTTTTCTTTTTAATTCTTTTAATTGCCTTAATTATTTTTATTTAATTCACCTCAAATAATTAATTTTCATAATAAAAACAGAAAAATCAAAAAATGTAAAATATATTTAATTATTATTAATTCATCACTAATTTATTTTTGTAAATAAATGTTAATAATTAATTTAGTTAATTTAGGTATTAATTCAACCTTTTTCTTAATAAATAAAAATATGTAGAATTAGGTTTTGACATTTTCACCTTTTCTTTTTTCTCTTTTTCTCATTATTTATTATTATAATTACTATTTATTTTTGTAAATAAACATGCATATTAATTAATTAGTAAATTAGAGTAACTTTAATATTTATTTTTTTTATTAATAATTAAAATATTTAGAACTAGGGTTTCCTCTTAATTTTAATTTTCTTTATCTTCATAAATACCAAAAAATAAAAAAAACAATTTCTTTTCTTTCTTTAAATAATTATTAGACTTTGATTTCATTTAATTTCAAAAGGATCCAACACCCTCGGGCGTTCAGTTTATTTCTTTCGCGCTTTATTTTCTTATCGAATATTATGTAACTGCCCAAGGATTGTAATAGTAATTAGGAATTTATTTACTTTCCGCATCTTTTATCAAAACGGGTCTTTGTAATTTGGCGATGTATAGACCCGCGCCTTGTAATAGTGTAGTTTTATCTTTCCGCATTTAAATTTCCGCACTCTTAAATTCTAAATTGCATGAAGGAATTTATGGATAATTAAAAACAAGCGTAGCTCACAATACCATGATCAAAGATAAAACTTAATTGAAGACAACACACAAATACACACACCACTTCTAGGGTACGCCTCACTTGTTGCCTTCGAAACGTGGTCGTCAAGTATAGGACGTTTTAGTAAGTCCTTATGTCCATGATCTGGTTGCCTCGAAATAGTTGCCTCGGAATAGTTGCCTCGAAACGGTTGCCTCGGATTAAAAAAGGATCAAGGGCATAAGGGTAGCTTCTAAGGTGTCCTCACTGTTGCTTCGGTGACCACATTGACCCTAAATTCGAATTGACCCGAACACCTCCAACGGTGGTGCTACCTACCTCTCAATGGTGGGATGGCACTACCTTAAGGACATTTACACAGCCTAATTCCTTAGGGTAGGTAGATGACTCATAGATACTTGCTCTATTCAAAAACAAATCAAAACTCTGTTCGCACCAACACTTTTAAAAAGCTTTCAAAACAATTTTTCAAACACTCTTGAGGACTGATACAAGAGTTATTCAGAAATCTTTAAAAGAAACTTTTTCGAACCCACTCACAATTGAAAAGAAAACATTTTGAAAACACAATGAGCAAGTATCTAAGAGCCCATGGATAACCATGGATAGAAAGGGTGCTAACACCTTCCCTTTCTATAAATCTACCTCCCGAACCGAGAAACTATCTCATAAGGAATTTTGCTGTGCTTTTGTCCTGTCCATGTTGGAGAAAATAAAAGACGGTGGCGACTCTTGCTTCCGCGACATTTCGCGAACCAGCGTTAAACAGTCAGTTTTATTTCCACCGATCACATAGGTCTTCCCTCAACTGGAAGCATCAAAATGGGAGGCTCTTGAAGTTACTCTTTGATCCTATCGAAGGCAGCCTGGCAGTCGTTGTTCCATTCCACCACTTGATCTTTCTTCCGCAATTTGAAGATTGGTTCATAAGTAGCGGTTAGATGGGAAATGAACTTGGCGATGTAGTTTAGCCGTCCTAAGAATCCCGTAACTTCCTTCTTAGTGCGAGGAGCAGGAATTTCTTGTATTTCTTTTACCTTTGCACGGTCTACTTTGATACCTTTGTCACTGACAATGAAGCCTAAGAGTTTACTAGACCTCACTCCAAAAGTACATTTATTCAGATTCAACCTTAGTTTGTATCTCTTCAGTCTTTCAAACAGTTTCTGCAGAAGGTCCAGGTGTTCCTCTTTAGTTTAAGATCTGGCTATCATGTCATCCACGTAAACTTCTATCTCGTGATGGATCATATCATGAAACAGAGCTACTATGGCACGCTGATAGGTTGCCCCAGCGTTCTTCAGCCCGAATGGCATAACTTTGTAATAGAATGTGCCCCACTGTGTGACGAAGGTCATTTTCTCCATGTCCTAAAGTTCCATTTTGATATGATTTTATCCAGAGAAACCATCCATGAAGGAAAATACTTTATATTGTGTGGTGTTGTCAACCTGAATATCGATGTGGGGAAGCAGGAAGTCATCTTAAGGGCTTGCCCTATTCAATTCTTTGTAATCCACACACATACCTACCTTACCGTCTTTTTTAGAGACTGGAACAACATTGGTGACCCATTATGGATAGGAGGTGACAACTAAGAATCCAGCATTGAATTGCTTCATAACTTCAGTCTTGATTTTCTCCGACATTTCTAGTCGCATGCGACGGACCTTTTGTTTTACCGGAGGGCAATCTTCTTTTGTCGGCAGACGATGGACCCGATATCAGTGTCGTGTCCTGGCATGTCTTTGTATGACCAGGAAAATACCTCAACATAGTCATGTAGTAACTGAGTTAGGTGCATGTTGACACTAGGCTCCAGGTTGGCACCTACCTTGACTTCTCTCTTGTCCTCTTCAGTACCTAAGTTAACTATTTCAACTTGCTCTTCGTGGGGATGTATGGTGCTTTCTTCCTGTTGCAATAACATGGCTAGCTCCCCTGGTACCTCACAATCTTCCTTACCTTCATCTTTGGCTTGGTATATCGGATTTTCAAAGTCACAATAGGACATAGCAGAATCGTTACCCTTGGGATCCTGAGTGGATGTGGATTTGCATTTCAATATATGAGTGTGTGTAAGAGCATAGCTATCTTTGATAAAATAAAAGGTAGAAAATAAAAACAAAGAGCATAAAATTTGTCATGCAAAAACGTCCATGATTTATTGATGACATATGAAGATGAAATAACAACCCTCACAAATGGACCATTGTGCTTCGGGCAAGACACAAGGATTTAAAGTCTAAATTGTTTAATTATTATAAGTGTGACAAGAAAATTAAAAGACAATTACTATTAAATACAAGTAATAGGGACAAATTCTTTGGCTTCCCAATTGCCGAGTCCTCCGTTGATGTTTGGAAAAATCCACTCGTCCATATCACAACATCCATCACTGTCTTCCACTGCATTGACTCCCTGATTGCTAATACATAGAGGTGGTCCCCAGCAGAGTCTCCAGTTCTGTAACACGGTAGGAGAACTAACTTGGGTGTTTTTCATTTTATCGCAATTGTTGCGGATAGCAAGAGTCGCCACCGACTTTTCTTTTATCCAATAAGGAAAGGTTGAAAAGAATAGGAAAGACCTTTTGAGATTATTTCTTGAGTTTGGGGGGTAGGTTATGAAAAGGGAAAGTGTTAGCACCCTTTTCATACGTAGTTATCTACGGGCTTAGTTGCTTTCTAGATCACTTGATTTTTGTTTGAAGATGTGTTTGTGATGTGGGTTTTAAAAGTATTTTAAAAAGGAGTGTCTTTGTAATGGTACTCGTCTCTATAAGAACGCGTACAAGGTGTTTTAACTTTTGAAAATGTTTCAAAGTGAAATTGTGGGTGTATAAAATGTTTTTATTGTGAGAAAGCGAGCAACCATGAGCAACCTACCTACTCAAAAGGTCTTAAACATTCTTTTCCTCCTCCTTTATATGTTGTTATCTTACCATTCTTTTGGTAAGAAACCCTATCGTTGGATGTGAAGGGACGGGCACGGGACATTTGCATAGTCATAGAAGGCAACCTATGGGACGTTTTAGCAATGTCGTTTAGGGACTAGATCATTTACCTAAGGAAACATTGAGGGTCATCGAGGGACTACGGTCTTTTATCGAGGGTCTTTGCTAAAATGCCCATATTCGAGGGGCATGACTATTTTCCGAAAGGCAACAAAGTGAGATTACCTTAGAGGTGCTAGTGTGCAATTGTATTTGATTTTCATGCATTTAGTCTTTGATTATGGTTATCTATTCATTGATTTTATCTTGCCATACATCCTAGTTACTAACAATATAAGAAAGCAAATAAAATACAGAAAAATAAATCCTAAGTTATTACATCATTTCAGGGATGGGGGTACATATTTACAAATAGGGATTTGCAAGAATTTAAATCCTAATTATCTATTACAACCATATTTAATTGTACAATATAAGAAAAGAAAAGGATTTGTTTTGAAAATGGTTTTTTGTCTTAATAAAATAAAAGAAAAAAGAATAATTAGTTAAAGAAAGAAAAATGTTTTTAGGCCCCTTTTTTATATTAATAAAAATAATGTTAATACTGAAAATAATAAGAATAAGCTAAAAAGAAGAAAAATAACGAAAACAGGATCAACATGTTGCTGAAAACTAAAGTGAGGGGGATTAGAAGCTCTGATGCTAGGTACGCTGTAGTTCAGAAGGAAATGTTGAAGGAGACCAGAAGTTCTGGGTTGCTGCGCACTGAAGTTCTGAAAGAAATGTTAGAGGAACCCAGAAGTTATGTGTTGTGTTAAAACAGTGAGAAAACTTAGAAGTTTTGTGTGTGTTAAAACAGTGAGAAAGCCTAGAAGTTATGTGCGTGTTAAAACAATAGGAAAGCCTAGAAGTTTTGTGTGTGTTAAAGAAGTAATAAAGCCTAGAAGTTTTGTGTGTGTTTAAACAGTAAGAAAGCCTAGAAGTTCTGGTGTATTACAACAGTGAGAGAAAAAATCAGAAGTTCTGTGTTATGTTAAATAGTGAGAAAAACTCAGAAGTTCTGGTGTATTAGAACAGTGAGAAAAAAAAAATCAGAAGTTCTGTGCTGTGCTAAACAGTGAGAAAAACTTAGAAGTTCTGGGTTGCACTTCACCTCCTTCCTTATGTTAGCCAGAGCATCTGCAACTTATTCAGTTCTTAACAACAACAAAACATAAAAGTAAAAGCACGACAATTTATAGAAGTTCTAATCCTAATTCTGAGCCTAGTTTTCCTCAAGAAGTTCTGATCCACGGTTTTTCTACTTAGGCAATGATATGTACAGTCTGAACACTGTGATATCTACATATTTAATGATGTTCTGAATGAAAAGTTCAAAGTCAGAATGACTTACCTTGAATCTGAAGCGTGTGTTTGGGACCAGAACTGTTGCCTTTGAATGTTCTGGGGTCAGCAAGAAATGGAACAGAAAATGTTACATTCTTTGATTCAAAGGGAAGAACAAAAATATTGTTTTTGAGAATTTTGGGTTTTGAGAATGTTTAAATATTTTCTTCTCTCTCTCTTTTTGTATTTGATCACTCTCTCTTTCCAAAAGCCAGCCCCTTGAACGTGTGATGGAACAAGTTATTTATAGATAAGTTTACTGTGGTTTTGGGGGGAAACAAATGGGATTTGAACCCTTTTTGGCATATTGTTTCATTGCTTTTTAAACACAGCTTTTATGTGCTAATTTGGTGCAAATATGGGTTTTGAGGAAAATGTAGGCGTAGATTGGATCAACAGTAATTTTGAGTGTTGTGGCAGCTGGATGCAGGATTGTGCCATAGCAGTGCAGCAGACTGTTCAAACGTGGTTTTGGGGCTTGGTGATGTTCTGAACGAAGAAGACCAGAATGAGATTCGAAGGGTGATGTTCTGATCGAAGCGTAGAACATGTCTCCATGTGCTGAAGAGTCATGTTCTGATCGAAGAACACAGTTTCCATATGTTCTAATTGAAGATTAATATTTTGAACCGTCTTTGCAAATTCTGATTGCGCTTGCGTGAAATCTGGCCCAGAAGTTCTGAAATTATCATATTCTCTTAACACTTAGAAAATTTTCTAAGTGTCTAGAAATTTGACTTTTTCAAAGTAATTTCTGACTTTTGATTTCTTGAGAAACCAATTTCATGTCTTGATGAAATATGATTGTTGAAACTTGGTTTTTGATCAAAAAGTCAAAGTTTTACTTTTCAGTGTGTTTTTGACCATTTTGCCCTTGTGAATGACTTTCTTGGAAAATTGTAATCCAAGACTTGAAACTTGATAGAAGCAAACCTGAGGGTCCAGGATGATCCTTTGAGAAATGAGAGGGTAAATTTTTGGGTACAACAAGTCCTATTCAACATTAGGTGTAATGGCTGAGATGGAGTAGAGTCAACACTCGTGGAATGTATTTCATCAACATGACTTGAATCAACCTGAGCAAAATTAAGAGACACAAGATCAAGAATATATGACTTCTTGAATTTGTTAAGACAAAGTTCATGAGCTAGAAGTAGAATTTCTAATTCATCTAAGTCCATGAGTCCACACTTACTCTCAATAACTGACACAACAGGAGAAAATTCATAAGGAAGACCTTCAAGAATAAAATTCATATGATGTGATGTAGGAACATGATCACCAATAGAAGCAAGATCATCCACAATCGAGCGCACCTTGAGTAAAAACTCTGGTACAATTGAAGTATCAAGAGTTAGGGCACAGAGTTCCACACACAATTGGCTTGCACACGCACGAGTTTTCTTATGGAAGTAGTTGAATAATCGGTCCTAAAGTTGATGAGAATGTGAGAACACGGGAGGGAATCTCATTCCAAAGTGTCGACCGGAACCACAAAATGAGCATTTGATATTTTTGAAGCCATCATGAATACACAAAATTCACATTACCGGCTGTGCAAGTTTCATCATCCACGAATTGAGGTGGAATTTGAGTGCAAACAACAAAACCCGTAAGATCATGTGCATTGATGTATGGCTCAATTTGTTGGCGCCATAGATTAATATTTCTTTTCGTTAAGTTTCTCTGTGATTTTAAGTGAGAATTGGAGGTGATTGGATTCCTCCATATAGTTTGAAAGCATCGGTACCGAAACCGATGAGACGTGAGCGGAAAAAGGAGCTTTTTTTGGCGATAGTGTCGTAGACATGGCCAGAACCTAGATCGTAACCTAGCAATCTAATACTATATTAGAATTGATAGAGAGATATTATAACTTCCATTTTGAATCTAACTAACTTTTGATTTCGAATTAATTAGTTATAAGAAGCTGCAACTATCTACTTTATATATAATAGATTAGTTGACTTGCAGTAGTAGATTTCATTAGTTCTCAAGCTGATGTGTCAGTTTTAAGCCTAAATCTAAGACCACTTGCAATTGGGGTGTTGAAAAAATTATTCAATAGTTGAATGATTGCAATGAGGTGTTGAATATGATGTGAATTAATTGTTGTTGAAAATATTCAACTTGTTGAATAAGGAGGGAGTGAGGGTCACATATAATACTTTGCAAAATCTTATTGGTTATTGTGATTGTTTAGATTTCTATCTCACCTTAATTATTTTGAATCAATTATTTTATAGTAAATCAATTTGTTATTTATTTTTATTTTCACCAAACATCATTTTTTTCTCTATAAATAGAGACTTGATTCATTGAACACAAAAAAATCGAGATTTTCCTCTCTAATATTTCTATTTAGCCTCCAATAAACTATTGTTTGTAGCTCTAACCATCTTTCTAGTGAAATAGATCCCAACAATAACCCTTTTAACACCCAAAATTCTACTAAAATATAAAATTAGAAGAAAAAAAATTCAAATAAGTTATAAATTAGAAAAATAAAATTCAAATAAGTTATAAATTAGAAAAATAAAATTCAAATAAGTTATTAAATTAGAAAAAAATTAAAATAAATTATTTAACTCTTAATTATTTTTAATTTAATTTTAATCGATAATTGTTATTAATATATAATCACAAAAATAAAAACATAAAAGTAAATAAGAATATGAAATAAAAGTGGTGGGGTAGGGTGTTAAATTTTATTAAACAATACTGTTATAATGAGTGTTGAATTATTACGTGAAAGAGAGAGAAGATAATGTAGAGTGTAAAAGGAGAAAAAGGAGGGTCTTGAATCCATGAACCATTATACATAGTCTAATACATATTCTAATGGTAACCTATATGCCAATTCTCGGATCTACAAGCAAATAGAGATTAGACTACATGCATTATTACCCTCATTTCTTAGGGGATTTCTTATTCCACCTCATGCTTTTTTTATGCACCACGTGAGATTCCTTAAATGTCTCTCAAAACTGGAAATATATTTCCGGTGCGCACCAAAATTTGATAAACTATACATTAGAACTGGAATTAAATTTCTAGTTTTGACCCGAAGAATTAATTTCGGTTTTGTGCTGCACAAAAACCTGGAAAAAAAACATCATTGAATAACACCAATATCACAAACTCAAAATAAAATTCATAACATAAACATAGGAAATACATTAAGGATTTTAACATAAATCAAACATTACAAATCAACATCAACATAGACGTTACAACATCATGATAATATTATCGATCGATCTTGAAATAGTTACATCTAGCTCGATCGGAACTTTCTCCTCAAAAATGGTAAAAGTATTCTACATATCCCATATATTAGCTCCGTTCTTCAGCTTACGTTGATGAACACAAGCTTCCCATCTTTATTAATAAATGATGAGCGGTACTCAATATTCACAACTTTGTGATTGTCACCAAAAGATATAAATTTCTACAATATTTCACGCACATCTTCAATTGGCGTGTACTTCGTGAACTTATATTTGTGTGATGGTGTAGCGTCAGTAAATAGACAACTCCAATATGTCATTTGATGTTCATTTCTAGTTGTTAGTGTTGTGGTATGAAACAATATGACAAGTGATATTATTTATAGTAGTTGGAGGCAAACATGAACTATACAGATCTTATCCATGTGTCAGAGTTGAAACTGAAATTTCACTTCCGATTTTATATAAATTGGAATCGAAAATATATTTCTGATTAGTCCCCTGGGAGTGAAAAATCAGAAACAGAACAGAAACAACAACTCATTCAAAAAACCTCATGTATTCAAATATTGTATTTTGGTCAAACTACAAAAATGGCTATATTTCCACAGCATAATACATGAACAAAATGACATTTATAATAAAATGATACCTAACCACTTAAATGAGTCGGAAATTTTTTCATCGGCCAAATCCACCAGTGGCACCCCTTTTGACTTTTCTCTATTTTTTCTATTTCAATTTTGTTCAACTTGTTGTATTCTTGCTTCCTTTCAATGAATTGGTCCGGTCAGGTCTCAGATGAGATTGTGAAATGAATCGCCCACTCCGGCGATGTAGGTGGTATAGGGCATCCCGATTTCAAATACACTTGGACAAAATGTTGCGGATTTGAAACTCATCCAACACATATGATACGATCATTGGGATTTAATGTTGGAGCAGTACGCAGAGGGAAAAAGTCTCTGAGAAACCATATCTTGTAAGATTAATACACACTCTCTCATATGCACTTACTATGAGATGACCCATTTAAGGGAAGCACGTCCATTTATCCTTCGGTGCAAACCCACTCATGCAAAGTACAAGAGCGTTATATATATCTTCAACTTCCTCTTTACTCCCGAACACACATGTGTATAAATCTCTATTTCCCCTCAACTCTCTGATAAGAGTATCACGAACAAGTTGGTGAGCATCTTCCCCTTTACTGAGAAAACCAGAAACAAATTAAAAACCATTGTTATCTTCATCCTAACATTGACGATCTGTTCAATGTACTTGTGCATAAAAACTGACATGTGATTGATGAATAGTATTTTGGGTGGAGTCAGTGTAGGAGGTGGTTTGCTAATACGGGCACCTTTAAAAGCACTTTTCTGAGATTTTGGAGTAGGTGAATCGGAAAATAATGTGTCAACGTGTTCAAAATATGAAGGTCTCCTCGTAGTTGAACTGTCGCCCGATGTCAATTTTACCTTCTTAGGTTCCCCTTTAGTTTTTACTGGTTGAGATGGTGATTTCAAGTATGTGGTCTCCGAGATGGAAATACTTGATTTATCGTCTTTCATTTTACCGTCATCTTTAAAACTGAGTCTCTTTCGATGTCTAGAGACATCGTCCATACGTATCGGGCAATCAACTTTAATCTTCATAGATATGACACAAGCACAAGGAAGACCATATATTTTCACAATTGTACAACCATACTTTGAGTTGTCGGAATCGACATTACAAGCTCGTTTGGCTTCATGAAAAATATAATTCAGAGCTGCCCAAGACAAATTACCGACCAACTGAGAATATAGGATGTTGTCTTTGAACCTGTGTTCCAACACCGTGATACTACGACCAAATGTTATATGTATCTAGTTATGCTGGTTTAGTATCATCTGCTTCACAGAATCTCAACTCGTAATCAAATCACACTTGCTATTTTCCAGCCAATTCTTCAGACAAGCATGAGCAGACACAACTTGGTTTGTTGCAAGTATCTTTTTGGACGGTACCAAGTTCAAGGTCATGTCAGAAACACATGTATTCTCATCCGGAAGGAGCCGACATGCAATTGGATGATCGGTTAACTTTTGACTTAAATCATGGCTGTGTAAACCATATATCACATTAAATCTCCATTTATTATTTAGCAAAAGAGAACCACGCAACCTAAATGAACATTCACATTTTCTTGAACCGGTGTCGTCGCGTTTCAATTTTTGGATATAACAGATATATTTCCCACTTCTTTCGCATGTCAAAGTCACAAATGCATTTCTTCTATCGGTATCATTATCAGACCTTCAAATCACAACACCAAATCCTAGTTGCATAGCCTCTATACGAATCTACTACAACATGTCTTCATGTAATTCAAACTCTTCTCCATTTTCAAAATATGCACTAATATCTACCATCTTAGTTACGATAGGAGATACGAGAGGTGAAACAACTTAAGACACATTAGGTTTGAGAATGTTATCGGGATGCATCATACCTAATGTTATAAAAAACATAAAACTTATTATCACTTACATAGAACATGGCAGAAGCTGCTGCCAAATAAACACAGACAGAAACCAGTATTACATTTCCGGTTATGTTCAACTATCAACCGGAAGTATACATCCGGTTTTCGCGTAACCTTTTTTCATAATAATATACAGATTAATGTAAGGAATGAGGATTGAAATGAATAAACCGTTACCTTAAATTTCACTTCCTTGAGCTCCTTTTGATATGATGAACCACAAAAATAAAAATTTAGAGTGGGAAAATGGATTGAGAATGGAAAGGTTTTTGAGAGATTTTACGAAAAGAAGAAGAAATGGTTTGATCAAAGTTGACTATGTCGGTTACTGTTTTAAGCATTATGAATTTTTCATAATATCAAAAGTATACTTCCGGTTATATACGAAATGACAAAGTGACGAAAAATCAATCTTTCCGCTCAAAAAACCGGAAATATAATACCGATACAAAATCAGAAGTATATCTCCAGTTTTGTTTTTACATTTTGAAGATAAAACCATATTTGATCTGTTTTTGTAAAATATATAATATGAACCGAAAATATATTTTTAATTTTCGAGAAACAATTTCGAAAATACAAAAGTTCTTTCTTTTTGAGATAGAATAAAAAATTTCTTATTGAATGTTTTCTCCTCAATTGGTACCAAAGACTTTCCTTAAAGTGTGGGAATCATGTGAGGATATATTATCTTAAAGTACCACCTAATGTGTCCCATCAAAATATCCCAGCAGTTGATGGTAAAAGACATACTGTATCTCAGCCTTCCAAATATTTCAGCCTGAAGCTTAGGTTTGTGGCTCAAGCAGTCAAGTTTTATCCGTTTAGGTCTCACACTGACATTCCTACTAGCAGAGACAGTGGCTGAATCTCTGTTCTCCCCAATGCGACGTCCTAAAAATAAAAAGTTGTCAAACATGTAACTAATATTAAGATCGGGAGGAAGGTATTATACCATAACTCAGAGAATCGTAACATTCATAGTTAGATTCTACCAAAAGGAAGGTTTATAACTCAAAGAAGGATCGTAATACAAAATCATAAGAATGTAACCTCTAAATTCATAACCAATTCAACATAAGTTCAAATAAGAACATATAACATAAGTTGTTAAAACAAATAAATAAAACAAGTTCAAATATAAACAAATCAAAAAAATGCATAACTAATTGTACTATAAAATATCCATATGAACTACTATCATGCTTTCTAAGATCCATCTAATTTCATTGGCACCCACCATGAGTAGTTGTCCATTGTTCTCCGCAAGCATAGCAAACAAACACGACCACTTAATCAGTTGTTCACCAAAGATAAAAACAAAGGTTGAATTACCTTTTTGTCCTTGAACATACTTTTGAGGTTTAAGTTGTTTTTTCATAACTTAAAAAGTGTCAATTTAGTCAATTTAGTTGTTCAAGCGACAAAACCAATTCAAAACAGCTCCTTTCAATTGAAAGTTAGATTCCTATTAAGTGTGATAAGCCTCACTAAGAATCCATTACTCTATTCACGAACTAAAATTATTGAGATCTGACACCATTTTCTAAATGATCATGTTAAAAAAGGGAATGTTGTTTTTGAATACATTGACACTAAAAATAAGTAAACTGAAATTTTTGCAAAATCATTGTCATCGGAGCCTTTTCACAAGATAGGTAGGAAATTTGAAATCTTAGATTCCTCGTGCTTTAAATAGATTGAGAATTGTGTTTAGTTTCATTTGCTATAGATATTTTGTTTTCACTAACACT